>JASCZW010001634.1:0-370519 GCA_034211315.2 Aedes japonicus | reverse complement strand
CTGCTTTCAGATACGCAATATGGTTTCCGCAGAAGGTAGGGGAGCGAACGACTGCCTCGTTGCTTTCACAGATATTCGGATTATGGCTTTTGCTAAAAAAAAGAGCCGTGGCTTCTGTATTCTTGAATCAAGGGGCTTTTGATTCAGTATCTGTTGAAGTTCTCTCAGATAAACTGCATGCTTGTGGTTTCACCATTAACTGGGCATTAATTTTTGTACAATTTGCTGTCAGAGAAACATATGAGCTTTTCTCATGGAAACTCTACAGCTTTCGATTTAGCTACATGGGTCTCCCCCAGGGATCATGTTTAAGCCCTCTTTTGTATATTTGCATATGTCAAGAATAATGACGGATTCATCTAGGTGACAACTGTACGTTGGGAGCAACTTGCAGATGACGGCGTAGTCTGTCACAGGACCAATGGGGGTCGTCTACAGGACCCTTGCAGGATACCTTAGACAATTTGTCTACTTGGCTCTAGAGAAAGCTAGGTATCCAAAAGATTCTCTACGGAAAAGAGAAACTGAGTTGGTAGTTTTCAGAAGCATAACCCTGTGAAACTGGTGCGAATTTCGATAACTCTACATGTTCATTTAAATATCTTGGGATCTGGTTCCGATTCAAGTGCACCTGGAGATCTCACATTAGTACCTGAAGCAATGTAAGCAAAGGGTCAATTTCTGCACAATTACCGGGACCTGGTGGGAGCGCATCCATAAGATCTTCTAACGTTGCTTGCCGGACATACGATTTTGTCGGTTATGGAGACCGGTAGTTTTGTTTTCAGTCAGCAGCTCGGTCGCACATCATTAAACTGGAACGTATTGGTATCGGTGTCTTCATCGCATTTAGGTTGCATGCACTCGACTCACACCATGAGTCTTGAAGTGCTGGTGGCATGTTGCCTCTCAGATCGATTTACAGAGTTATCTGAGCTCCTCACCAGGTGTGAAGTTATGAACCCCAGAGTAATCGAAAAATTTTGAGAAGCTCCTTGAGTTGAATCCTCAAACCCGCTTCATGAGCTTGTACCATTTGTACATAACACGGGATGTCAGCTATTATTAATATTCCCAATTGTGTTTGCTTCTCCGACTTCGGAAATTCCTGTTCATTTTGATTTATCCTTGAAACAGGAGCTTCGTGGAATCCAAAGAGCATCATCGTCCTATGATTGCTCCACGAATGATGTGCTGCAAAAAGTTTGGCCTAGTTGATTCCACAAAACGTTTTCACTGACGGGTCTTTGATAGAGGGACTCCGCTAGCTTTAGTGTATACAATGAAAAATTATAGCGTCGCTCGTAAACTTCAAGCACCTTGTTCTGTTTTTGTCGCATAAAATTGGCAGCAATTTATTTTTCTTCAAAACTGCTGCCTCTTTTACACCGGATCAATACTTCATTTTCACGGATAGTCTTAGTTCTATAGAAGCTATTCACTCGCGAGAGCCGGTAAAGCACACCTCCTATTTTCTTATGAAAATACAGCAGGGGTCTTCTAAGTCTTTATCTTCACGTTCTTATTATCACCTTTGTGTGGATTTACATCTCATTGTTCGATTCCTGACAATGAAAGCGTTCTTTGCAAGGAGTGGGCATATGGAAAGGCATTATTTATGATAAAATAATCCTTCCGGCAATTTTCTATATTTTCTGTCAGATATCACTCAGTAGCTGGCAGGATAAATGGGTAGAGAACTGGGGCGATGGCTACATTCTATCACTTCAAAGGTATGCAAAAAATGTTGGTTCAGGGGATTGGATGTGGGTCGAGACTTCATTGCGATGGCGATGTCTCATACTCATGTCAGTAAACTACTAAACGCTCATTTGTTCCCGTGTTGGGCTGGGAGGCAACGTCTGTGAATATGTGGACAAAGGTTACCAGGACGCGAATCACGTTATTTGGTTTGTGCTGAGCATCGTGGAGGTCAGATCTGAGCTGTATGATTCCCTTCCAGGCTCGGTAGACAACCCATGCCGATTCGAGACATTTGGCTGCGCGCGATGCCAGTGAAATGTTATGTGTTTTGACTAACAGTAGCCTTAGATTGTAGATTGATTAACGCTGTTTTAGGTTAAATTTTTGAGGGAATGGGTGCACCAGTGTGTGAGTGTGGTTGTGTGTGTGAGTGTGATTGTGTGTGTAGTGGTATTCTTTTTTTTTTTTTTATTAAAAACGTTCAATTAAAAGATTGTATTTTGAAGTTCTAGATATAAGAAAACCATTGTTCCTTATTCCTTTGTTCCCAATTCTACTATTTCCCATCCGTAAAATTGTTGTTCCTATTAACCTCAGAGACTGACCGCGAAGGTAATCGGTTCTATTCCATAACCTATGGATATCCTGAGATTAACTGAGTGTGCATTTAAACACTGAAAAACTCGGCTCCTGTAAAGTTGATTCGATTGAGCCTGCTTACATATAAATGAATTCGTAAAAAAAAAAAAAAAAAATTTATTTGCGTATTGAATGCTTGAAAATACTTTTTGCTAAGATATCCCTGCAGTAGATTCTGCCGAAATTATTGCAAATATTTTATGGAGAACTATATGGAAGAATCCTTGCAAACATCCTAGACAAATTTAAAACAAATGACTACAAAATTTATTATTTAAATTTAAATGTTAATAGTTAAGTATGTGAGATTATGGAATTCGGGCACAAAAATCTTCTGAAGTTTTAGAACAAATCAGGAGTTTCTCCAGGAATTACCTCAAGAATTACCTTAACATTTTTGTGAAGTTCTTTCAGGTGTCCTCCAGGGATTCCTTTAGAATCACAAAACTTTTGAAAACCACTGATGACATGCCCGAAAAAACACCTGAAAGAATCCTTTCAGGAATGCCTACAAACTCCGGAAGAATATCTCCAGAAGGAATAACTCAAAGAACTCTCGAAAGCTTTTCGTATCCTTTTCTTTGATTCGCGGGCCTTAAACAGTTCACTGAAAGTAGAATTGGGAAAAGGTTTGATCCTTACATACACTATTTTTTCAGGTTTTTGAGTTGACAAGCACAAAAAAATCTTCTAAATCTTGTTAGTTCCCGATATTGCCGCAGAGATGGCACTGCAGCCTATCTTTGCCAAATGAAGACTCTAGAAGAGTTGTCGTCTTGGGCAAAGCTTCTCATTATATTATTTGTCGTCTTTTGAGATTATCAGATTAGTTACAGATCTTGCTTCAGAGATGGCGCTGCAGTCTATCTTTGCCATATGAAGCTCAGATACACATGAAATCATTGGTCACTGTAGAAACGTCGGATTTTGGTTACTAGAGCGCTGCTATAGCAAATATAAAATGTTCAGATACTTAGTGGACAGGACTTTACTTGGATTGGTCAATTGTATGAGATCGGTTGCATGCCATGGCATTTGATGGACGAGTATCTCGAAGGTAGAATATCTTAAGAATTAGTCATTTGTAATTCTGATGTCATATTTATGTTAAAAGACATCAAATACCTACAACTCCTTCGAAAGTCGTGTTTTGTCTCGGCTCTCAAGCTCGAGCTAGTCGCCGCAAAAGAGGCTGGTGGATAGCCATCCCCATACGGGTCCCCGTGGCTCTAGGCCAGGGACCTGGGTTTTGCCTTAAGTGAGTGAGTTACGGTAGGAGAGATAACAACCTTCGAGTAACCGGAGAAAGGGCCGTGGGCGCTTTTGGAGGCATTCTTCTTTACATAATTGGAAGTTTATGGTGCCGGTCGTTATGTACGGCGCGCTGAATTTTCCCACAGATTGCCGGCCACGCCAACTGCTTATTGGCAAAATTTGTCGAATTCTTCTTCCGGAACTTCTCCGGAATATCTGAGGCAGGACTTGCCGAAGAAAAACTCAAGGCCGGAGATCTGCTTGGCGTCCGCTTTAATATACGTCTCGTCGTCCATTACGATGCATTTTGGCTGCACCAACAACTCGCGGTACAGCTTCCTGGCGCTGGATTTGGACACCGTATTCTGTTTATCGGTTGGGCGCTTTCCTTGCCAGACGTCTGAATTGACCTTCTTGGCCACATCCCGAAACGAATGGTTCGGATTGCGCTTGAAAAAATCCTTAAACTCCCTTGCGAATGCAAACTCGCAGTCTACGAAATGTCCGCCGGCCGTCTTCTACCTGATCGATTCACGCTGCGCGCGCTTGCCGACCGCCATTTGAACATTAAACGTTTTTCCAATACAATTCAATGTATAAAAAAACTTTTCATGATTCTATGAATCTTCGGCAAACATACCGCCTTACACAATTTTTATCGATCAACCTCAGTTAAAATCGAATCATGCATTTGAAGACATTTAAAATGAATTTCAACGCATTTTAAAAGGTCATTTGTAAAACAAAGCATAAGCAATGAAAACAGTTTGACAAATACTTTTATGATAAACTCGCCGAAAATGCGACTACTAAAGACTGTATTCGATAAAATTTGGACACACAAAACAGGTCACCAAAAATTTTCCTTGAGCCCGATTCTTTTCAAAACTTTTTGGAAATAAGTACACTACTAAATGGTTAAGTTTTGACATCATTGGTTTATTAAACCTCTTCTCCCAACCTAAATGCCCGCACCTTTGCCTTTACTCCTTTCATCAAATTTTGGGCAATGATAGGACCGACTTGCTTACTTACTTTTCACCACACTTTCTTTAGTTCAAGTTCATTTTCTATCAGTTTTGGAGTTTTAACGAGCTTTGCCTTCATGATTGCCCAAAATTTTCAATTCGGCGAGAGTTCCGGAGTGTTTGGAGGTTGACGTCTTTTGGTACAAAAACTACATTATTATCTTTGTACCAGTCTAAGACGGGTTGGGCATAGTGACAAGATGCCAAATCCGGCCAAAACAGTATCGGGCCATCGTGAGATCTCAAGAAGGGCAGAAGTCGTTTTTGGAGGCATTCGTCCTTGTAGATTTGTCCGTTGACGGTCCCAGAGGTGATGAAGGGCTGATTCATTTTGCCACATCCGCAGATCGCTTGCCAGACAAAGGAATTTTTTGGCGAATTTCGACAGTTTCTTCTTAAGTACACTCTCCGGAACGGCCAACAGAAGGTGGCGACGTAGTGTTCCTGTCCTGGCATTTGTTTGGTGTCGGCTTTAATGTAGGTCTCATCGTCCATCACAATGCAGAACGATTTTGTGAGCCACTTCCTGTACAGTTTTCTTGCACGAGTTTTGGCCACCGAGTTCTGTTTATCGCTCCGGTTCGGTGCCTTCTGGACCTTGTACACATGTAATCCAGAATGTTTCATTGTTCTCTGCACAAAACAAACTGAAACTTTCGCCTTTTTCATAACATCTCTGATCGAAATGTTGGGATAACGCTTAAATTGGTTCAATACCATCCTGGCCTTCTCGGATTTGATGTGCCACGTTTTTGCCACTACCATTTTCCCGCTTGGTTGTCTTACGGTCCTTGAACGTTTTGATCACATGAGATACGGTTGAATGTTGCGATTCCGAGCTGTTTTCCGATCCATCGATGAGAAGCGTTTGGGTTTTCGAAGTCAGTGCCTAAAATTTGTTGGCGCACTATTGCTTCATTCGAAGCCATCACTGAAATCACTCGACCGATTTTCCACGAAACTCATTAAACAATTGACACAACACAATGAAATGCATTCAGTTAAAATTTCAATAATTTTTACCCACACGCTAAAAAGTTACGAACAATTGCGTGTGTCCAAATTTCGTCGAATACAGCCTTTATTCCATAATAAACAATTCCGTTCCGCTTATAAGCAGTATATTTGTATAATTTTACTGGGAGGTATTATGATTGGATATTGCATTTGTTTCACAGTTCGTCAACTAGAATAATATGTTGATTAAAATAAACACTCAAATATCTGTCTGCTGATGTTTTGTCTTTGTTGATTGGACTGATATTCTTTGTTTTCCAACTTTTCTGTGACTATTAAGATATTGTTGGCCCCAACAGCATCTCTACTGTTGGTTTAAATTGATTCGCAAACTCGAAACTATCTTATAATTCTTAATCTATTGAAAACCATTAATTCTTGTGAGTGGCCCCAACGGCATCCTTACTGTTGGCACAGACGAGTCTGCCACCTCAACAGGATAGTAAAGTATTAGTGAAATGATAAAACTTGTAGTGTTATTTGCGTCGTATGGTAATGTTTATGTATTGCATCGAAAATCTTCAAAGTTCATCGAAGCGGTGACGTCAATCTCCTGGTATATCGGCATGGAGTTTTCATAAGGGCCAATGACGCAAACGTAAACAATGACTTCTTCCGCAAATTTCTCGAGAATGTTAACTTAATCTTAGTGAATTACCATGATTATTGTACAGAAGACGAGTTCCCTTTACAACAGAAGTGGTAGTTTACTTGCCCCCGCATGTAAACGCAAATAAAAACAATTTACTTTAGATTTGTTCTGCGTGAAGGATCGTTGAGATTTGCATCTTGTAAACCCGCGTAAAGTCGAAGAAAATAAAACCATTCGACTTGTGAAGACAATTACAAACAACTACACAATTTCCAAGTAATCACTTGCAAGTACACCGGTTCGGTACACTGACTGCCTGTTTCCCATCGATAAGTGCTTCTTGGGAATCACCCTAACGTGCGCATTACCGGTGCGTTTTACATTGTTCCTCCCTGGCGCTCTAACAATGTGAATCCGAAATGAATTAGTTTTACTTTCAATTACTGCATGCTCTCACCGCACTACACGAAATTATAAACTGAAGCAAGGCACAGGGCAGAGCAGGCGATGAGAGCGCTTCTCCAACCGTCCGTCCGGCTCCTCGGCAGAGGTAATGGCTCAACTCAGCAACCACATCATGAAACAAGCTGGTGCGCGTTCAAAGGCTATTGACGTTTCTTAACAATCCACCCTCGCCCAACCACCACGCATGTTGATCAGCGATTGGCGACGGCCGTTCTTGGCTTGACTGTTTGTAAACACTTTCGGAATTTTAATTGGTTCATAACAGAGCGCAGCGCGTGACAAGTGAGCCAAATCAGGCAATTCCCCACGGACTGTAATGGGTTGGCCATCGAGACGTGTGAGATAATAATGCTCAACGGCTAGCCCCCAAAGGGGTGATGTAATCGGTGGGCCAAAATTTCGTGAATTTTACGTACCCTAGCGGGAGATTTCAGAATTTAAAAACCCAACTCAACGGCGATGGCAAATTTAGGTCGAGATAAACACGAAAACAACCGTTATCGCCCAGGTCGGCCGGAATGGTTGTTTGTCACTGTTGGAACAGAAGCAAATTACATATTTGCTTACCGGGATGCCACGGTGCCGGTTGCAATTGTCTGCGTCCTCGTTGTTCAGCCTCGTTGTTTGCCGAGTCTCGTTCGAATTTTCTCCGCGACTGCATCGTGAGAACGGAACGGGTAGAACCAATTCCAGGCCAAGCATACGATCGACCCAAGGTTTCGCTCTTGAAAGGGCCACCTCGCCAACTAGATAACCATTAGGGGGCTTATCTTATACCCCATGTAAAGATGTAAAGCCGGGGTCCAAGCTAGGTCCGACACTCATTAGCCCGTTCTGAGTACGAAGATGCAAATTTTTACTGTTGTTTTAATTGCATCCCGACCAGGCACTGGCAGGCACTGGTAATGGCAGAGCAGGCCATGCCCATCTGTTGTTGCTGCGCGTTGGAGATGAGTCTCTTGCACATCTTCATTAACATCAGATCGCTTTATCTCTTACGTTTATAAACGAGTTGACTGTGCAGTGCTGTGTGTAGCATCTTTGGTTCGGAGCAAAATGAGCTGCAAAATTAATGGATATTGAGAGTGAGTGAAGAGAGAGAGAAAAAACGGTTGAAGAAGCTATTTGCACAACATTCAACGTTTGAGTACACACGTCGACAACATGTCAGTAGGTTTGCAAAAATAGAAACAAAAACAACGGTACACGGCAGTGTGTGTGACTTGTGAGATGTTTTTTTGTTTTGTTTTGTTTTGTTTGCTTATGTAGTTTTTGATGAGCTACAACCTGCGTTGCTCAGTTCAGGTGGTGCAATCTTGTTATCTCTGACGGGTTGGCAGGCCTTGACGGGTGAGGCTTCAGTAATGTTAGTTCCGTATGATGGGAAAATGTTCTCGAAGTTCTACACGAATCAAGATCGGGAACATCCGATATCATACTCTGAGTCGCATGATTCGCTGATCATTGTAGGCTGAGTGTTTTTAGATGTGGTTGCGTGTTTTAATGAGCCTTAATGGAATTGACCTATCAAAATTCTTCTTCAGTCGCTCTGAGACAAAGCACGACTTTCGAAGGAGTTGTAGGTATTTGATATCTTTTAATATAAACATGACATCGGAATTACAATAACTAATTCTTCAGATATTCTGCCTTCGAGATACTCGTCCATCAAATGCCATGGTATGCAATCGATCTCAGACAATTGACCAATCCCAGTAAAGTCCGGTCCACTGAGAATCTGAACATTTTCTATTTGCTATTGCAGCACCTCTAGTAACCAAAATCCGACGTTTCTACAGTGACCAATGATCGCATGTGTGTGTGTCCAGGAAAGTTAAAACCAAACGTCGTATTCTACTTGTGGGTGGCCGGCCGGATATGTTTTTTGAATATCTGTGATAAAAATTTGAAATGTCTGGGAATGTTTATCGAAGTCTGTTATTTTTTTTACAAAATTAGACTTCTTTCAACGAAAAGACGTAATAAGAGCAGGGCTGGTAGCAGGTCACTTTTTAGTGACTTGGTCACTATTTTGAGTCTAGTCACTAAAAAGTCACTATTTGCATCCAAAAGTCACTAAAGCCACTATTTTTCGAAAAATGGTCACTAAAGTCACTATTTTCGTACCGCCGATTGTAAAAATTAAAAACAAAAATCATTTGTATCTTTTGTCCAATAGTCAAACAAATTAAGCGATCTAGCCACATTATATAATGTCGAGAAATATACACCAAAAAACTGGATGCCCTGGCGAACGTTGTCCCGCCTGAATGTCCTGGAAGACCTACTTACATGATGACATAATCTTGGGATATTCTATGCCAAACAAACTAACTTAACTTTGAACAGCCCATAAAGTTGTTTTTACAATTGTAGACCTTAAGTTTTGAAGGGCAGTTTGAATGAGCTACTAACTAACAAGGTTATTCGATGATATCTGTAGACGTTTCAGAATATTAATTGAATATGTTTGATTATTTATCGTAGCTTTGTATAGCCCAAAAGGCTACGGCTACTACCATATATCTTAAGCTCTGAACTCAAGGTCAGTTTTTATGAACCTGAACATCCTGAGATAATCTGATAATGACTGGTGAGCTTACAGAAGCTTCACTAAATGTGTTTGAATGCATAGCGTAACCTTTCATAGACTATAAAGCTAACTATAAAAAAAGACGACTATAAATTCTGAACTCAAGGGCAGTTTTGATGACCTATATCCTAAAATATCTCATATCGGTTAAGACTCACTTAATTTGGTCAAATACATATTGTTACTATTTTTTTCCAATAAAATGTAGATTTTAAGCTACAGCTACAGCTTACAGTTTTTTTGTTTTGAATTCCAGGAAAGTTTGGATAACCCAGAACATCCGAAGATTATCTCATAATATCTGTTGTTCTTCCAGGATATTCAATGAATATTTACATAATACACATCGTAGCTTTGCATAGCCCAGAAAGCTTTTGTTACAATTGTAGGTCCTATGACCGGATCACAAGGATTGTTTGAACGTCGTACTGCTTTATAATGTGTTTTGACTTTAAGAATGTTAATTGAATATGTTTGAATATTTTTTGTAACTTTGTATTCCCTAAAATTTACTGTTACAACTGTAAATCTTAAGTTCTGAATGCCAAGACAGTTTGGATGACCTAGACAATCCCAAGATTATCTTCTTGTGTAATTTTACGTTTGAAAATATTCACTGAATACACTTCGTGACGTAACTTTGTATTGCCCAAAAAACTACTGTTACTATCGTAAATTTCAAATTCTGAACTCCAGGACGGTTTGGTTTACATAGAGGATCTCAAAGTTATTCAATAATGACTGTTGACCTTCCGAAAGGTTGATTGAATATTTTTGAATACGTATGGTCACCATGTATAGCTAAAAAAACTACTTTTACAATTGTAGATCTTATGTTTTGAACTTAAGGACAGTTTGGAGTACCTAAAATATTCCAAGATTTTCGCATTTTGTATGTTGGTCTTCCAAACTATTCAATCAATACGTATTGTTCCAACAATTGTTAAATACATATTGTCCCTTTGCACACTCTAAACACCTGCTGTTACAACTGTAGACATTATATTTTATGAGCTCAAGGACATTTTGGATGATCATCCCCGTGTATCTCATGATGATTTTTACCTTCGAAAATATTCACTGAATATGGTTGAATACAAAGCGTTACTTTGTATAGCCCCAAAAGCTATAGTTACTACTGTTGATCTTAAGTTCTGCAATCAAGGACAGTTTGGATGACCTTGAACTTCATAAATAATGACAGTTGACCTTCCAAAAGGTGTGTTCAATATGTTTGCATACATATAACCCTTAAAGCTACTGTTACAACTGTAGATCTGAGGTTTTGAACTCAAGTACATTTTGGATGACCTAGAACCTCTCAGAAAGATACAAAAATATGTAACGTTTATCAACGAAAATTTAATAATACGTATGCATATGTAAAATATTCTAAAACAATGCTTTACACTATTAATAAGGCATTTATTTTTTCTTCCTGAACTTCTTCATATTCAGGATGTTCTAGGTCGTCAATTAGGTCAACTCATATACTTTTTGTTATTTCCAGATAGAAAAACAGGAAAACAAATTTCCCGAAGACAGTGTTCACTTTTATTCAGTCTGTGTGATTTTATACATCCATTATCCTTTTGGGATCACATATGACCTATTAGGCCTGAAAAAGTTAATATACTTTTTAAGGCAAGGCTTAACATTTATGAATTTTTCAATAGTATGTGGCCCGAAATCAACAATGTTCTCTATTGAAATTGATGCGTAAAAATATTTCTGATAGATTGGTGTAACATTTTTGAAAATCTTTTAAGAAATGACTGAAATACTAATGCTCAAAACCTGACCACTTTTCGCAATGCGATTTCTTTAAATTGTACCAAAAACGACCCGAAAACAAAGTCGTAGTCCTAAGTCAAAATTTTGGTATGCAGAACTTGTTTATAAAATTTTGCCGATGCCTCAACCCACCAGCCGTTGCATCCAGTGAAAGCTCCAAGTATGTTGTGAAAATCGTCAAGTTACTTCCGATTCAGGTCAACTATGATCTTCTTATTGACGAATGGAACTTGTTAAAACGCAAGGTGCTGACCTTGAGTACAGAGTACAGAATTGAGGAGTATTGGAACCAGTTGTTTACTAAGAAAACGGCTGTATATGAGCCTAAATACCCTCAGGTGATTAAGGTACTGAAAACAGCTTCACATGGCAACGGCTCAAAAAAGGAATTGAGGAACAAGATATGTCAGAAGGAATTCTGGGACAGGTCATGCTGGAAGGCGTTCCAACCGTGTACTCCAACTTACTGCACTTATACATTTCCAGATGATCAAGACCTGTGGACGGTACTGTAACTAATTTAGTTACTGATTTACTTATTTATTTATTTATTTATTTCGTCAACCGACCGTAATAGGTTAGAGGAGGAAATGCGATGTGATACAATATCGTTAACAAAAGAGATCATGGCAAATTCTCGTCGTTATTTTAGAGATTGAATGTCAATAAGCGTACATCGTGCTTCGTAAGACGGGTGTGGAAATGTTGTCCAGCCTTATTTACGGAGAGCATACAAAAGAAATTATTTTTGTACTGATTCTAAACGTTCTTCATGTGTTTTCCTAAAAGGAGACCATATGACACTACAATACTCTAGAATAGACCTGTCATATGCAACGTACAATGTTTTGATCGTATATGGGTTATGAAAGTTTTGACCAAAACGTTTAATAAAACCTAACATATTGGTTGCTTTATGGATAATTGTGTTGTAATGGTCGATAAAATTAAGCTTAGAATCTTCAATAACACCTAAATCTCTGACTCTCTCGCATTTTTCTACAATTCCAGTTCCTAAAGACACAGTAATTTGTGGTGTATTTTGTTTTCTACTGAGAGTAATTTGGTTACATTTCTTAACGTTTACTTCTAGTGAGCTTTTTTGGCACCTTATGTCAATTATATAAGTTACATTATCTTGGTCATTCTTAATTTCCATAAATAGTTTCATGTCCTCTGCATAGATGAGAATTCTGACCTGCTTAAGAATGTAAGAAATATTATTGACAAACAAAATTAAAAGCAAAGGGCCTAGATGCGAGCCTTGGGAACTCCAGATAATACATGAACAGGGTGTGACTTGTTCTCATTAAAACTGACTACTTGTTGACAATTTATAAAATACGATTGTATCCAAGAAATTTATCCTCAAATCCTATTTTTCCTATTTTTCCTAATCTTACGCGCTTGTAAATTTTTTAAAATGTTTTTCTGTGTAGTTAAATAAGATCGAGCATCGCCCTAAGCTAAAAGAAGACAATGTTTAAAACCAACTGACCCAAATGTTTGTTTGCTAAGTACTTATCGGACTGCCCTCGTACATTCAGAAAAAAAACACTGACAGGCAACCTTTGGCACCCTGTATAGAAATATGCTCACCTTTTTTTTGTATTGAAACGAATTTGAATTTCTTCATTCCTTAAAGAATTTTCTCGAATTGCAACACAATTTGTATCAGTAAAGTTGTTCACTTTCATTAGAAAGAGATAACATGTTTCAGTGATATTTAATTAGTCTGGTAAAGGGTGTCCACGATGAAATTGCCACACACAAAATTGATTCGCAAAATTCGAGTTTTCATCCGATTGCCATCAAATTTTAAGGGATTGAGAAATAACTATTAAACTTCATTTTAACATTTTATTCGTATTTTATTTACAGTCCATACGCAAATGCCCGCACCTTGGCCTTAACCCCGGCCATAAGATTCTGCACAACCTGTGAATCAACCGTTTTTTGCATGTAAACCCATACTTTCTTCAGTTCCTCGACTGTCTTCACTACCTTAGGTCGTTTAAGAAGGTGCTGCTTCATAATCGCCCAGTTCTTCTCGATGGGGCGGAGCTCCGGAGTGTTGGGAGGGTTGAACATTTTCGGCACGAAATTGACCTTATTGTCCGCATACCACTTCAGCACGTCCTTGGAGTAGTGGCATGAGGCCAAATCCGGCCAGAAGATTGTTGGGACGTTGTGGGCCTTCAGGAGAGGAAGCAGCCGCTTCTGGAGGCACTCTTTTATGTACACCTGTCCGTTCATCGTGTCCTGGGTCACGAAAGGTGCACTCCGCTTCCCGCACGTGCAGATGGCTTGCCAAATCAGGAATTTCTTCGCAAATTTGGACATCTTCTGAGTGCGGACATGCTCCGGAACGCTGAACTTATCCTTGGCCGTGAAAAACAGGTTGCCGGGGATCTGTTTAAAGTCGGCCTTCACATATGTTTCGTCGTCCATGATGCAGCATTCAACTTTCGTCAGCATGTTGAGGTACAACTTCCTGGCACAGGTTTTGGCGGACTTGTTCTGCTTCTCGTCGCGATTAGGGGCCTTTTGTACCTTGAACGTTCGAAGCCCAGCCTTAGTTTTGGCCTTCTGGACAAAACTTCGGCTTAGGTGCAGCTTCTTAGCCACATCCCGAACGGAGGCGTTCGGATTTCGGTTGAAGGCCCCAACTACGCGGTTGTGATTTTTGGTGTTGTACGAAATACTTTTTCCTTCACTTCTGGGCTTCCGATCGGTGGTCAACCGTTCCTCGAACCGCTTAATCACTCGCGACACCGTGGAATTCGCGATTCCCAACGTTTTAGCGATGGAACGGTGCGAGAGATCCTTGTTCTCGTGATGAATGCGCAAGATTTTATCACGCACGAGCTGTTCTTTCGACTCCATTTCCGCGATCATCGATCATCGCATTTTTGATCACAGGACTTTAAAACTTGCAGGATGTAAATAATGCACTAGGAACTAAATCCACCCAAATTTTCATTAAATTCTACCCAACGGTTAAAAAGTTAGAGCAATTTCATAGTGTGGCAATTTCATCGTGGACACCCTTTAGTTGAACAATAATATTGAAGAACTCAAAAAGACATTGATTGAAACTCATTACTCAAGCAAATGCCTATCGCTGCTAAGCAAGATGCAGTTTCGTTTTTACCTTTCAAGGTTCAAATCAAGTGGCATCCGCCTTCTCGGCCCCGGCACACGTACACAATGCACGTCAATTATTAAATTCAATCACATCGTATTGAGCCTCAGGAGCTGCCAACCGGCTAGTCGTGGATCATCATAATCATCACCGTCGTCGTCGTCATTCAATTGTTTGCACGAATTTCCTATTTGCACGGGAAACAATTTAGCTCCTGATCTGTGCGAAATGCTCAACTTAATCCGAGCTGTAACCATTGAATAACTGCTACACATTCAGCGAACTGAAGCGTTGAAGACAAACGGCATTCCATCACTTGCTCATATCGCTCCAGCCCGCCCTCCAATGATCGATTAGCTGAGGACTTTACAACATTATTATCAATTCTTCGGGCGGATTGATGGGCAATTGAAATCGATTGCACGTATCTCTCCGCTTGATTATTCCAAATAGTACGTGAAAACATCCGTCGAGATTTTTGTCAATGACCAAGCGCATTCAGGAGAGGGGGCCATAAGTGCTGCAATCTTTCTTTGAATGTCGCAAGTAATAATTCATCGTTAATTGTTGAGCCCCCGTAATTGGACGGTGTAGGATTTTAATTAAACCGTCCCGCTGCGATGAGAAATGGCTCCCCCCTTCTTCAACACACATACCCAGCATCCAACGGTTCCGAGAGGTCTGAGAAAAAGTCAAATTACAGTCATTGGACGGTACCGGCATCGGCACCGTAATTGCCTTCGGAAGGGTGGACTCGAAGCCACCACCAGCTGTGAGAAATTATGTCATCCTAATGAATTGAATTAACAGCTTCGCCGTTAGTGTGCATTATTTCGCGACAATTGTCATCGTTTTCTCGTGCCATTTTGCTAAATCGCGTAAAACCATTTATCATTGGAAATTGATTATGGGATTGCCTTGCGCCGGACTGTTTGAATTCAACCTCATATTCTTTATCTCGTTTTGCTTGCTGATTGGAGGATTGGCAAAATGTGCAAATATTTGCTTTATTTGATGCCAAATATTCCGCGCCCATCGATGCGGATATTGTGCCGGTTCCAGTTTTGGAGCGCTGGTCATTGACGATGTGACTTTGACTCCTTTGGCTGGAGGACGTCGATGTCGTGGCCGGCCGCCGTGGTCTTTTAAGTCGCATGAACGCCCACCGGGTAGCGAGTGAAACCATTCATGGCCCGTTGATGGATGGCAGGTGGAAGTAGGTACGTTTCGCTCTTTTGAAGACCACGTTTGTTTACAAACGAGTGCCGGGTGAAGTTCAAGTTCGGCGTTTGAAAATTTGAAGCTTGAAATTACGACTCACGTCGACATTGAAAGCATGCGATTTCAGATGCAAGTCGGAAAGAAATTGAATTATTCAACAGTTTTTTTAGGGAACCCTTACTGTGTACTTCTCCAGGGTGGCCACAGACTAGGGAAATTCGAGAAATGCGGAATAATGCGGGAATCCAAAATCATCGGGAAATATGCGGGAAATAGGCGGGGATTTCCAAAGTCATCGGGAATTTTTGTCATATGGAAGGACCCATACTCACACCTTTTTCAAATGATTTGAGTAGCGTTTTTGTCATTTACTCGGGCCACCGATCTCATTGTTCAAAACGTACCGCTTAGAGCATCTTCAGAGGTGGTCTATTTTAACATCTTTATAGGTGATTTGCATCAGCAAACTTAAAAAGAACCAGCTAAAACAGACCAACTTTGCGTTCCCCGCACCGGTGTAGTATTGGTAAACCCACCAACACCTATCATCTTGTCAATCATACAACATCCAGAGATCAGAAGTTTTGTTTTATTCAGAGACCGAGGATTTTTCGCAAACTTTTGACCATTGATTGGTATGAGTGTTGGTTAGTGTGTGAATGCATGCATCTCATTTAAACGATATTGGATAGTGCTGATAGTGATAGATAGAGCCACGCCAAGTTATGACAAGAAGCACTTTCTGCAACGTTTCAACATGCCAAGGGATATGATCCTAGACGTTATGCGACAACTAGAGTCAACTGATGACTTTTTCCAGCTGCTGCGATGCAGCTGGATATGTTGGCCTTAGTGTTACATAGGTGCACTGCAGCCTAACTGATGTTGGCGTATGTCCTCAGCTAGTTATCTCGACGAAAACTTGGGGGTTGGTGACCCTGAGGAATTTTTGCAAATCTGTCCTTAGGATTTACGGCCCGCAGTATTTACGCCCCTAATATCGGAAAAGGTTAAGAAACTGGTGGACAAAAACATTTTCACGAAAGCTCGAAAAAAATCTTGTAAATTCAGTGCACTTAGAAACTCAGGGAACTTATCAGAAGCTCGGTATACTTTTTAGATTTGACTTAGACTTTTCCTCGGTTTAGCTACCCTCCCTGATGTCAAAGAAACCTACCATAAAATCAGGGAACTTTCCAGAAAATCGGGGTGCTTTCCAGCAAATGAGGTCTTCTAGGAACTTTTCTGATATTCCGATTGTTTCCTAGAAATTTAGGGAAGGAGCTTACCACGAATTCAGGAAAGTTTCCAAAAGTAAAGGGTTCATCACAGAAGTTCAAATAACTATCCAGAAATTCAGGGGGCTTCCAGAAGTTTAGAAAACTTATCAGATTATTTTGGGTATTTTTCAAAAGTTCATTAAATTACTCAAGATGTTCAGGGAACTTCCCAAAAAATTCAAGGAACTTTCCAGAAAATTAGTGAACTTCCAATAGAGAACAGTCAAGAAATTCATGAAGCCTTTCAACAGTTTGCGGATGTTCCTAGAGGTTTAGTGAACTTCTTAGAATTTTCATGAAACTTGCTAGACATATACAGAACTTCTTAGAAGTTCAGCGAACATGTAGGAGTTTAAGAAACTTCCTTGAAGTTCAGGGTTTCTCATGAATTCAAAAGACTTCTCAGAACGTCAGGAAAAGCTCACAAAGATCAAAGAACTCCTCCAAAGATCAGGAAACTTTCCAAAAGGTCAGCAAACATCTCAGATGTTCAGAGAACGTCGCAGAAATTAAAAAAATTTCCCAGAAGTTCAGGGAACTTTCCAGAAGCTCGAAAAAACTCCCGGATGCTCAGCAGATTCAGCAATTCAGAAAATTTCTCAGTAGTCCTGCGATCTTCCAAGAATTTCAGAGAACTTCCCCCAAGATTGAGGAACTTTCCAGAATTTCAGAAAACGTCCCAGATAAACAGGAAACTGGATTTTTTGAGCATTTGAAAAGTTTAGGAAACCATAAAGGATTTTTCCATAAGTTTGGGGAGCTTCCTAGAACTTCAAGGATCTTTCCAGGTGGTCGAGAAACTTTCCAATCGTTCCGAAAACATCCCAAAAGTTCAGGGTATTTAAGTTTTAAGAAGAACTTAATCTTCTTACTACTCGATAATTTTTCGAACCCAACCAAAACGAGAATAAAGAAATCAGCTACTTTTCATTCAATTTCATAGAATTTCCACCTATTCACAATCTTGGAGATCATAAAAAGTTCTTTAACGGTTTAACAACATCTCGGTAATGCTATAACTATTCCACAGAAATTCCACGGCTTCCAAAAAAATGAATCCTAGAGGGTTTGAGCTGTTTAGTGGAATACTTGTAACTATAAATTAGAAGAAAAATTAGTAATCTCCATTTAATTCCAACTACCTTTGCTTATCTTCGACAGACGAGTTATTAGTACGAGACACTGAAGAAGTCTGCACATTGTAGACGAAATACGCGTATCTGTCGAAGATAAGCAAAGGTAGTTGGAATTAAATGGAGATTACTAATTTTTCTTCTAATTTATAGTTCCAAAAAAATGTTTTCAATTTATCGTAAGTTATTTAAATATGTGTGATATTCTGCTTTTTATCACAGACTATGTACCTGTTGGAAGTTAAAACAACTTCTGGGAAGCGAAATCTGATTTTCTAAGTTCCCGTCATTTCCAGAAAGTTGTTCCTATTCCATGGATGATCAGCAAACTTTTTGGAAGTTCATCCAAGTTTCCAGAAACGTTAATAATTTTTCGGCAATTCAATGAACTTGTCTTAAGTTCCACCATTTCTCTTCTCGAAAGACAGCGAGCAAACTTCATGATTATCTGGAAACCTCCAATTATTTTATTCAACTGCCCAGAAGTTTAATCAACTTCTGGCATGTTCATTATAGATATTTCCACCCAATCTTCATAGATATTCCGAAGTTCATTAAATTAAATTTTTAAAGAGTGCGTTCAGTAAGAAACTTGGAAGCTTATATAAGTTCTGAAATGATGCAAAATAGATCCGGTATAAAACAAAATTTACAAACACCATCGATGCAGCGATGTTTTTGCGTTTGGTCTAAGCAAATAAATCCAAAGCACGATTTGAACCACCGTTGAAGATGCCCTTAGAAGATCTGGCTACACGGCTGTAACAGGTGAGGCCAGAAATGAACTTATCTTTCATGTGGTGGCAAATGTGTTTGAAGTTTGGCGAATTGCGTTTGGAAGGGTGTTAGCACATGGGGAAAGAAGAATTTGGGCAACTGTACTCAATGCCGTATGACGTTGTTTGCCGGATTCCAGAGAAAAGAAAATGGTTTGGACAAATTTTGGCTAAAACCAAGATGGAGCTGCCAAATTTGACAACATTTGTTGAAAATTGGCTCATCCTGTCGCACAAAAAGGCGTATTTTAAATAAATGGAAAGTGTCTGGTGGTAAATCAAGCTGGAAAAAGTTTGGGAGCTCAGAGATTTAGCTACGAGTAATTTATATTAACTCATCTTAACAGTCGGGAAAATGTGGCAAAAATGCGGGAAAAATGCGGGAATTTTTATATTAAGATTGTGTGGCCACCCTGCTTCTCGTAATAAATACACATCATGTATGTGTGTTCATTCTCCGGCTGCGGACCAACATACAATGCCAGGAAGCAGATCTCATCTCATTGCAGTTGAGTTGCCAAGTTCAATCGTCTTCCACGCTCCACCCATAAATATGTAACAGATGATGATCGGACTGCGAATGTTTAGAATCTTGACCTGTGAATGTTTCGGAACAACAATTCTCAGATTCGAAGCAAACCCTGACCTCCTCTCGAGTGCACCGCTCTTTATAAATTCAAGCATATGACGACCATCTCACCAAACACATGCCCCGCTGCAGACGATCGGTGGGTAAATATAGACCAACAACAGCTTATTTATTTGCGGAGGACTTTTCGGTTAAATGCCTGCATATTGACTCTCCTCGGTGCTCGACAACCACCCGGTCATACGTCATGCAAAAGTTCTACACTCGAACATGCTAGAGCCTGGAGCAATTTCTTCCGAAAGAGAACGAACAACCGTAGTAGGTAGAGGTAGAAAATTGCACACCGTGCAGCAGGGCACATGCAAGATAATTGTGTTGTGGTGGATTCCTCACCTGAACGACGTCATTGTGGTTCGTGATCTCCTCGGAATCTCCCATCGGGGATGAGCGGCAAAACGGTTTCGAACGGTTGAAACCTCCCGGAATGGAATGGATTGGATTGGATTGGGGGGAAGGTGGAGAAGGGGCCACAACAACAGATGATGATACTCATCAGGTGTTTTTGTTCCGTTTCGAATTGAGGGGCAGCAAGGTATAAACAAAGGGAAAGACAAAACTGTGATAAATTCAAGGAAGTAGAAGCTACGGGTCCGACAACAGGTATGATAACAGAGATTTTTTCCCGACAAAGCATGAAACAGCAACACGAAGGTCACGATGCTGGGTCGCTTCGCTCTACAGTTGCATCAGCAGCAGCAGCATCAATATATAGCTTATTGCAGGGTTATTGCCGGTTGTCGGAAGAGATGATATCATCTTTACTCTTGATGGGTGGAATGGGAATTGACGGAAAATGTAGCTTGTGGACTTGTCTTAAGTGTAATTTAATGTTGAACAACAACTTGGTTGAAGTGTAGTCAAACATTCTAAGCAACCTTATGTTTTTGAAAAAGTACTACAGGCATACCTCGATAGTACGTACATCACCTCTCTCACTTCAAATCGAAATTCCACAAAAACTACTGATTGTATCTGAAATCTAATACAACCAAAATAAAGAACAGAAGCATGCTCTTTCTTTTGGCTATTGTAGATTCCAGATACAACCAGTAGTTTTTACGCAATTGCGATTTGAAGTGAGTAAGTTGATGTACGTACTATCGAGGTATACCTAGACCCCTAGCAACCTAGTCTGTTGAAACCATTTCCGGTGTCCAGGGGCCATGGCCAATTATATTACCAAGATATAAAATAATTTTCCCGTCTAATGCTTTCTGGCGAAATTAAATCGGTTAATATTTCATGAAGTAAGAGCACTTCAAAGTTGATCGAAAATTTGCCTGTCCCGATCATTTTGTCTATCCCCTGTATATACACTCTGTCCAACTTCTATAAGACCACCCCCAAATTGTTTGAAATCAACTATAATAATAACAATGCGTATTTTTGTAGAGTGCATAGCAAGTTATTGTTTGTCTTAGATTTATTTCGACCAAAAATTCCTTCTATTACTTTTGTAATAAGATTTTATATTTTTTGGGTGTCCAGTTAGACCATAAGACATATAAGACCATTTCAAATATTACGCATTTTTATTAAGTAAAACTTATAAAAATAAGCATATTGTAAGCCCAATAATCCGTAGCTTGGCCATTTCGATTAATGACCTGAAATATTCGATTTGACATACTGTTTACTAAATTCAGTAGAACAGATTTCTCAATTTTGTCCCATTCGTAAAAGTGGACTTCAGCTCATTATCAGTGGCATACTGCTTTCCGTCAACATAAATCCTGCGAACCAAAATCCCCCAAAGGTTTTCGACTGGATTTAGGTCAGGAGAAGGCGCCGGCCAGTCGAGCAAATCGAGTTTTTGGTTCCTGAGCCATTGCTTCGTTTCCTTGCTGGTATAAATAGCGGCATTATCCTGTTGGAACGTAAACTTCTTCTGACGATATTTGCGCAAAAATCGCAGAAGATGTCCTTCAAGAATACTGATGTAGTCCTTACTATTCATTTTGAAGGACGTGAACGCTATCTTCAGCTTCCCGGTTGCCATCCCCGGAGTTCCGAGTTGAAAAATATTGTTCCTCCTTTTTTTAAATCGCGCCAGTACCATTGAAACCGTCTTGACCATCCAGGTTGAACTTCTTTTCGTCGCTGAAGATTGTCTAAACATGTTAAAAAAATCAAGAATAATTTTACCGGTTTAAGAGCCATAGTGGAATATGAAACGTTCCGAAAAATAACATATAACCAAAGCTTACCAAATCCCACTGTCGATTCATGTGAGCTTTTGCAACACTCAGCCCTTTCTCGACATGAGAAGCTGTAAGGTTAGGAGCTTTAACCTTTAAGCCGATTAGCGAGATAATTGCGCACAGCTTGATGGGACCGGCAAATCCGCCGTCCGATATCCCTTATTGACACTTTTTCTTGGTGAAATGCCTCGATTATTCCCTTCTTCTTCTCCGTGAGCACCTTTCCCTTGGGCATTTTGATGCAGCAAAATGAAAACACGCGAATCTGCCAATGGTCTTATACAAAATGGACACGGTAAATCGCAAAAGTAGTAGTTACTGCTTGGTGCGTTCACACACACACACACACACACACACACACACACACACACACACACACACACACACACACACACGCGCGCACGCATATTACCATGCATGGGATAGGTTTCACTGACACTAACATATCATGGTACAAATTGAAGTGATGTGTTTTCTTCCTGAGAGGTGGCAGTCGAATATTATCTGGTCTTATAGAAAATGGACAGAGTGTACATGAATAGTCTACCACTAGCTTTGAAATGGACCAATCTGGATGCCTCGAGGTAACCCCTCTGGAGAGACAAATGCGGATTTTCGCCAAAACATACCTTTCGACGGCTCAAACTTCATAATTTTTAATAAATTGTCTATTTCTAGCCTAAAAATTGCCAAATAGATATATTGGTCATTCCGAGATAAACCAGATGACCCGAAGGAATCGTTTAGGAGGGAACAAATACAGGGAACAACAACCTCAAAATTCATGATTTTTTATAAGTAGCTTACTTCTAGCCTAAAAATGACCCAATCACTGTATTGGTCATTCCGGGATAATCCGGATGCCTCAGGGAAACCGTCTAGGAGGGTAAAAATATAGATTTTCGTCGAAACATGCCTTTCGAAGGCGCAAACTTCAAAGTCTTGAAATGAACCAATGACCACATTAACCATTCCGGGAAAATACGGATGCCCCGAAAGAACCGTTTAGGAGGGGAAAAATACGGTTTTTGACAAAACATGCCTTCCGACGACCTAAACTTCGGAATATCTCGTAAACAATCGATTTCTAATCATTAAACGGACGAATTTTTGGTTTTATTTCAAATGATATATCTTTAGCCATTGTTGAGTAATAAAAATCAATGTATATTCCAAGTTAATATGAAAAAAAAACAAAATTAATTCTTTCTGTATTCTTCGATATAAAGGGGGCTTTTGATTCAGTATCTATTGAAGTTCTTTCAGATAAAGTCTTTTCACCATTAATGAATAATTTTTTGTACAATTTGCTGTCAGAGAAACATATGAGCTTCTGTCATGGAACCTCTACAGCTTCCCGATTTAGCTACATGGGTCTCCCCCAGGGATCCTGTTTAAGCCCCCTTTTGTATAATTTTTATGTTAAAGACATTGACGGTTGTCTAGGTGACAACTGTACGTTGAGACAACTTGCAGATGACGGTGTAGTGTCTGTCACGGGACCCAATGGGGGCGATCTGCAAGGACCCTTACAGGATACCTTGGACAATTTGTCTACTTGGGCTCTAGAGCTAGGTATCAAATTCTCTACGGAGAAAACTGAGTTGGTAGTTTTTTCTAGGAAGCATAACCCAGCACAACCGAAGCTTCAAATTTGGTGTAAGCCGATAACTCATTCTAGGTCCTTTAAATATCTTGGGGTCTGGTTCGATTCAAAGTGCACCTGGAGATCCCATATTGAGTATCTGAAGCGAAAGTACCAGCCAAGGATCAATTTTCTTTGCACAATTACCGGAACTTGGTGGGAAGCTCATCCACAAGATCTTCTAACGTTGTACCGGACAACGATTTTGTCGGTTATGGAATACGGTAGTGTTTGTTTTCAGTCAGCGGCTCGGTCGCACATCATCAAACTGGAACGTATTCAGTATCGGTGTCTTCGTATCGCGTTAGGTTGCATGCACTCGGCTCACACCATGAGTCTTGAAGTGTTGGTTGGCATGTTGCCACTCTCAGATCGGTTTACAGAGATATCTCTCCGGCTCCTCTCCAGGTGTGAAGTTATGAACCCCCAGGTGATCGAAAATGTTGAGAAGCTCCTTGAGTTGAATCCTCAAACCCGCTTCATGACCTTGTACCATTTGTACATAACACAGGATGTCAGCCCTTCGCTGAACATTTCCAATCGTGTTTGCTTCTCCGATTTCGACAATTCGGTTCATTTTGATTTATCCATGAAGCAGGAGCTTCGTGGAATCCCAGAGCATCATCGTCCTATGATTGCTCCGGTGATATTTGCTGCAAAGTTTGGCCAAGTTGATCTCACTTAATCGTTCTTCACTGACAGATCATTGATAGAAGAGTCAGCAGGCTTTGGTATATTTAATGAAATTTATAGCGCCAATCGTAAACTTCAAGCTCCTTGTTCCGCATATGTCGCTAAATTAGCGGCAATACACTTTACGCTAGAAATCGTTGCCTCACTAATACCAGATCAGTACTTCATTTTCATGGATAGTCTCAGTTCTATAGAGGCTATTCGCTCATTGAGGCCGGTAAAGCACTCCTCGTATTTTTTCATGAAAATACAGGAGCTTCTTAGTGCTTTATCTTCGCGTTATTTTATCATCATCTTTGTATGGGTCCCATCTCATTGTTCAATTCTGGGCAATGAAAAAGCGGACTCGCTTGCAAAGGTGGGCGCTATAGATGGCGATATTTATGATCGACAAATCGCCTTCAATGTTTTTTTTCCCTATTTTTCGTCAGTCACTCGTCAGCTGACAGTATAGATGGAGTAAAGGAGATTTAGAGCAATGGCAACATTCTGTCATCTTAAAGATGTCGAAGAAATCTTGGTTAAGGGGTATGGATGTGGGTCGAGACTTCATTCGTGAAGAAACTCAAAAGTTGTATAGTTTCAAGTTTTTTGAAAATTTAGAATTTAAAATAAATGTGTTATGTAAACCATACTTAAATTCCTTAAGTTGTTATTCCTATTAACCTCAAGACGGCCGCGAGTAATGGGTTCTATTCCCCTAACTTTAGTTCGAAGATACCTGATTTATATAAATATGAAAACTTGATTTCTGATAGATTACATATAAATTATTGAAAAAAGTAGGAAATATTTTTTTTGAAATGTGCTACACAGTTAATAAAATTTTGTAATTTTCAATTGATTTACATGCACATAATTGGAGCATTGAAAAAGATTGAAAATTATATTCGAAAAAATATTACACGAAGTGAAAATTACATGAGACTTTATTTTTACTAGAATTGAAAACACCTCATGTAATTTTCAACTCAAGTGAATTAATCCATTATGGGTTTGAAATCAAATTAATTTTGCAAATAAATATTTGCTCATACTGTATACTGCTATTCGAGATCAAATCAGGATACCAAAGTCCGATTGTTCAAAAACCCGCATGCAAACCACCAATTAGTAATCGAATTCGGTCTCGCCAATTTTCATTTTCTTAGCGGCATAATCTCATTCTTGCTGATCTCCCTTTCAAAATAACACTTCAGTTCTTGTGATAGTAGCAATTTCACAATAGTATTAGATTTTTATTATCACAATGATCTATGAAGCGGATTTACTTTTTATTTGAAAACAATTATAATGTAGCATCTACGCTGAAATTTCTGCTCACTCTGTTTGGTGTTGTTGATCGAATGACAGCTAATAGGATGATGTAACAAAAGAAACGGGTGCCATGGTGTATTGGCGGTTTAAGTGAACAAGCATTTGGAATTGCATCAGCTCAGGTAAACTTCAATTTTTATAAATTGAAAATGCAGAGAGCTTTAATTAATTTTGCAAATTTCTTTGATAATACATGTGTTTTCAAATATTTTTGAATGCTCAGTTCATGTGCATGAGTTTCAATTGAAAGTTCAACCACTTTAAGGGAGTACATTGATGTATTTTTCAAAATGCTTCAGTTTACATCAAGTGTAACTTTCATTATTTTTTGCTGTGTAGGTCGTCCAACTAATCCTGGAGCTCAGAACTTAGGATCTACAGTTATAACAGTAGCTTTATCCGCTATACAAAGTGACGGAATGTATTCAACCATATTTAATTAATGTCCTGGAAGACCAACGTACATTGGGGTTAATTATAGAAGTCGAGTTGAGCAACTCAACTCGACACCTGTCACTGTTGGGTCGAGAAAAATTGCTCTTGATGAACTTGATGAACTTTTGCAATTAATCTTAGACTCCGATTTTTTAAGTGCTTCTGAGCACAAGTTTTTAGTCAGTTGCACTTGGGATTTGGAAATTAGCCCTCGAGTTAAATGGTTTATGAACTTAATCCTAGATTATTAGAAGTTAGAAAGAAATTATTCATAATTTAGGACACATCCTAGAAAGTCCAGAAGGAGGCTTCCCAAAGCTTCAGGAAGATATATTTAAAAAGTTCAGGAAGAGATTTCCTCGAATAAAACACTTCTGTGAAGATCAGTCAGAAACTTCTCAAAAGTATATGAAGCATATCTTAGTTCCAGGAACATCCCAAAATATGCAGGACCATAAATCCGCGAATTTCAAGATTATACTTTCCAGATGTTCAGGAGAGAACTTCTCCGATAATCAAGAGAGGACTTCTCAGAACTCCAGGTAGAAGTTTGGGGAAAAGGATTCCTTAGAAGTTTTGAACTTTCCAAAGGTTCTGGAGTTCTTCCTAGAAATTCAAGAAGGAACTTCCAAGAAGTTTAGGAAGAAACTTACCAGCGAGGGCATGACCTATAATTTCTCATAAAATAATGAACAAAGCTCAGACTGATACTTCCTAGAAGTTCAGGAGAGAATTTATCTGAAGTTTAAGAATGGACTTCTCAAAAGCTCCGGATGAAACTTTCCAAAATGTAATTTGGAACTTCACAGAAGAAAGCATTCCAAAAAAACATAAAGAAACTTCTCAAAAATTCAGGAATAAACTTTCCCGAAGTTCATGAGAAAACTTCCCATCTATTTAGGAAATCCAATCCAATCCAACAAATTTAAGTGAATTTTTCGAGAATTTCTGGAGATATTCCCAAAGTTTCGGTTAAATATTCCTCGGATTTCAGGATGAGGCTTATCACAAGTATAGAAAAAATAAACTCAGGAAAAAAAATCCATGGATTTTAGGACGAAAATTATCACAGAGGGCAGTACTGAAGAATGCTTCTCAATGAAACCATGCAGAAGTTTCATGAGGGTTAGAAATGGAACATTCTAGAATTTCAAAATGAGGCTTTCTCGAAACTCAGGACTTCCCAGAAGTACTGATAGATACTTTTCAGATAAACAGGAAGAAACTTTCCAGAAGTATAAGGAGTACTTCCTAGTTGAACTACCCTGAAATTCAGGAAAAACTTCCTTGCAGTTCCGAGGAAGAATTCTCAGAAGTCCAGGGAGAAAATTTCGAGAAATATAACAAGATTTTTTCCAAACTTTAGAGAATCCTCCAAAAAAAATAGAACAACAATTCTCGATTCTGGAAAATTTCCCACAAGGGGTACAAAAAATAGGACGTTGCTGAACCAAAAGGTCAGCGAATGTCGAAATAAAATCGTTAAAGTGAGATCGATCACTGAATATCTATACATTAACCTTTGTATATTAAATGTCAACAGAAATAATGCAGTCAATAGGTTCTCTGAATTAGCTATTGTCACTTGTCCACATAGTAATAATAACTTCATCGAAAAATACTTTAAACCACTATTTTATAACAGCCGTACCTCATTCTGAATTTAAAAAACATAAGTGATATCCACAAAATAATTATTGCAGTTGCTCGACTCGACTTCTATAATTGACCCCTATTACAGCATGCAATTTTGGCAGTCGAAGAACAAATATTTACACTTCTTACTCTTGTTTTGTGATTTACACTAATGTTTTTATTATTCCGGAGTCCAATGGACACTGTTCCAAAGGTGCAATTTGAAGTATTTTTCGAGGAAGTTGATATGTGGACAAGTGATTCAAAAGAGGAGTTGTTATCTAGTTATCACCAACTAATTTATGCATGACCATACTGGAGTTCCTAACAGCATTATTTCTTCAAACACTTAAGATTAAGATGGAAACCAAGGAATTGTTATTTCTACATGAGTCTGTGCCCTAGCTCATAGTACGATGCGAACGGTTGGGACGATGGTGTTTACCATATTTGAGACACCATATTCATAAACAATCAATATCATTATGGTCATATGAATGATTTTCATATAGACTGCTTCTCAGGTTCGTCAGTGGTTAAATTTTCAAGGATGGTCCCTCCTGATCTTCTACAAAGCTCTTTGCTAAAATTCTGATGAGTTTCTTCCTGAGCCTTTAGCAATTTTCCTCTTGAACTTCTTCGCAGTCACTACTGGTTGTCTTGGAAATTAACAGTCGCATTCCAGAAACATTTGGTAAGTTTTTACCTGATCTAAGTTACTTCTGATAACTCCCAAAATTCTCCAAAACTTCTCTACAGAATTAAAAAAAAAAATCTTCTCAAATATCTTCATGTCTTCCTGAACTTCTTATTTTACTACAAAAGTTCGTATTAATGGACGCAGTAAAATGGACCCAACAAAAAAAACTTCTGAGTAGTCCTATTCTGAACATCAGAGAAGTTTTCTTCTGCAATTCGGGACAGTTTGTTCCTTGAACTACTAATCCCTATTCTTCTGGAAAGTTGCTTCGTGTTCGTCTGAGAACATCTACATCTACCTGAACATCTGGGAATTCTTGAACATCGAGAACGCTCTCAGGGAAGCTTTTTAGTACTTCTATGTAGGTAGATCCAACTAAACTTTTAGGAAACTTCCTTCTGAACTTCTGCGAAGGCCTCTCCTGACCTTCAGAGAAATTCTTTCCTGAATTTTTCGAGAAATTCCTTTCATCTGCTTATAGGCAGTGCCCTCTCTGGTAACTTTCTTCCTGAAATTCGGGGAAGTTTTTTTCCTGAGCTTATTCTTTCTAAACTTCTGTCCCAGCCAAAATCCGAGGAAAATTTTGGCGAAACATGGGGAAATTCCACTCCAGGATTTCTAGCAAAATCACCTTAAATTTTGTTGGAAATTTCTTCTAGAAGTCCTTATTTGAACTTTTGGAAAGTTTTCTCCTAAATTCCTGAATTTCTGCGAAATTCTATTAGGAAGTACCCACTACATTTCTGGAAAGTGTTTTTCTGTTCACTCCTGAACATCAGAGGAGTTCTCTCCAGAGTTGCTTGAACGTATCGTTCTGAGCTTTGCAGAAATTTTTTCCTGATTTTTTTGAAAAATTGTAGGTAGTGGTTAGTTACTTCCTGAATTTCGAGGAAATTTTTTTCCTGAATTTCTGGGAAGTTTGTCTCAATATTCTGGGAAGAACTCCAGAACCTCTGGAAAAATCTGAAGTTCTAAGAAGTCCCCTTCCCTAAAGCTCTGAAGCTCTGAGGAGCTCTTTTCTGAACTTCTAGGGATGTTTTTTCCTGATTTGTTCTATAATATTCCTGCTTGAATTACTCCCTATACTTCTGATAAGTTTCTGCCGACCTTTGGAGAAGCTTTTATTTCGAGGAAGACTCTTAATTGAATCCGTACTCTTGATTAGCTTATCAAGTTGGTTCGTTTGAAAATTTTGTTTTACAGCTACGGTCGCTGATATCCATTAATTGACTTTTATTTTGATGTAAATTTTCACATTAGTAGTATTAACAGTGATTAAACGTGTTGGAGATTAGATCCCAATTTCTCTTCTAGAGTTTAGGATTACATCCTGATCAATAGAACAAAATCAACATCAGAGCCATCAAGCTTGGAAAAGCAATATAAGCCAAGCATGATCGAACCTATACAGCTTCCACAGCAGATAAATAGCATTTCTTCAACTTATTCCGGCTCAACCAACATATATCATCATTCGTACATAGTATTGGATTATTTATTGAAATTTATTATTAAGAGGCAAGAAAGCCGACGCATGACCATTGGGCTAGGACGATAGTTAATGCTGAAGTCCCAACCATTGGAAGAGAAATGGAGCATCACTTAACCTTTTTAGATTAGATGCTCCCAACGACCGTTTTAAATAGTTTTTTGAAGGCTACGTGGGTTTCTCTTGTCTTTGTAAGGTAGATACCAAATCCTCCCTATCTCGAGCGATCGAGGAGTCTCTTCGTGGAGATTATTGCGTGAAGAAAGATATCAGTCTTTAGTTCCGTTTCTTGATGACATGCAATGTTTTCAACGAATTATTCCTCATCGTAGCTCATCCACGCCAAAGCAAATGCTAATGAAGACCAACAGATATTATGAGATAACCATGGGATATTCTGTGTTCTCCTAACTGTCCTGGAGTTCAGAACATAAGACTTTCTGTTGTAACGGAAGCTTTATCCACATTACAAAGTTACGAAATGTATTCAAATATATTCAATGAATGGCCTGGAATACCAACAGACATTATGGGATTATCTTCAAAAAGCTAAAGTTACAGCTGTAAATTTTAAGGTAGGGCTTGTTCATAAACCACGTAGACTCATTCTTGAAAATCTCAGACTAGCCCGCCCCGTCCCCCCTGGTAGACTTTAATCCATACAATTTTTTGAAATTTTGTTAGGAGCGTAGACTTTGGTCAAACATCCCCCCTCCCCTCCCAATCAGAAAAGTATTGTCGGAAAATCTTTTTTGTGACGACCGACGAACGTAAGTTACGATGGATGACCCTTGTGACTCCGATCGGAATAACGCACGCTAACGAGATAGGTAACTTCTGACCCCAGCCCAGTCCGGCGACCTTTCGTTGGCCAAAATCACCGTATAATTATCGTGAGGCCTCTCCCCAAGTATAACCCCCGAAATAAAGATACCTACTCTTGCACACCTCGTCAGCGCCATCAAAAGACCATAATCGGCACATCCACCAGCACCGGCACCAGCACCATCCACCCACCATCATCGCCAGTGGCTTCCGTCCGAAGGGTGAAATCCGACCCCATAGCAAAAGTGCACTACCGGCCCAAGATTTGATTTATTGCATGATTGTTAGTTTTCAATTTAATATCTCTATTATATCGACCGATCGCTTTCTCTCTTTGTTGTCGAAAAATGGACAAACTACTGCACTGGGCTAGTGGCAGCAGCATTCGACGATGCACTTGTTTCATTCATTGCTTCTCTTGGCACCTCTAACTCATCAGACGAATATTACACGGTTCCGTCCGGCGATTATGATAATCCCCAGCGGCGGATAATTGTGGAACGAAGATAACAGAGAGAAGAGAGAGAAGAAATAACTTTCTCAACGCCACCACCGATCTTCGGCTTGGATGCATCTTACGGATTGCGCAACGTTCGACGATTAAAATTTGGTCATCTGCAAACAATACATCACATTTGACAGCATCTCAGATTGTGTAAGTCTCGCGGTGAGGCATTATTGTTTGATCACTCGAAAGCTGCTGTTTTAAATAATGTCATTTGGGTATGAATGTCGCGTTGATGAATTCAAGTGATGCTCTTATCCAATACGCATAATCAGGTTGTTTGTTTGGCTTCGGGATGTTCTGGACAGTTTCTGTGATCTATATCGAAATTTGCCTAACTCGTCCTTCCAGTTACAGCCATCGATTTCGGATCGGGTCATCTTGAATTGAGGAAAGGTCCTCATATTACTTCCGCCTGCCCGTATCTTCGAATTACTTGGTGGTTCGAAAGGCCCGCAAAAGACTTGTGACCCATATGTGGATATTTCAATTCAAATATTGAAAAAATCAATATTTGATGATCAATTGTAATTTAAATAATAAACTTGTAAATCGAAATAATCAGTGATATGCCTGAAATATCTTTTTTATTTATGAAAATTTCTAAACAGTTTCAGAAAGGGGCTATTCATAAACCACGTAGACTTTTCTGGAGGGAGACGGGGGGGGGGGGGGGTGCTCGAAGTCTTCGCCCCATACAAAGTTTTAAAACAATGGTGAAGGGAGGTCTGATATTTTTTAATTATTTTTATTGTTATTACTGAAAAGTTTCGACCAGCTGGGGCTCATTTGAAGAACTTTCAGTCCTGATCGGAATCTATCTTAAAAAGGATTGAATTGGATTTCTATATTTGAGACTTTCATCCTTTGGCTGGTTCGTCCCTTTACTTTTAAAAAGTGCACCTCCTAGTCTTATATGATATCTAGCCTTTAGAAACTTGTCCAGAAGTCCTGAACCCAGAATAGACTAACGACCTACACTCAAAGGAAAGTAGTCCTGAGAAATTTCCAGAAACGATTAAATGCTTTTAAAAACATAATTCAACCACAATACCCTTCATTTGACGTTTGTTCTATCCAATGCGGTCGAGAAGCTTTGGAATTCCCCCTTAACCTGTATTGTTACAGACAAACATACTCACTAGGGTGGCGGTAAATATTTGGGATCAATGTGAAACCATATACAAAATGTTGATTGGCTCGAAAACAAAACTCGATGGAAAATTTGAATGCAATCGGACTTGCTCATGGCTGGCGCAAAGCGTTCGAAATTTGAATATATTGAAACTGAAATTCGTCCTAAGTTAAGGAGCACAAAAAATACTGCGTCATTTATGGATGGTCCCTACTAAATTACCGCCTCCTGTTACCATAAAAGAAACAGAAACAAAATTGTTTACAGTTGATTGAAGAGTATCGCAATTTTTTTTAAATATCCCAACAAATGTGATGTAGTCTAGGAAATAAAAATATACATGTCTAAATTACTTCTCAATCTTGAAGAATATCTCAGGAAAAAAATAAATAAATTGCTGTTGGCTATCCCTAACTCGAGATTAATGTAGGCAACTTCGGCCACATTTTAAAATAAACTTTCAAAATTTACATCCATCATTCGATATCGATAAACGATGGTTCCTTCGATATCAAACTACAGAGAGTTGACCATAATGAATTACATAACAGCTTTTTCATCAATCCTGAACAAAATAGTGATTAAAAGCAAAACAAAACATGAGGAAATCGATATTTTAAAGGATCGCCTAATAAAATATGAACCACCCTAATGAAAACAATTGAACCACCCTGGGATAATATCTCGTACCAAATTATAAGTCCTGAAAAGTCAATTTAAATTAAAAAAACAGATCTCAACGTTTCATGCATTAATATCGTCAATATGCTGCAAACTTACATCGGACTTAAGGCTCAAGCTAGTAATATTGGGCTTTTCATTATTGCGTCAAAGACAAAATACACGAGGGAAATAGGTTCACGAGATGGTAGCCTCCCACAACAAGTTTAAATCGATGGTAATGAAATCGAGACTCATCGTGGTGACTGCCGATAACGACACCTGTAGAAAAATATTGTGGCGCATTATGGCTGGCACTCGTGCCTGCTTTAGACTCCAAAGTTCGCCAAACTACACAGTTGATTATCTACAAGGCATTAATTACCTCGGTAGCCCTCTGCGGCAACGAAACATTGACAATGTTTATGAAGGACCTACGCGTGCTGGTATTCATCGCTGGAGAAATCACCGTAGAGGCAGAATAATGGGGTAGCAGATTTAAAAACGCAAGAGTATTCAGTTTACTTTAAGCTCTGGCAAAACTGGATCTGCCGCTATCTAACGAAGGCACGATCAGAATCTTTCGCAGAGATGTCATCCGTACACTAGTAGGTGTGCGATCAACAAGCAAGCCGGTGTATCATCCGGTGACACTACGGAGGACTGGAATAAGTGAACTGAAAGACGAAGGTTTTCGACAAGGATCTTCTTGCATAGCCCTCCGTGTAGGTCTTACATAAATTTATTTGTTCAACATCACATTTTGGATAAGAAATAATCCACAATAGTACGCCACAATACTCAGTTTGCGGCTGACGCTCTTCGACCTCGGTCACGTCCAATGCTCGCCATATCACGCTCCACCTGGTCCACCCATCTTGCTCTCTGCATTCCACGCCTTCTTGTGCCCACCGGATCAGTAGCGAACACCAACTTTGCAGGGTTGTTGTCCGGCATTCTTGCAACATGCCCTGCCCACCGTATCCTTCCGGCTTTGGCCACCTTCTGGATGCTGGATTCGCCGTAGAGTGCAGCGAGCTCGTGGTTCATCCTTCGCCGCCACACACCGCCGAAGATCGTCCTTAGCACGCGTTGCTCGAAAACTCCGAGTGCTTGCAGGTCCTCCTCGAGCATGGACCACCGGTCTTATTAGCGTTTTGTACATGGTGCATTTGGTGCGGGGGTGAATCTTTTTAGACCTCAGTTTTTTTCTGGAGCCCGTAGTAGGCACGACTTCTGCTGATGATGCGCCTTCGAATTTCACGACTCGTATTGTTGTCAGCCGTCAGTAAGGATCAGAGGTAAACAAATTCCTCCACCACCTCGAAGGCATCTCCGTCTATCGTGGCATTACTTCCTAGGCGAATCCGGTCGTGTTCGTTTCCGCCTACCAGCATGTAATATGTTTTCGACGCATTCATCACCAATCCGACCTTTGCTGCTTCGCGTTTCAGGAGGGAGTACAGCTCTGCCACCGTTCCAAATGTTCCTGCGATAATGTCCATGTCGTCCGCAAAGCACACAAATTGACCAGATTTCGCAAAAATCAGACCTCAGCTGTTGAGCCCGGCTCGTCGCATTACACTTTCCAGAGCGATGTCGAATAGTAAGCATGAGAGTCCGTCACCTTGTCGCAGTCCCTGACGAGATTCCCCGAACCAAACCTGAAACCCTTACACAGTTTTGCACACCGTCCATCGTTGCTTTGATGAGTCCATAACTTTCCATAACAACCCCCTACTTTCCGGAAGACCATAGTGCACAGTTGAGATTAGAGTCCTTTCCTGGCACTCGGACGTCGATCACCTGCCCCTAACATGGGGGACAGACGCTGTTGTGAGCCCCTCCTCCTGGAGAACAGACGCAGAAGCCTACGACCAAAGTTCCCACCGGGGTTGGTTACCCGCTCGCAGCCCAGCCGGCAACGCGGGGAGGTAGGGATAGAAGTTACTGAACAAGATGCTAAGGACCACTAAGTAGGGTCTATTTTAAACCTGGTTCGCATTGTTCAGTCATTTACCAACCGTGTAGGTCATGCCTCGTCAGATCTGAATAAGTTGACAGGCAAGGGTATCAAGTCTGACACTACTACTAAGAAAGCTGGAGCCAGATTCCCAGTGGATTGAGTTATTTCATAGTTCAGAGAGTAAGAATCTAAGTTACGACCGAAGATTAGTGTTCCGTCTGATGCGTTGTCTAATTATAACTGATAACGTTACACAATCTGGAGATCAAATACAACTGACCCGATTGCCGTGATCGCTGTAGTGATCAGCCAATGATTCGCCATCGGTGTGGATACAAGAAGTGTTAGTTGCCATAGTGTTAGATTCACACTGGTATGCTCGAATCCGCCACCAGATCACTGTCGAAGCTTTGCAAATAACCAACAACCACAGAATCTGCCTGCTCATCTGTAACCAAGTCGTCAGGAAAGTTGTTCAGCGTGAAGCTGGCCGTCCTTTAAAATTATGGCTTTCGGTAATATGAACCCTTGATATCTACAAGTGTAACCAAGAATCTAGTAATCATTTAATTTTAGTAGAACTACTTAATGGAGTTTCCTTACTTCCTTTATTTCCGTTACAATTGCTTATTTAAAAAAAAAGCGAATTTCTTTTACTAATTGCAGTTTTCCTCAGTACTTCGTAATCAGACACAACTCGAATGGCCCACGCAACACAACTTGTATTAAACAACTTGAAAGTACTGTCAAATGACAAAAACAGGTTATGAATTTAAGTGTATAATACTTTATTTCATACTTTATTATGACGTAAAAAGCGCAAAACATAAAATGACAAAAAAAATACACTCATGCAAAAATATAACATTGCCAAGCCTGGGATTTGAACACTAGCCCTTGGCGTGATAGGTTTGTAGCTTCTCTGCTAAGCCAACTTCGATAGTTGAAAAGTCAACTTTGAGTATCTATGATTTGCTTCCCGTTGGCAGTGAAACCACATTCTTGTACAAAAAATTCATCGTTATGGAGAAAACACGTTTTGCAAAACATTGTTGGTGTAATGTAATTTCAACAGTATTAAGAACAACCCATAAAATCTTGTTCTGTTCGTGTTTTATGAATGTATGGAACCATGTAATTAAGAACAATAATAAAGAATTAGTCACTTGCAACAGTGAAAAAAGTATTTTCAGGTCGATCGTTATTCAGAATACGAGAGATCCGAACCGCTTCTAACTTTACACGTCTTGCAATACTTTTATCATACAGTTATAAAACATTCAATTATAAATCACTCTTAAAAAATGTTTTGTGTGATACTTGGGGGAGATTCAATCACTATGTATATAAAAAATATTACTTATTCCGGTAGTAGATCTGAAGACCTCAACTCCAGGGTTTTCATGGATAACCTCGACAAGATCTTTGATGTACAAACGTCCTCAAATTCTTAGGATACCCATAAACTACTTTGGTACATTATAGTTTGGCTTGTAGATCTGAAGACCTCCACTCTAGGGAGTTCATGAACAATTTAGAACATATTTTCAACTTAGTATGGCTTTCAAATTAGATCTTTGGACCTTCAGGATAACAGGTTGTTCTATGAGCTAATCCAGTCGAAGATCCAGTCGAAAATCCAATCTAATCTAATCAATTACAGTTTCTGCAGACAAATAACACACAAATTTCTTGATGAGCTCGAAGACCTAGCATATACCAAGGGTGCGAATGGTATGTGAAGCAGCCAATTCGTTTCCGAAAATGTAAGTCCATGGTGGGCATCTCGACTGTCGACAAGAATCTCTGATCACGTCTTCGTTCGGAAGGGAAGTAAAGCCGTTGGTTCCGCCTCATGGGTTGATGAGTGCGACATGTAGGGTAGAGTTGCCCCCTGCCGGTGGTGATCTGGCCTAAGGCTGAAAGCTCTCTTAATACAGTAAGAAAAAGCAGAACTGTATTTGGATCCATGCCCTTCACATTTGTCAATAAAGTTCGCATATAAGTCTCATCAGAATTATTTAGAAGTTACCTGTGAGTTCCACTGAGATTATGACCAAGTTCGATAAACTCACTTACGCATGCCGGTCCAACGTCCCGTTAGAACCGCACATACGTTACATATTTTGCCGTGAAACCGCTTGTCTCCAGTTCCTCAAATGACTAACACTTTCTAGATTTTGCTTGCAAATTGCTTGATTTGAGCCAGGGCTTCGAAATTCTTCTGTCTCACATTGCGATGTACAACATAACCAACGAATCAACATTGTGCTTGAACTTGAACATCACCTTTTAAGGAGTAGTAGATTTGTCTCCGGCAGTGTAGAATCCGGCAATTCCGGGGAATTCTGGGACTTCGATAGAGGAAGTAGTTTTTGCCGTCCAGAACGAAAAAATTTCCGCCATTCTTGAGGGGTAATCCAGCGGTATTGGGGTCTCACGGTTTGAATTGCTCAGTGTACTCTGGATCTGATGGTTCATACCCTAATCGCTCCTTCTTTAGTGTCCTGTAGATATTCAGTTTCAGCTTGGCTTAGGACCGACAGGGAGCTTACCTGAACAGAGAAGGACCAATTGTTCAGGTGGTTTGCTTGCGAATCGATTTCGTCCTTTTCAAGCAGCTTATTTCATTGGCTTGACGTGTTTTGTACTGGAAGGTTTTTAAAAACTTTTCGGATATCCAGTGTGGAAAAAGAAACTAAATTTTTGACGTAGAACTACGTCTTTGTTTTCTATGCAGGGGTACAAAAAAATGCATTGCGACCGTCACGAAAAGTTGTCAGATTTTGAGTGTTAATATCTCAGTCATTTCTCGAAATATTTTCAAAATTTTTGCACCAATCGATCGGGAATATTTCTATGCACTAACTTCAATAGAGAAAAATGTTAGATTTGGTCCACATACTATTGAAAAATTCATAAATGTTAAGCCTTGTCTTAAAAAGTATATCAATCCCTTTAGGCCTTTGGGATCATATGTGACCCCAAAAGGAAAATGGCTGTATAAAATCACAGACTGAATAAAAGCGATCACTGCCTTCGGCAAATTTGTTCTACATCAATTCTCCTGTCTGCAAAGCATAGAAAAAATCGAGTTTAGGGACTAATTAACGACCTAGAACATCCTGAATATGAAAAAGTTCAGGAAGAAATTATAAATGCCTTATTAATAGTATAAAACGTTGTTTTATAATTTGGTAAATATGCATACGTATTATTAAATTTTTAGTGATGAACATTGAATATTTATGATTTTTTCTGGGATGTTCCAAACTGTTCTAAACTTCTGGGTTATCCAAACTGCTTTTGAGTTCAGAACTTCAGAACTACAGTTGTAACATAAGCTTTTACGGCTATGATGGTATGTATTCAAACCCATTGAATGAACCTTTTGGAAAGTCAACGGTAATTATTTGATAATTTTGTGATGTTCTAGGTCGTCAAAACTGCCCTTCAGTTCAAAACTTAAGATCTACAGTAGTAATTATAGCTTTTCGGGCTATACAAAGTAACGCTACATATTCAACCATATCCAGGGAATATTTTAGAACGTAAACAAACTGGGATCAACTGGGATGATCGGGGTCATCCAAACTGTCCTTGAGTTCCGAACATAAGATCTACGGATGTAACAGTAGGTTTTTGGAGTATGCAAAGGAACAATATGTATTTAACAATATTCATTGAATAGTGTAGAAGGCAACAGACATAATGCGACAATCTTGAGATATTCTACGTCATCCAAAGTGTCCTTGAGTTTAAAACATAAGATCTACAGTAGCATTTCGGGCTATATAAGTTGATGATATGTATTCAAACATATGCAATGAATCTTTTGGAAGGTCAATATTTTCTAATTTTCTGATCCACTAGATTCAGAACATAATTTTCACAGTTGTTACAGTAATTTTTAGGCAATACAAAGTTGCACTAAATATTCAAACATATTCAATTATTTACCTTAAAGGTCAACACACATTCTAACGCAATATTACATGTTCTGGGTCATTCTAGAATAAATTTTGGGCCTGAAAATTCCAAATAATATTGCATTATACAATCTGAATGGCTTACATTTACTTGCGTAGTCCTACGTCATCATTCCGAACAAGCCAATGGGGCTTGGGTTCCATGGCTTACTTGACTTCCTCAACAGTGGATGTGAGACGTCGAAGTTCGAACAACGGAACTTTTTGGCCGCATCCTCGTCTGCCGTATCAATGGAGGACTACTTCCATCTTTCAAAAACCTTACCTTTATCTGTCAAGGTGGCTTCATGCTTATCCCGGCCCTTTTTGGCTCGCATCACAAAGCATTTTTCGGATCTGAACGATACAGCGGCTCAACTGTATGGTTCCAGATTTACTGGAGCATTCTTCTCATTTGACATCGCTTGAAGCTTCTCGTCGACTCGATCATTGTTGAAGGCTGCTATAGCACTATTTGCACAGTCCTCGAGAGAGGGGCATCGAAGGGTTCTCTTTCATCCGACAACGCTGCTTCTTCGTTCGACATGTTTTTGCCTAATTCGCAAGAATGACTAATGGAAATTCGGCCGAGTTGGAAATGGCCTTTTAAGATCCTCTGACTTTCGAATCTTTTTTCCGGCACGTACGCGAAGGAATCAGTTCCGACCGATTCGAACAACTTTTCTTTTACGCGAGAAAGAACTCTGGCGGATAGACCAGCTATGGCTTCGAATGCAGGATGGAAGGAATTCTTCATCACGAGAAAGAGTTGTCAATCCTTAGCCAACTTTTCCAACTAGAGGGTGAAGAGTGAATCAGAACACTTATTCCCAGAAAGTGGCGAGCAAGCCCTTAATATTCGACTGATTTGGGACCTTCAATATCTTGCGGGCGAACTTTCTAAGTCAGGAAGAGGGGTTGGGTAGAAAGAACCAAACATCGATAGAAATTGTAGTTCCAGTTTACTGTCCGGATTGTCCGCGGCTCCTACAGCATTACCGGATGAGACAGGTGTAACTTGATTGTAACTTGGCTTTGGGCTGCTTTTAGCACTTCCATCGCTGAAGAAACTAATGCATTCGAGTATCCAATTTTGACGCATTTTTTTAATAATCGTTTATTTGTACAGGCTCAATCGAATCAACTTTACAGAGCCAAATTTTCATATTTTTATACATCATTTATCTTAAAACTAAAGTTAGGAGGAAAGAGCCGATTACTCGCGGCCGTCTCGAGGTTAATAGGAATTACAAATTACGGATGGGAAAGAGGGTGGGAATTTAAAGTATGGTTTACATAACACATTAAATTTAGATTCTAAATTATCTGAAACACTTATAACTATACAACTTTATGGTTTTCTTTTGACTTCGGACATTTTTGTGAGAAAAAAAAACACACATACACATAAAAAAAAACTTAAAGTAAACAAACAGGTTAAACTAACTACAATCTAAGGCTAATGTTAGTCAAAAACACATAAATGAGTTTCACGTACTCCAAATCACGTACAGCAAAAACATCTCGAATTGGCATATTGGGTTGTCTACCTTGAGCCCGAAGGGAATCATAAAGCTCCGATCTGACTCCACGATGCTCAGCACATGACCAAACAACGTGATCTGCGTCCTGATAGTCTTGTCTACATTCATAGAGATTGCTGTCGCTCAGCCCAACCCGGTATAAATGAGCGTTCAAAGAATAATGATTGGACATGAGGCGAGACATGACACGAATGAAGTCTCGACCCACATCCATCCCCTAAACCAAGATTTCTTCGACACCTTTGGGATGATAGAATGTTGCCATCGCCCCAAATCTCCTTTACTCCATTTATGTTACTAGCTGACGAGTGACTGTTGACGAAAAATAGGAAAAAATTCGATGAAGGCGATTTGTCGATCATAAATATCGCCTTCCATAGCGCCCACCTTTGCAAGCGAGTCCGCTTTCTCATTGCCCGGAATTGAACAATGAGATGGGACCCATACAAAGGTGATGATAAAATAACGCGAAGATAAAGCACTTAGAAGTTCCTGTATTTTCATGAGAATATACGAGGAGTGCTTTACCGAATTTTGACGCATAACTTTCTAGCTATTGAAAAGGTGATCTTCTCTGAACGCCAATGAAGGAGCTGTACCGGCTTACATATATTGGAACTTGACTTTGGGCTGCGGCCAGATCGACCTCTTTCGGGCATCTTTGAAGACACGATGGTTCCAACTATTGGAATTTAGGTGTATATGAACGCTTTCTGTAAACAAATGTTTGCCTGCGCCTGTAGTGTAGTGGTAAACGTGGCTGGTACTTGGTACTCCCGTGGGGCTGGGTTCAGTCTCAGCTATGATCGGTGAGATTTCTCTGAGACGAAAAAATCTCTGGCCACTTGGTCCCGGCTCATGTGTTGATGGTTGCGATATGCAGTGTGGTGGTGCCTCGCTCTGGTGGTGAACCAGCCTTAGGCAGAAAGCCATCTTCATTTAGCTAGAAGGAGATAAAAATTACATATATTGCCCAAGATGTCAGTTTTATGGTGGCTATACAGCATTCACTAGACCCCTCATAAAACTACTTCTTTTGATGCGCCAATAAAAGATAAACTGAAACAAGTTCATGCTTGGATTTGGTGTTCTACTTGCCTTGTTCGAGAAAGTACAATAGAATGACTATCCAAAAAACTCCAACTCTACTTGTTGTGTAATTAAAAACAGTTAAAAGTGCAAATTCTACTGGATTTGAACGACAGACACGTAGACAGATACCGTTATTAATAGTTTTAGGAAGTTCAAACCTATACATTTCACACCTTTACCTAGGCTTACAAAAACAATGATTGTTTTAAAATGTAAACAGCAAGAAACCACTCCGTTAGTATCATTCTTCGCATAGTATTTCTAGTTCTTCAAAATTTACATACACATTTAAATGGTCCCCCGAATCTTCCTGTCACTTCCGGTCAAACAACCCCACTCGCCCGACAACCTCGCATTCTACCCTAGGTCTGTTTGTGTTTACCTTCACAAGTCGATTCTGAGACAGTTGTGTCTATAGGCCGCGATGCCTCTTCTGAAACACCCCCAACCACCCCCTCCCCCGCTTGAGTCATCCCCCGGTCTCCATTCGTTCCCTGTATCATTATCAGCCACGCAAACACGACTTTTGTTTTAGTTCGCTTTTATCGCTCCGCCAGTAGATAGTCCCAGCTCCCAGCCAACGACGTAAGTTCTGAAGCAACCTGCTCGCAGTGTCCAGCCCGAATCGGCACACACTGATTAATCGGGGGGGTGTGGGCGAACACGTTCTTTAGCACCGAAAACCGAAAAGCTCAAGGTCTGTTATCCTCTCCCCCGGGCCGCGCCGCTCGGATACTTAATTCCAACTCTAATCACGTAAGTGCGTGTGTGCAATCAGCGGCCAACCCTGACTGTGAAATGAGTTTATTTTTTGCACGCCAGAGTGACATTGAAAGCCAGGGTTGGAAATAAGCAGTGCTGCACTGATCACGTGTTCCGGTTATTGTGGAAAAAAATTGCGCATTTTCGAGGATTCTACGGTTCTACGGCGATTGGTTGAAGTTTTCTCGTTCTTATCGTGTTGCAATTTCTGTATTTGCACAAGTGAGTGTAGTTTCTCGATGAGAAAGAGTTGAAGTGATAGTCTTAGTATGCCATGGAATGGAATTTAATCTAAACTGCTCGACCGGGCGGGAGTGTTGAGGAGGTTGACGACGGAGGCGGGGTGTGATGGTATTTGTTTTTGTTATCGTGAAGTTCGTTTCTTGTGTTCAAGTGTTTGTGACAGTTGCGGCCGCTAAGCGCGAGCTGATAAACAACTTAAATTGTGGAAGAAAATATGTGCTGATAAGATTACGCTCGATTACTCGAAAACAGGTGATCCGGTGAGGGCGAGGTGAAATGTTCATACGGATGCACTCAGAAATTTCGTTATGTGGATTAATCGTCGGTGGTTTATGGGTCTGGTGTTGTGACGAAAGTTGGGAAGAATTCGGATAATCGGTGCAGATAAGGATAACATCAGCGCAGTTACATTGATTCACTCTATCTTCTGTGGTTCCCGATGGTTGGTGACGGGCGATTGAGTCATGGAAATTATGTTTTCATCAAACCGTTAATCAGCTGTTTTTTGCATGCGTGTTGGATTCGTCACAAGAACCGTCCAAGACGCAGTCTTAACTGGCTCTTTTCACTCTTTCGTGGCTGGATTGAGGGCTCCATGGATGCTCCGGGATGTTTCAGCTTGTTCAGAGTATCACCTTCAATCGCTAGCTAGTTGTTGGTGCATCGAGTTATCTGAACAATTTCTTCTGGAATTGTAAGCCTTAGATCTTGAGTTTTCTGTAGGTTCAGTTTTGTTTGAACTGTGAGGTGGATGAATATTCCAGTACCGAAACAAATCAGGTTTATTTCGAACCTCGTAGAATCCGCAATCCAGAATTCCTTCCTCTTTTGAAGCTTTTCAATATCTCGTTACGCCAAGGAAAATATCCAACAAGTTGGAAATCTACGTTCATGTTCAAGTCTTCAAGATCATCGTAACCGACCTGTTGTTTACTAGTTGCAGACACTACATCTTTCCTGAACAACATCGATTTCACCCCAGATGATCGATCTCAACCAACCTTGCACCTTTTGTCTTCTCGTGTCTGCGGAATATGGAAGCTGGATCTCAGGTCTACGTTGTTTTCACGGATCTCAAGGCTGCCCTTGACTGGGTCAACCATGCTTTTGGCAAAGTTAGAAAAACTTGGCGTGTCAAATTACGTAGTTCGTTGGTTTTACCAATCGGACAGGATACTTTATGTGAAGATCGGTTCAGCTGAATCGAACTACTTTACTAATGTCGGGTGTACTTCAAGGCAGCAACTTGGAACCATTGTTGTTCCCAATTTTCATAAACGAGGTTGGACTGATACTTCCACCTAACTGCAGGTCGTTCTATGCAGACGATGCGAAAATGTACGTGGTTATGCGATGCTTCGTTGATTGCTTACGACTACAGAAAATTGAACCCAATTGCATTTGATTTCATAATGAACAATCAACCTCTACAGAAAGGTGATACTGTTCGTGGCTTTGGAATCACGCTTGACTCCGGTTTGACATTTAAGCAACACTACAGGGATATGATTACCAAAACCAACAGACAGGTCGGTTTCATGTTGGAGATCTCCGACGAGTTTCGTGATCCCACCTGCCTGAAAGCATTGTACTGCTCTCTATCCTGGAATTTGGAACCTCGGTGTGGTGCCCGTATCAAAGAATCTGGATTGCGAGGATTGAAGCTGTTTGAAGAAAATGTGTTCGTTATGCTCTCCGTCATCTGCCGTGGAATGATCCTGCCATCCTTTCAGCGTACCAGGATCGTTGGTCACTCTTGGGTATTGAAACGTTGGAGCATAGGCATACAGTCATGCAAGCAGTCTTCTCAGCTGCTAATTGAAACCGACTCTCCAGACATTCTGGCCGAATGCTTCATCTACGCTCCTGAACGAGTTCTGCATTTAAGAAATTTTCTGCAGCTCGGAACTCGTACTGCAATCGTCGCGCTTCAAGAAACTCTACGCTCTGATTGACTCCAACTGTTCCGCTGTGACCTTTCGTCACCGGATTCGGCGTATTTGGATAGAGAGCCGCTAGTTAAGAAATTGTGGCATTTACTAAGTACTGGCATTAATACCAAAGATACCAGACGACTGATTCCATCACGACAGATTATTTTTAATTTTACTGACAAGTTTTGTGTGTGTACAAGAATTAATTTAGTTTTACTTGCTTTATATTCCTTCTATTTATGTTGATTTATTTAGTGTACGCTTTAGAGATAGGGGGGTTTTTATGGCACACGGCTTTTCCCCATTACATTCCAATAAGACCTTAAGTCAGTTGGAATTATATCAATAAATAAATAACACTTATGGTTGGTAAATATTGAAATAATTTTATTATTTTGCTTGGACCCGTCCCTTTTCATGAATTTTGCATCATCCTGCACTTTCACGGCCCTCTTTTTCTTGGACTGCGCTATTCAACGCTAGATGGACCGAATTATTTGACGAAGAGATTAATAAACTGTTATCCGGAGGGAATTTAGCAACGCAGCAAAATACGTGAAAGGAGATGAGCTTCAGTTCTAAAATAGGACACCGTAAACAAAACGAAATTAATTTGCGGCTTGGGGTGTGGCTATTGCAGTATTGAACATGAAATGAAGCATGATGCAATAAAAGCAAGACAGCAGTGTGAATCATTTGCTAGCCGTTTTTGAAGACCCGGAAAGGGAAAACCATATATTTAACTTTTCAAATGCAAATTGGTATGGGAGCACATCCAGGTCATTTTTAAATAAAAAAAATCAACTGCTTATGCTAGTAGCACTTAATTACAAATAATGCATTAAAATTGTAAGTTTTTATGATCAAATGATATTCAAATGAAGTAATTCTGTTCAGTTGAACGAGAGTTATTAGCGTTCAAAAACCTTTCATTTTAGCGTAAAGCTTTCTTTTTTAATTTTTTTTAAATGGCACCCGGTATAGAAAAGTGAAAAGAAGTCCTTCGTTAAAATAAGTTGTTCTTGCTAACAATGTTTCATTATCATATACAATTCATGCTTAACGGCCAGTGTTACGTTTCCAAAACAATACGCTCGAAAAATCAAGCTCATTTCAGAGTTTCAAAAATGTTTGACCCTACAGCTGACTGCCTAGCTTCCGGCTGCTTGCCAATGCAATGCTAGCTGCCAAGCTACCAGCTACCAGGAGCTTTGACAAAACGTTCAAAGTGTTTAAATTTTTCATTTCGCTCGTTATTTTTCAAATTTTTATTTGACACAGTACAGCCTGTACTGCTGGATACACCACCACAAGTATCGCAGTCTATTCCAATATCCCTAGGAGTAAGGCAAAAGAAACGGTCGCTAGATTGTGCTGTCCACATAAAGTTCGCCTTCAAACATACTCCATTCAATATTTCAACACTGCCGTTCTCTTACGGAACTATCTTTTCTATTCGTTCAACTCTCATCCTATCACATTAAGGTTCACTCTAAGACAAATATTGACAATCCTAAAGTCAGTCTTAAAATTGAACGTACATCTGTGATTCATTAATAAATATTCATGTTTACGTAGTAGTAAACGACGAATTCTGTTTTCTGCACACCATTTTCCTTCCATCGGAAACAAATAGGTTAATTTTCGTTTCGTTGGTGAAAATCAGCTTGTTCCTAACCGGAGATACTTCTTCCACTATATACGGTACACGGACGGCTCCGTCGGGAGTAATGGCGTCGGCATCGGCATTTACGATGAAAACCTGGTTCCATAGGCTCCCACCACAGTGCAGCATTTTTTCTGCCGAAGCACTAGCCTTTAGCCATCTTTACCGACTCGGTCAGCGTTATATCTGCCCTTGACTCAAAAACACCGGTGCACCCGTGGATCCAGGCGATTATACTCCACACCCTCCCCCCTGGGATTACGATCGGCGATCGGCAACTGCGGCATCCGAGGAAACACAGAAGCTGATCGACTGGCAGCAATCGGAAGGAAAGCCAAGCTGTTCGGTAAAGCGGTCCCAAGTGACGACAGAATACATTGGATCACCAACTTCCACTGGAACGCCTGGAAGAATGAATGGGACCAGTGTCGGGAGCCTTTCATCCGTCGAGTTAAAAGCTCGGTTACCAAAGGAAAGGACCCGCCAGACCACCGTCAACAGGTTGTCTTCCCCCGCATCCGCTTGGGACATACCAGGGTGTCCCATAACATGTCTGGGAACGCTGTTCCGCATCACCTGCTCAATCTGCCATACACATAACTCTGTGGCGCACTTCATATGTCGCTGCCCCATTTACGATGCCCACCGAGCTACGTACAACATCCCGACGTCCATCAAGGACGCCCTGAACGACGACCCCATGAGGGAAGTCGCCCTCACATGTTTCCTCAAGGGCTGTCAGCTATTTAATCCCATCTAGTCAATCCTTAAACCAAATCGGAAACAAACTCCGTCAGGAGAGGTAAAGTGTCTGCCGGTGACGGACCCTTCCCTGAAACCTGTCACCGGTGGGTGCCCCACCCCTCTTCTCTCTCTACAAACACCCAACAAACAAAATCACTGGACATCGAAACCCACCGCCTCAACACGGACTCTCTTACGGACACGGAATGACACCGCAAACTACTGGCTATAGAACCCCACATGCTTCTACCTGGACTTGATGTCGGACTTCCTTCACCCTCCTCAGCAAATTATCACGACCGGCTCCTCATTGACACAAACTTGCCCACCGAACAAACCAACCAACCTAATCTGAACCAATGAAAACGACAGCCCCCAACTCTGTATTATTAAGAGCTATGTATTAAGAGTCCCTAAGTCCACTTGGTTGGACCGCTCCGGTCCTACCTCGAATCGCATTTAAAACAAGAGAGGAAGTCTATCAAATATAGAAATCCATCCACCTCGCTCAAGAACTAAACACCTTTGTCAACATGCTCCTTCGCGAATACAGTTGCTTTTTGATAAGCTTCTTCAGAGCATCCCGTTCCCTCAGATTGTGTCTGTGTGCCTCACACCAAATGATATGGCTACTGGCAGGTCTTTCAAAATTGTCAACAACCTATTTGACAAATTGGGAATACTTGTGTTAGGATTACTGTGTATACCCTAGTAGCACACTTGTTGCCTTCCGGTTGAGATAACATAAATATGACTTGCTAAGTCATAATCAAGTTACTACAACTAAGTATGAACGTAGTGTGCTACTTGGGATAGTTCAGGGTTTATGCCTGTGTGGTTTTTTTAAGTTTATAAGCGTAGTAAGCGTTGATTTCTATATGTTAAACAAAATCATTCTCTCTTGGGAACCCAGATTGACGTCTATTGTTTCTATCAGGTTATGAGCCCAGCAACGGAGGAGCTAAGTGTCTTAAAGTTTTTTTTCTATGTCAAGCATTGATATGACCCTGAGAAGTACCGGAGACGGATTGCCTTTTCCTGTTCAGAAGATCTTAAAAAACCGGCGCAGATTACCACGCAGGAGCGGAGTACCTCAAGACGAACAATTCCCAAGATTTGGAGGTTTGGATACAGGTGTAAATCAGCAAGCAAGAATAAGCAAGAAGAGGATTCAAGTCAGCAGCGTGTCCCACCAAACCCCAGGAGAAGCTACGAGGCCGCGCGATGGCTACGCTTCGTAGGTGTTCGGAATGCAAATGATTAAGGAAAGTCCATAGCCAGCTATTAAACCCCTGGAAGGCACGCAAGTCAGTGGCGAACTTTCTCAGCGTACAATAGCCACAATCTGCCTCAGTATCGAACGTTGCTACTACAGTCTTGTTCAGAATGCTCGCACGACAAAGGACGCAGGGAAAAGTCTTCAAACAGCATTCCCTAGCAGCACACATGTTGCAAATCAGTTAAAGTTACTTGTATGCAACTCAACTAAGTCGCATTCAACTAACTGCAACCAATAATGTTAGTTTTGTGTTGCTTGGGTTCCAGAATAGCGAAAAGTATCGGCAGATTAAAGGGTGGAACGATCAAAACTTGGTCGACTCAAATATGACTTTTGTTTTAATCGAGCATTTAAAAAAAAACTTGAACACCCCTCATTTTGTAGGTGTATGCTTACGGAATGTTCACTCTATTTGGTTTTTTTCATTTTCTATTCAGCTGCCAAAATTGCGTCGAAGTAAGATAGCAACTTATCAAAATTTTGCACCCGCATAAGCTAAATCCAAATTTGTCCCACGCCGTCTCGACAAAATCACTTTATTTTGCCAAATCAACCATGATGAATGTTATAAAAGTGTTTGCAGAACGTCTGACGACTGCCAAGAAGCCGGAATCAGGAGAAAACCTAAACCAGGAAGCCGGAGCGACCGGAAGAATAGTGGCCAGCATTTTCAAACGCAATCCTAACCTTTCCATCAGAGATATTTGAAACAAATTGGAAAAGTCCCACACAAAGAGCAAAGAAACGAGTCGGACTGTCAACAGTGACACCAAATCGAGATGATAAGCAAAACACAACAACCAAAGGAAGAGCGCGTAAGTTGTACACGAGTTTGTTGACCAACTTTGATTGCGCCGTAATGGACGATGAAACATACGACAAGACTGATTTCAAGCAGCTCCCAGGTTAAGAGTTATATACAGCTGCCGTGAAAAGGAAAGGTTCAAGATAAGTTTAAGCAGAAAAAAATGTCAAAGTTCTCGCTAAAAACTCATGATTTGCAGGATTTGCACTAGGGGCTGAATAGTGACATCACAACTAAGATATATATGTAAAGGAATGCTTAGAAAAACGCTTGTTGTCTTTCTTGAAGAAACATAGTTGTTCCGTGCTGTGTTTGGCCAGACCTCGCTTCTCGCCACTACGGAAAAATGACTCAGGAATGGTATCGCGCGAATAGTGTGCAAATCGTACCCAAGAAGAAACCCCCTCCAAACTGGCCGGAACTGCGCTCAATCGAAAAATATTGGGCAATCGTAAAGAGAAACCTCAAGAGAATTCAAAAAAGCAGTAGGAAGTGAAAAACAGATCAAGGCAAATTGGCGTTCAGCATCAGATAAGGTGGATATAACAGCCGTTGTATGGCCGTTTGGCAACCCTGATCCTGGCCATGGAACCCATGAGAACCTAAATGACATCAACAAATGTTGAAAGATTCCATGTCAGCGAGGTAAGATCAGAAAGAGTAGGAAAACATTCTCAACAAATTAAACAAAGAGACCACGTTTACATCTTGATAAAATTAAATTAAATTTGTTACCTAGTGATTAATTCTACTTATACCTATACCTAAATCAAACGTAAGCTACATAATATGTTACTCTATACTATGCTAAACTTAATCATAAATTGTTCCTCACCAGGCATAAAAAGTAGTAAGTGTTAGGGCAGAATTTAACATAACCTGCTACTAAACTGTAAGTTATCTCACAATTTAATGATTAGATTGATCATCATTTATATTTACAGCTTGAACTAAATTATTCTAGACAGACAAACAAAATTGTTACAACACGAAGCCTACACTAAATTGTAAGTCTATTTCACAAAATTCGTTATTCTAAATAATACTAACTTACAACTAACTTGGAATTGAATAAACATTCCAGCTTGAGCTGATTCGAAAATAAGTATTTCAACTGCGGAAAGAAGTGTAGTGCCTTTGTTCTTGTGAACAACAGCGGTACAAAACGCGATGGAAGATGTGAAACGTTAAGCCCAACAGTTCGCATTTGGAAAATCGGAAGCTCAATCAAATAGGTTTCTTGTGTTTTTTAGACGATGAACTTCGAAGGAAATAAAGATTGATCATTTTTATAAAAATATAATCAATGTGCACTTAATCATGTTGGACCAATTTTTGACCGTTTCACCCTTTAGTTTGCTACGGAAATTGATGCGGATAGAGCTGGAAGATTGTTCGTCCGTTGAGGAGTATGTGGACAAATTCCTAACGACCAATCGGAAGCTGCAGGATATCGGATTTCCTATCGACGACGAGTGACTGTCGTTGGTCCTCATGACGGGGCTGTCCAAGAAGTGTGAATCGATGATAATGGGAATGTACGCATCTGGCATCAAGTGGACTGCCGATTGGGTGTAATCAAAAATCCTCCAGGACGTGACGAGCGTCAAGCGGAGCGTTAGCAACATGACCGAACAAGCATTACAAGTGCGAGCTGCTCGGACACTATGCTTCGGAGTGCCACCAGCGGCAACAGAAGTCCAAGTACGGAAAGGGCAAAAAGGAGGGGCCCAGAAGTAGGAAGTCAGCTTCAATTGCGGTGCAACGGTGCAGTAGTCCACTAGAAGAGTGGATCCTTGATTCTAAATTCACATGTGTCGACAGGAGAGAAATTTCTGTAACAATCCATCTACGTGGTCGACGCATCCGAGTTGGCGGTTGTAGCCGTGGGCAACGTAGAAGTGGAAGCGGTGCGGTGAGTGCTCTACCTTAGACATCTGTGTATGTTCCAAACCTTGCAGTCAACCTATTACCTGTGAGTCGTATCTGCAAGAAGGGCTACCATATCACGTTCACAAGCCAGTAATGTCAAGTGATGCATGAGCTACCGGGGACGTCATTGCCACGTAACGAGAGCTGAATGGTCTCTATAAGCTGAACCAATTTGGTCAATACAGTGCGTGTGAGACGCGCCAGGCCTCTAATCTGGAGTTGTGGCACAGACGTTTAGGTCATTTGAAGCTTCAAGCGACTTCGCAGCATGGTGACGGGAATGGAAATTCCGACAGGCTCTATGTGACCTTGTGTTCCTTGCATCGAAGGCAAACATCAATGGTCACCGTCCAAGTCGAAAGCCGTGAGAGCAAGAGAAGTTCTGGAGATTGTCTAGTCGGCTATCCAGCAAGTATTTCGTCACGTTCATCGACGAAGCCAACAGGATGGGTTTCGCTTATTTCCTGAGGACCAAGGGAGAGGCTTTCAGCACGTTCCAGGAGTTCAAAGCGTACTCGGAGACTCAAACGGGGAAGAAGTTGCAATATCTTCGAATTGACAACGGGAAGGAGTTCGTCGGTAAGCAGTTTGAAGATTTCCTCAAAGCGCACGGAATTCGCCACGAGGCAACAGTAGCCTAGAACCCGGACCAGAACGGATTACCAGTGTGCCAGGTTTCTAATGTTCGACGACCAATTGGACGAGAAATTTTGGGCAGAAGCATCTTCAACGGCGGTGTAACTCATAAATCAATCTTCGACAAAACGTGTCGCAGTAAACCGCTACGGGAAGTTCACGGGCAAGAAGTCAAATCTGTCGAACCTACGTGTGTTTGAATCGAAAGCAATGGCCCATGTACCCAAGGTGCAGCGCAAGAAATGGGATGCCGAGTCGATGCCATGTATTTTGGTCAGCTACTCGGAGTATTCCATGATGTACCGAGTGTTCAGTACAGTGAACCACAAGGTTTTCGAAAGTCTAGACGTCGTCATTCTGGATGAGCGACTGTCAGCGGACGGAACGTTGGTCAATCATTCAGACCTCCAAGAAGGACCTACGCTAGTGTCAGACGAATCAGTGCTAGTAAACGACGAGCAGCTGGATGAATATATTATTTCTATCAAAGTTCCTTCGTATTTTCCCTCGTTTACTATTTTCTGCACTGTGCTCTTCCAATGGCAGACGCTATATCCGGGAACGATTTCCCACGAAGGCACATACAGCTCGATTCAAAATAAATCTGGACACACGGTTTTATACACCACCGCGTCCCTGGTGGTTGGAACAAAAAACGTTTGACAGGCATTTGTTGATGTTTTATTGACGAAGAAATTGTTGAATTGTTTTTCTCGATTGATCGACGCATCTCGAAATTAAGGATCATGGAACTGGAGAAAAGAAAATTAATTGTGCACAAACATTTAGAGAATCCTTCGTGGTCTGCCTCAAAAATTGCAAAAGTGTTATAATTTTCAAAGTCAACGGTGTGTCTTGTAATCAAACGTTACAAAGATGCTCTGAGTGTGGATATAACAGAGCGCCATCTATCATGAAAGTGGCACTAGGGACAAAGAGCTGAGGAGAAAGGTGTTGAGGTACGTGAAAGACAACTCAGGTGTCTCAAGTAATCACCCGAATCGCTCCCTGAAACAAAATTTAGTGGCCAAAAAGCGAGCACGATTACTATACGAACGAATTTTGACGAAATTTGATGACTGTATTTCAATGGATGACGAACCATATGTCAAAATGGATTACAAACAAAACCCCGGGACGACAATTCTACCTGGCAACTGGTCGTGGGGATGTTTCTTCCAGGTATACTTTTTTGTTGCAGACGTGTTTGCTCGGAATCTAGTGATCTGGCAAGGAATCTGCAGTTGTGGCCTTAAAACCAAGATTTTCATCACATCTCACACAATTACGCCGAAGGTTCACACTAAAGAGTGTCTGAAAAAGCGAATTTTACCCTTCAGTTGGCAACGCAAGACCAACGTTATGTTTTGACCGGATCTAGCCAGCTGTCACAATTCTAAAGAGGTACTAGAGTACAAGTTCTGCAAACAATGTTAATTTCGTCGCCAAGGAGATTAATTCTCCGAATTGCCCTGAGTGCAAAACGAACGAGAAATATTGGGCAATTGTCAAGCGAACACTTTGAGGATGCGGTAAAGAAGTGACAAAGGAACAACAAATGTGTTTAAAGTGGAATAAGCCTGCCGGTACAGTGTTACCAGCAAAGTGTGACAGTTCGCTCAAAACGGTGACATGTAATAACTTGTTGTATTTAAAAGCTGAAAAATACCCTTTTGTTTGACGTTTTGATCAACCGTGTTGTTGTTTAATTCTTGAGTTATGATCACTTGAATGTGTCCAAACTTACTTTGAATCGGGCTTTAGGCTCTTATGAAAAATCTTCGTCAAGCTGTTCCTTGATGGGCAAGACCTTATTGTAAGGCACAGCCTGTTACAATTTTGTTGTTGTTATTGTTTGAAAGTTTTTGCCATTTGTGTCATTCTGAACTGTTGAGAATCTCACAACAATTCCGTAACTGGAATCTCCTCTACTTGAAGTACACCTCCACTAATTGCTGTCTATTTTTCTATTATCTGATTCCAGAATTCCACTAAGCGATAAACTATGTAAACAAAGGAAGATAACCAACGGATAAATCCCAAAGTAATCAACCTTCCTACCCTGCTGCGTATGCTCTGAATCACACCACACCAAAATGAATGGCTTATCCACATTGAACCGGTTGCTCGGCAAGCGGAATAAAGATGGTAAGAAGAAGCCCCTCCCCAATTCTCCTTTGCCACCAGAAATGACCCACTAATGCACATTTACCTCTCCCACCCACAGTATCCAAATCCACCTCGAACCTCAGCCGGTCGACGACCAACCTGGACAGCTCTAGTCAGTACAACAAGATTGTCCCGCTGGCCGCGATGACCAATGCCCCGTTCGAACAGACCTTCCGCATCACGGTCCTCTTACCGCGGGAACAGTTGTATGTCACCCGAATCGGCGCCAAGACACGCCTGGCCGTCCTCATGGACATGGTGTGCAGCGATAAGCAGCTGGTTGCGCAAAAGTACCTCTTCAGGCACCCGGCAGACTTCCACCAAGGTTTCGACCTGGATCTGACCATCGGCGAAGTAGGCCTCAATGAAATCCGATTGATATCGAAGAAAGAACTGGAAAACCTACAGAACAATGAGTATCGATTGAGCACTAGCGACATCTTCCGGTTACATCAGAAGAATATCCGGGAGAATTCGGTTTCTTCATCGGACTTGAGTCGCACCTCTCGGATTGCACTTAAGACAACTAGCCCGTACAGTTCGACGAATTCGCTCAATTCGATGGACTCTTCCGGGTTGAGTTCAAGCTCCCGCGGGGGTTTGAATGGCAACAATCACCACCCACCGGTGGCTCCAGCACGGAAGAAACGGATGGCCCCGCGGCCACCCAGCCAGAACTCCATCCCCGAAAAGGCTCCCCTGGAAATCAACAAAGATGATCACATTTTCAAAGAACCCCAACTTCCACCTTATTCCCGGAAGAACTTTCACGTCTCTTCGCCAAGTCTCTTCAACGGGGATCTAAAGCCGGCGGACACTGCCAACAATAACAACAATAACAACAACGATTACAACGGTCCAACTGAAACGAACGGCAATGGCCATCACGTGGAAACGGTCGAAGAAATGAACAATCTGATCAACACCAAAACGTCGTACAGCACCCTGAAGAATCGTCCCACGTCGATGTACATCATTCGGGAACCGGTCGACGTGGAGGACCATAATGAAAATCACCACCATCACAACCAGAACGACGATGGTAACTTACAGCGGGCGTCCCTGAATGGCACCGGTAGCAGCATTCAAGACATTGTTAACCACTCCCGCACTTCGTCCAACTCATCGGAGGTGAAAGATCCTCGCGATTTTCAGGAAGGTCCGCAAATCGTCCCCACCCCTCGGAAGCGGCTCAATTCGAACGGTTCGAATTGGATGTGGCTCTATCCGGGCGAGATCGGTTGGAAGTTTGTTCTAACTTTTCCCTTTCTTCTTTCCCTCTCTTCCTTCAACAGCCAAGAAAGCAAAAGCACCGGCTCCGGCTCCGCCCCACGGGGTGTATCGCTAGGGCCAAAGCGGGACGTATCGGAACCGACCATCGTGCCGACACCATCGCCAAGGGCACCGATTCGTGCTGCAACCGGCAACGGTGTTCCCGTCCGGGATGGCGTGACAGTTATTTCCGAATCCGATTCCAACTTGAGCGAGACGGATTCCGAGATGCAGAAGAATAGAGGTCTCAGTCCACGCCATCATTTCCAAGAAATCGTTCAAACTAATCGACTCATTTTCCCTTTCCCAGAAACTGTCAACAAACTGAATGAAGTCAACAGCACTCACCAACCGGTCGTCGCCACCACTCCGCCACTCCAATCGCAGAACGTATCGAAAGTTATGCTCAATGTCGATCAACCATCTTCGCTGAGCACAACAACCGATCCGCTGCCGTCCCTTTCCCCGGAAGCCGAGCGCAAGCCGTCAAGCGGAGCCTCCTCCGTATCGATCAAAATCGTCAACGAAAGTTCTTCGCTCCCGAATGGCCAGTCGAAACCCTCCACCCCGATCATTTCCAAGGTGCACATTGTTCCGGAAACGCAAAGCGAGGAAGCCACAGATCGTCGTCATTCCAACGGAGACAACAGCTCCGATGAGGACATAAAAATCTACAATATCGAGTCCGGCAAGGAGATGCGAATTCCGGACAAAAAGGAGACTCGATCGCCCAGTCCGGAAGAGGAGGAACAGTGGACCTATACGCTTCCGGCGCCACCCAAATTTGCCGATTCGTCGATCAAATCCGGCGAGTACGACGAGAAGCAGAGATACTTTGAACTGCAGTCGACCTTCGTCGATACGACGACGATCGTGACGGATCGGATGACGATCATGTCGGATGAGACGGAAGCGATCAGGCCCGTTATCAGAGAAAAGGTTCTGATGGATGAAAGCATGGAGGAGGAGAAATGTTCCTCGCCGACGGAGACGTTGGTGGAGAGTGAAGGCGGAAATAGTAGCGTCACTACGGGAGAGATTATGATCAATTCGGATATTGAGGATGGATATCGTGGGGGAAGTGAGTTGCGCGAATCGATGATCCAGACGCTGGAGAAACGGCGGGCGAAGCTGAAGGAAAGTGAGCTGCAGGATCTGAAGGAATCGATCGAAGGAGTGGTGGTGGTGGTCGAGCGAAGGAAGGAACCGGTCAAGGAGGTGGACGAGGTGAACGAGAGTGATATTATGAAATGTGCCAAATTGAACGAGGAAACGGTGGTTGATGATTATACGATGGTTGTCAAGAGGAGCAGCGTGATCAGCGTCACGCGGTCCCAGTCGGTGATTGAGGGAAGGAGAGTGTCGGATGAACGGTTCCCGACGGAGAGCAGGAAGAACGAGGTGATTAGTGAGCTCAGCCAGGTTATGAAGGAGGAGAATGGGCTGAGGGGTGTGCTGAGTGGCAAGAAGTTGCAGGAGGAAGAGGAGGACGTTTTTGGGGCGAATCGGAACAGTTTGAGCAACTTCAAGATATCCAGCTACGGCGGCGCGGCGGAGGTTAGGGAGAACGTGGACGATAAGCAAGGCGAAATGGTTAACGGAAAGGAGGAGAAGGTAGGTAGATGGTTGATGATTATTTCCTATTTTATTTCCTATTCTTTTTCTTTTTCAAGTTCAGCTAATACATAATACAGGAGAAATATTTAACTAAGATTCCTTTTTACCGAATGTGAATTGCCGGGTCTTTGGTTTAACACCTGCCATAAGATTTTGTCCTTATCCTCTTTCTTCGCCGCAGAATGCCAGTTTGCCTTGAACTGTTTCTCGCTCACAACAGCTTTTTGAGTCTTCTTAAGGTTCCGCTTGACGATGGCCCAATATTGTTCGGTTGGGAGCTCTAGCGTGTTGGGAAGGTTCTTCTTGAACGTTTTTGGCAGCATGACCACGTCTGTTAGCAGCATTCCTATGTAGATGCCAATTCCGGTCAAAATAGAACGGAGGAATTGTGTTGCTTCAGGAAAGGCAGTAGACGTTTTTCTAGGCACTCGTTCAGATAAATTTCCTAGTTGACGGTTTCGGTCGCAATGTAAACGTTGCTCTTCAAGTCTGTCAATTTTAGTTTAGTGAAACCTAGACTATGTGGCGCTAATTTTGCAACGGTTTGCTTTTAAAAATTTCCACAGTAAATTGGGAAAAAAATGTTCGAACCTGGATGTCTGATCTCTGTGCTTTGGTGAAATATTGAGAGAGCCAGAAATCAAACTACTTACAATTTTATGTCTAGATTATACGGACATAATTCAGAGACTACTTTGTAGCAGTACTTCGACACTCCTCCTCGACAATATCGTGTAGTACTCCTACGTCTTCAATCGTAGATGTTGCAGCGGATTCGTTAGTATGTCAGCTAGCATGAACTCCGTAGGACAATACTGCAGATCAATTTGCTGCTGCTCTTGAAGCTCGTGGACGTGGAAATATTAGATTGCGATTTGCGAGGACCGTTTTCCACATAAACGATAACAGCTCTGGTTGTCTTCGAACGTGGGTACTGGCCAAAAATTGTTCTCTTGAATCGTTCTTGACATGCCCCGAGCTCAGCTTCCGTTGAAGACAACGCTACTACACAGGTTTGCTTGCCGGATGCCCAACTCAGTGGACATCTGCGTACATCTCCAGGCCAGCTGCTGTGAATCAAAGAAGCAATTTATGGTCACATATCGACTTCAAGTACCTTCAAACCCTTTCCGCCCCATGCCCATGCCATGTTGCCAAGTTTGCCAAGAAATACATGATTTAACAAGCGATCTGCTCATGTGGCAAACGGAGTGCGCCGTTCGTGACTACCGGGACTGTAAATTGGGAGATCTACTTCAAGGAGTGTCTTCAGAAGCGTCTGCTTCCTCTGTTAAAGCAACAGTATTCCGTGATACAATTTGATGTGAGACACCCTGTATTGCGTTGGGCAGCTTGTTTTTTAGCCAGTATGGAAACGCACACTTACTGTTATGTCAGGTCGGATTTTAATAGCAACATATAGCAGACGACCGATGAGACTCAGAGAACTGAGTGTTGTTCGGTACACATTTTTCCTTATCCTCCTCGTTCTGCGGAAGGTAGCCGGGATCCAGAGGTACTTTAACCGGCTTGGTGTTTTCAAGACCGAATCGTTCCGTGAGTGTCGTGGTCATTTGTTTAGTAAGAATCAGTTGCCTTTCATCTTGATCTCCTGATGCTGTTACGTTGAAATGTTGTCGCAGCGCCTGGTGTGTTGCATTGAATTCATCCTCAGTCTAACAGGCAACTAACATGTCGTCGACATAGATAAGTATGTAGGTGAATGTGTTTTCCCCTCCTTGGGCACGTAGAGGCATGGATCCGCTAATAATGGCTTGAAACCCAGCTTTCGAGAAACTGTATAGATGTTATAATTCCATAAGTCCGTATATACTTCGTTTCAGCAACTAAACTGTGCTGGATCCACCCATGGAGTAGCTCTCCGGTTGCCTCATGTAGATGGTTTCTCCCAACTTCCCATGTAGGTATGCGGTTTTAGCGTCCATGTGTTCGTTCCACGAACATCTGGCGTCGATTTGCCACCGTTAGTAGCGTCATGGGGGTCAGCTACTTGGCCACAGGTGCAAAGACCTCGTCAAAGTCCACACCATACTTGTGAGCTTCTGCAACAAGTCTTGCTCTGTTCCGCACGATGTTCCACTTTTCGTCCTCCTTCGTTTTGTACTGCCACTTGCAACTAATGGCTTTCCGGTCTGCTGGTAGCTTCACCAGTTCTCATGTATCGTTATCATTCAGAGACTGATACTCGTCCTTCATCGCTTGTTTCCAAAGCTTCGCTTTTGACCCGCTCAGAGCTTGGGATGGCGTAGGTTGATATCCACCGGCAGAGTGTTGACATCTGGCTGCTAGTCCTTGCTGAGTCCTACTAGGTCCAGGTCCAGCACAGTCATCCACGTTTGCGTCAAATTCGGGTTGATTAACGTAAAACGATCGGAGGACCGTCCACTAGGGAAGAAATAAATCTTTCAACTTGCCTGGTAGTTTGGCGGTTTGAAGATGCTTGGCGATTTGAAGTGAATTGTTTGTCACGTCACTAATAGATTTTACGAGCTCTTCATCTTCTGACCTTCATGCACGTTCTTCTACAGATTCTTGAAACCCGTCTTAGTCGTCGTCGATTGCTTCTGTCGCTACCAGTTTTAGAACCTCTGGTAACGGGAACGGATCGACCAGATCTAGCCGTACAACTTTTCAATCCGGTGCTAAATATAAACTTCATGCTGTGGGAAGACAAAGATGTTTCTCCTGGCTCGAGCCTGAACGTGACATCTCGACTCTTCAAGATTTTGTTAGATTTTGGATTCCACAAACGATATGCCTTCGTATCTTCCCTAGCAACACAAAGCTGTCAAATTTGGTTACATCAACTTGATTGTGACTTAATTGAGTCCCACTGAAGTAAAATTAACCGGTTTAAAACATGTGTGCTGCTTGAGTTACGCTTAGGCTTGGATCACATTGGAACCAAAAACTCCAACATAGTTATGTTGGACGTGAACCTGATTTGCGGAATGGCAAATGTGTCTGCTTTCCCATTGCACAAATCTTATATTCATCGTTGCTCCTGGTAAACTCTGAATATTCCACGTCGGAAACCAAGCCACGCTTCTTTCGTTGTAGGCTGTCATAATTGATGTCACCAAGCCTCTTGTGCCCCAAAGCAGAACTCTCGTTCGATTCACACGCAAGAGCTTTTGACGGTTGGAGTTGATCCAGCTTGAACAGATCATGCTTTCTGACCCCAGTCGCGATCAGGTCACCATTCGGATTCACGACATTCACCCCTTCCTTGGTGAACGTTACAGTTTGTTAAAGTTGTACGATTTCATTCACAGAGAGTAAATTCGTCGACAACCCTGGAAATACCTGCACTTCGTCCAAAGTGATCGCAGGGTCGCAGGGCAGCATTCTGGCTTCAACTTCAGCATCAGCATCAGCATTCTATCCGACAAGCATGTATAGTCAGATAGGGCCGTTCCTCCATGGAGTCGCTGGTTGCCAGTGACAACGTTATAAGTTTTCGTAATAGACCGACTTTTTGGGTTAACTCATAGCCCTCGAACGTTGCTTCTTGCAACGCAGATTTAGCGGCCCTCGCGTGTACGTTGTTGATCAGATCGAGTTAAAGAATGATTTTTGCACGTGCTCTCCGGTCCTACGCTACGTCCACCTGCGGAACGTCTGAATAGCAAACCTTCACGTTGATTAATAGAAATTCGATCATAACGTCTGAATTAAAAAAAGACATTTTCCTCCGGAAGCAGCTGGAAGAAAACAACTAAGAACAACAATTCTAGGGAATCTTATTTTTTAATTCCAACATTTATTGATAACTAGCTGAACCCGGTGCGAGCCTTGCCATGCTTGCAACTAACTAACAATTCTTGACTAAGAAGGGGTTCAAACTTCTATCAGAACATACTGCTTACCCGTGAAATACACATTTTGAGTTTACTTGTCTGGATAGTTCTCATATTTGGTTGAAATTAGTGTCTCATTTATATGAGGGTAACCCCCTCCCCCTCAAGAGAACTGAGGGGTCTCGAACCACCATAGAAAAAAAATCTGCCTCTAAAAACCCCCACATTCTAAATTTCATTCTTTTTTCAGCCGCCTGGGCTGGTTCGCCACAAAATTTCGTTCTGTTTGCTTGATAAGTTCTCGAGATATGTAGAAATTTGTGTATCATTTGTATACCCATCTTCCCCCCCATCGGGAATGCAGTCACGAACCATATGATCCTTCTCCGGCCCCAAAAACTTCTAGATAAAAAAAATCATAACATTAGGGATAATTCTCATGTTTGGTTCCAGAGAAAGGAGGGGTCTCGGACCACCGTAGAAACATTTCTAGCCTTCAAAAATCCCCACATGTCAAATTAGGCATGGGACCCCTCCCTTTCCGGACGGCGGGGGAGGCTCGAACCATCAAAAGAACCTTTCCCGGTTCCAAAAACCCCTGGATCCAATATTAAATAACAGTGTTTGGTATTTGTATGAGAGCCCCCCTATGGTTCTATTTGCTTGATTAGTTTTTGAGTTATGCAGAAACTTCTGTTTCATTTGTATGGGCGCCCCCCCTCCCCCTCCTCGTCCCTTTCCAGACGGGGGAGGAGTCTCAAACCATCGTAACAACCTTCTCGGGCCCCAAAAACCCCTGCATACAACTTTTCATAACAGTAGGGATAATTGTTTGGTTTACACTTTTGTTTCACTTGTATGAGACCTTCCCGCCCCTACCAGAGAAAAGAGGGGTCTCGAAACACAGTAGAAACATTTCTTGCCTCCAAAATCCCCACATGCAAAATTTGGGTTCATTTGCTTTATTAGTTCTCGAGTTATGCTAAAACTTCAGTTTCATTTGTATGAGAGCCACCTCTTCTAGAGAGGGGAGGGGTTTCGAACCATCAAAGAAGCATTTCTTGCCTCCAGAAAACCCCAAATGCCAAATCTGGTTCCATTTGCTTGATTAGTTTTTGAGTTATGCAAAAACTTCTGTTTCATTTTTATGAGGGCATCTCCTTTTGGAGAAGGGAGGGGTCTCAAACCACAATAGGAACTTTTTTTTCCTCCAAAAACTATGCTTGGAAACCAAATTTAGCATGTGGTGGAAACCAAATAAAGCAAAGAGAGCATCCCTTTCCAGAGTAGGGAGGAATCTCTTAGTATCATATGAACCTTCTCCGGCTCCAAAAACCCCTTCACACAAAATATTACGCCGATCGGTTCTAGTTTATAAGGTTCATACAGACAGACAGACAGACAGACAGACAGACAGACAGACAGACAGACAGACAGACAGACAGACAGACAGACAGACAGACAGACAGACAGACAGACAGACAGACAGACAGACAGACAGACAGACAGACAGACAGACAGACAGAGCAGACAGACAGACAGACAGACAGACAGACAGACAGACAGACAGACAGACAGACAGACAGACAGACAGACAGACAGACAGACAGACAGACAGACAGACAGACAGACAGACAGACAGACAGACAGACAGACAGACAGACAGACAGACAGACAGACAGACAGACAGACAGACAGACAGACAGACAGACAGACAGACAGACAGACAGACAGACAGACAGACAGACAGACAGACAGACAGACAGACAGACAGACAGACAGACAGACAGACAGAGACAGACAGACAGACAGACAGACAGACAGACAGACAGACAGACAGACAGACAGACAGACAGACAGACAGACAGACAGACAGACAGACAGACAGACAGACAGACAGACAGACAGACAGACAGACAGACAGACAGACAGACAGACAGACAGACAGACAGACAGACAGACAGACAGACAGACAGACAGACAGACAGACAGACAGACAGACAGACAGACAGACAGACAGACAGACAGACAGACAGACAGACAGACAGACAGACAGACAGACAGACAGACAGACAGACAGACAGACAGACAGACAGACAGACAGACAGACAGACAGACAGACAGACAGACAGACAGACAGACAGACAGACAGACAGACAGACAGACAGACAGACAGACAGACAGACAGACAGACAGACAGACAGACAGACAGACAGACAGACAGACAGACAGACAGACAGACAGACAGACAGACAGACAGACAGACAGACAGACAGACAGACAGACAGACAGACAGACAGACAGACAGACAGACAGACAGACAGACAGACAGACAGACAGACAGACAGACAGACAGACAGACAGACAGACAGACAGACAGACAGACAGACAGTGCGTGTGTTCAATTTGGTCGTAATGAAAAATGTCAAATATCAAAATGTAAATATCAAAATACAGTACATTTACCACCACTGTACTCCTTTCCGGTCTTTTGAACGGCTATTTCTCTTAGGGAACGTCCATTAATTACGTCACGCAAAAAATGACTCCCCCCCTTGTCACGTTTTTTGTATGGAGCATCCAATTTTTTTGTATGCATCGTCACGTTTTCCAAAACCCCCCCTCCCCCCAAACTGCGTGACATAATTAATGGACCTTCCCTTAATTGGCCACAGAATTGTTGGCATAAGGTCGGTACCACAGCTATGTACAGGTGTACCATCGAGCGGAGATTTTATACGTTTTCGCCATTGGATATACAAAACAACTGATATTGCTAGTGGCGTACCAGCCCAGGTGGCTGAAAGCCACTCTAATAAGGAAAAAAAACTGATATTGCTGTCAAAGTTTGACTGTAAACAATTGGGGTACTACGATTAGTCATGCACATACAGTGACGGAGAATACAACTAGACCAAAGACCGATTTTCATACAAAATGGTCATGTTTGGGGGCTTGTCTGTCATTTTCCCGTGATGTTATTTAGCTGGAATTTTGATTGGAGCCTATACATAACCTGCAATTTCATCTAAATTTGTAATCGTAGATAATGATGATGCTAACGATATCCATAGAAATTAAACTCTATTATACATTTAAATTATCGAACAAATCTCACTCATCTATAACCCTTGTATCCCCTTCGCCATTTCAGTCCACCTCACCGCCGCCCACGCCGCAAAAGTCCGACAGCGAGGAGGAAACCAACGTCATCGTGCGGCGCAAAATCTCCGCCGATTCGATTCTGCGCAGCAGCAAGCTGAGCAGCGATGAGGACGAATCCGGCTCGGCACGCTTCGGCGGCAACAAAAATCACCAGGGACCGGTCAAGCGGCGCAGCCTCACCGTGCTGAACAAATCGCCGAAGAACATTAACCGCTCGGATAGCTTCCACTCGACCCGTTCCGATTACATCCAGTCGCTCCAGTCCGGTGGCAACGGATTGCGGATGACCCCCCGCAGTACGTCGTACATTTCGCTGATCGGGGCGCAGAAGTTTGAGAACCGGTTCGCCCAGAGCAACCGGAGGAAATCCACCAGCGAGATGAGCATCTGCGATTCGCCGTCGCTGCAGAGCTTGGAGGTTATAAAGAACATTTTGAACAGTTCCAGGAATAACCTGTCGGTGGAAAAGAAGGAACTGCAGGAGGAGATGCCGATGGCGGCGATCAAGCGAAATAGTTTCACGGACATCTCCACGTTGGTTCAGTACAAGACCGAAGTAGTCAGGAGCAACAATCTGGTCAGACGGGAGAGTATGGTTGAGCACAAAATTGAGGAAGTGGAGAGTAAGAAGGCATTCGAGGATGAGCAGCAGGATAAGCCGACCATGGAGAAAGTGGAAACTGTGATTGTCAGCAAGATCGAAGATTCGGTAATCATGAAGTCTACCGATAGTGAGAAGACCTTGAACGAAAGATTGGTCGATGTATCGAATGAATCGAAGAGTGATGATGAGAAACTGCAAAATAGACAGTTGTCCGCAGCGGTTGCTAAGCAACCTCAAACTACAGTGGTAAACATCACTACCACAAGTACAACGGTTGCCAGTAGCGGTGTAAGCGTGACTGTAAACGCTGAACAGAACGACACTGCTGCTGGAAAACGGTGGACATACCAAGGTCCTCCTACGATCAACTTCACAACCTGGAGCGAACGTCCGAAGATCGACGTTTCGATCAAATCCGATCGCGATTACCGATTCGGTGGAAGCTCCACTCTCCCACGAGGATATAGAAATGTAAATAATACCACCAAAATCAATCTTAATTCCACACCAGTACCATCCATGGAAAAGGAAAACGGTATCGATCAACCCGATTCCCGTGAACACGTGCCATTATTGAACAACACCGAACCACATTCGCTTCCACAGGTCGATGCAAACCCACCGGAACCGGTTTCGACCTCCAGTACGGATCGCCTGCCGATCGTCCGAGCTGTCGAGTACAAGAAAAACGTCGTCCCACCGCCGGTAGCTCAAAAGCCTCTGGAGAAGCCCTCTTTCTACGATACCTATTCAAGGAACCCGGCAACCATGAATCGACTTAGCCTTGGCTACAACAAATTCCAACCCGTTGTTCGAGGTTTCAAGCCCATGGATGACAAAGATTCCCCCTCTAAACCACGTCCCGTATCAATGATTGAGTCCTCCAATATCTCGACCGCCATTTTGAAAACAACTCCCGCCAGAGTAGACAAACCGGTCGCAGACATTCCATCTCTTCCATTCGGTCAGAACACCCTCCGTCGAACGGGTCTTAAGGACAAGATTCTTGCTCAATCCACTCCAGACCAACCAAAGCCGATCGCTTCGGAACCAACGATCGTGCCCGTCAAAGTAGGTAGTGTGGCAGCTCCTGCGCCGCCACCACCGCCGGTGATCCCGAAACTTACCACGCCGGTCGTGCGGGGTGCCATCGTCAAGAAGTCACTTCCGGCGCCCGAAGTGGATCCCCGCAATGCCCTGCTGGACGCCATCCGAAACTTCAACAAGGATAAACTGCGTGCCGAGCAGTAATCGCAAAGTGAGCTAACCTTGCACCTACTTCCTTTCTTTGTCACGCTGGCACCTAAGTTGGCGCCTTCTTCGTAGTTAGTCGTTATTAATTTATTACTTTGTTATATTCTGTTTTTAAAACCTCTTCCCTTTCTTACCTCTTTCTGCATCAAAATGGTTGTTTTACTGATGCTTTATGATCATTTAATAAAACTACCCCTTTTTAATTTGTTTTACCCAAACAAAAATCGTTTAACCACAAATGCACACGCAAAAAAAAATGCGACCTTGAACTATAAAATGCAAGCAAACGAGTTAATTAATACGGGACCAAAGGTTACAAGGTGTTATGATTTAAGCAACAATAAAAAAAAGCAATTTTAGCAAAGGGATTCAGTAAACAACAACAGAGCACAATATGGAAAGGAAGCAACATGGTAAGATTTTAGTTTTCGTTTATTATTTTAGACTTACCGCGTAATCTGTCTAACAGATGTTTAACTTTAAAGAAGACTTCCCACATAAAACTGACATTCCATGCACGTTCCAATGATTACAAGGAAACACAGCAAAAAATATAAAACAAACAAACAAACACACACACACACAACCACATATTCACACTCGGGTATTAATCATTAATTCTGTTAACATTGTTATTGATTGTTTACTGGTAAGCTTAGATTTCCCATCCGTACTACACATATCCGTTTATGAACGGGTTCAAACAGCCTATGGGGGTCATCACAATCCAGACAACAAGAAAGAAAGTATAAACGGAACTTTTCAATAGAGATGATCCTATTTGAAATGAAAAGTAATCATCAGTCATTAACAGTTAGGTTGTATAATTTTGATATAATATATTGCATACTGATAGTGTTTAGTTATAATGTTCTATTCGATGGTGACACGATGAGGAAGTGAAAGAAGACAGCACCAATGTCCGATGTTGAAGCAAATGTGTAAATTTTTAACGATAGAAATATTTGGAATAAATTGATATTATACTAATATTCAGCTGGGTTGGACAGCTTTCATCCGGAAGTATGTAGAGAAAAATCCAGTTAGCAGATAGATCAACTAGGAATTGGCAGAGGTAGAGGTACTTCGGGTTGAAAATATTTGTGGATTGTGGACTTTTTGTGGATGGTGATAAAAAAAACTTAGACAGGTAATTGCTTTTGATAAATTTCCCATGGAATTATTTAAGCTTACTTGCTAAAAAAAATCTACGCCCAAGCGAGCCAATTATAAATTTCTCCGTTCACGGCCAGTCCGGAGCTAAAAAAGAGCGGCTTTGACATCCCCTTCTCGCTGATTATCAGACACAGCAGCACCTTCTTGGGTAACTTGGTGTGTGAAATGAACTTCACCTCGGAGATCACTTCCTTCGTGGGAGAAGTAAAATACGAAGCGCCCTGCCAGTCGTTGCCATCCAGGGTGTGATAGGTCTCGTTGTCGATCACCACCGCAACGTCGGGGTTTCACCGGAAAATTCGAGTTGACCATCTTATTCAGCCGCTGCCGCTGCGTCATTGCCTGCAGCTCCGAAAAAATCTGACGCGACTTCCGCTTCCTGACATGTATGTTCATGTTAGCCAGGTACTTTTTCACTGTTTGGCCGGTTGAACCGACCTCCCGGCCAAGCGCACGCAGCGATGTGGCCACTTTTTCCTCGGTCTTCCTCTTCAGCATCCTTTGGAGCTTCTTGTCGCTCGGGGTCGTCGGCCGTCCGGAACCGGGCTTTCTTTCGATGCTCTGATTGTTGTCTAATAGTGCCAAGATGTTGTAGATACCGGAACGGGCGAATCCGGCGCCCACAAAGTGCCGCACGATGTCCGTTTTCGGCGCGGTGGGGTGCCGTTCTTTGAACGCGCACACTTCTGATCGGAGTTGCTTCACTGTTTTTGCCATCGCGGTTAGAGTTCGACTGATAGAGCTGTCAAATTTTGTCTGCTGACTCATGGGTTACTATGATTGATGCTACATGTGTAGTTTTGTCAGTGCGGGTGAAGGTAAACCCATGAAATATTGGCAATTTTTGTCCACTTTTTTAATGCAAACATTAAGTCTTTTCAGATAAGGATAGATATCTACGTTGACACCCACGTTCAGCTTTTTGACCGGGATGATTTTACTAAAGATGCGTCGTCTTCGATGCTCCAGTAACCTTCCTCAGACACTAATTTTGGGTACTGTTAGAATTTTCCGGTTGGTGCGGGCTGCGTTGTTGTGCACTGAGCAACCATACTCCAAAGTGCTTCGGAATAAGGCCTTTTATATCCGATCCATTGTTTCCAGATGCGCTCCAGTTTGTATGCCACTCAGTATTTTTATCATGTTCAGCCTTACTTGAACTTTCGTTCGAACTTCCTTCAAGTGGATACCGAAACTTAAATAGCGACACCTAAATACTTGTGTTCCTTCACTGACATTTGTCTATTCCTTATGAACGACGAAATCCAAGACAGCACATCCGGCAATACCTTTATCTTCAGAAGGGTTTCTTCCAATTTATCAAGGTACCTTCACAGCATTGAATGCGTTTGTTAGATCGATGCAGATCATTCCAGGGACGTAGTTTTCTCGTTTGCTCTGCTTTACCCAATTGGTCACGAACGAAACGCATGTATTGGTGGATAATTTATTACGAAATCCGAATGAGGTTTTGGGAAGGATATCCTTTGTTTCCAGAAAAGCTTGTAGGCGTTCTAACACCGCGGTGTTGGCAGTTTTCGCGACCGTAGGTACTAACGATATGGGTCATTTACCAGTGGGTGACGATTGGTCTCGGCCTGGCTTAGGAATGGCAACTACCGTGATCCTTTTGAAAGAGTCTTCTGGCATGCTCCTTTGTCACATTTCATTTACCTGTTCGATTAGGCAGCAAGCTACTTCCGGTCGTATTTTTAAAAAAATTTCATATGTCAAGTTGTTCTCTCCTGGCGCTGATGTTTTCTTCGTTGAACTCATTCGTGTCATGTTTTCCCAAGTCAGCAAATTGTCTGTAGCTATATTAATGGGTATACTATTATCTCTTGGGTCATGTTTTCCGAAGTAAACGTCCAAAAAGTCTTGTGCCAACTTTTCATCATCGAACATTGGATTGTTTTCTCGCTTGCCTGACCGTTTCCCGGTCAATCTTCCAACCTTTTGCCAAAGTTCTTTGGAGTCAGTAAACGGGCCAATCGGAGACTCTTCAAACATTTTCTTGATTTTTTCTCGTTTTCGTCGCTGGAAAATCACACCCTTCTACATGAAAATTATCAGATTTTGGATACTTGATTGTCGGCTGAATTGTCTTCTGGCGGCGGTTTTTCCTGCCACGCCTTGTCCACAGCTTCAGACCACCAATACTTCGGCTCCTTTGTTTTTTTCTATTCTGCTTTAATATTTTTCCAACAGACTGCGTCAGACTTTCTATATTGTTCACCTCCGAGTCGTCTAGTAGGGAACGTCCATTAATTACGTCACACAAAAATGACTTTTTATATCTCCCTTGTCACGTTTTTTGTATGTACCTTCAATTTTTTTGTATTTATCGTCACGTTTCACTTACTGCGTGACATAATTAATGGATCTTCCCAAGTGAAATTTCCTCGAATACTCTCTTTTTGTCGACGAAAAAATGCGAATTGAAATCACCTTTAATGATTACTTTCTTGTAATTTTCAAGGGTTGCAAATATTTATTTCATGTCCTCCTCATAGTCCTCTACTTTGATAGAGGGACAAATGTAGATAGATGACAAAAAAGGTCATATTGCATTATTGTAATTGTGACAACTTGTGTGTGCTTTGATGTTAGTGGCATGGGAAGTTTTTGATAGTTCATATCTTTACTTAGTAAGATACCACTGCCTTCTCTATAAGCATACCTGGAGTCAGGTATAAGATGAAAATTTGTAATATTGTACCTATTGCTATTTTCTAGTTGCTTACTAGTCCATGTTTCCGATAGGATTGCTGCTGTATAGTCGTTACCTGTCAATATACGGTGAAGTTCGTCTCTACTCTTGTGTAGGCTCTGTAAATTCGCTTGCAAGATTTTGAATGTTGAGTAAAGAGTATTCAAACTATTCACTGCATGACATATTTAGCGAAACGAAACCGGTGCGAGAATAAATTTGCGTCTTATTGTGTAACCTTTTCATGAACGATCGGTGCGAAAGTCGGTGGCTAAATCAAAATAGGAACGCTCTCAGTCATCAAAATCTTACCCAGATACGAACCCATCGGTGGGGATGGTCTTAGTCGCTTCGTTTGGGTGCATCTAAAAGGACTTAATATGACATTAAATTTTCTAAGTGTGCATGAACAGCGCTTTCTTATTTCAATCTTTTCAATCTACTTGTAATGTTATTTTTTTTCTTGCAGTCTTGTATTATTGCTTGCACACAGAAAAAAAAATCTTGTAATAAAAACTACTATTTTACCCGACTAGGTTTGTTATCAAAACTACCATGAAATTTCGGTCAAATTCACTACGTTAATGGTACAACCAACAATCAATATCCAACTAGCGATTTGAAATTGCTTCACTGTTGTAGAACCCCTTGGTACGAAGTACACCTTGAAGGCAGCACTTTGCTATACATAGTTGCGCCTTTGTTTTGATTTGCTGTGTTATTTTGACAGAATATTTGAGAGTGTGTTCGTGTGAGTTCATTATTAGGGGCGCATTATTGAGCTTGGGATCGAGCTTGGGACCGATGTGCTAGTACTGACTAAGCCAAGAAAAAAATCGTAATTGTTCGGAACCTACTGGTATTAGAGTTAGTCTATGGTACAACCTTCAACATTTGTGGTATATTTGACAGATCTCATATTGATATCAACCGCATCATGGTTGATCTAATCGAAGGCATGTTAAAATTCAGGTGAAAATTGTTAGTTTTTGCACTTAATTTAACCATCGAAATTGTAGTTTTTACTGCGGTTTGTTTTTTTGCGTGCAGAGTGCGATTCTGTGCAAGGTAGACGCCTCACACACTGAAGACGGCGATCCAAATAGTACAGTTTTCGACTCATCAGCTTACAACACATTCCGCCATTTTTTTTTTTGTGCGAAGCTAAGCTCAGTTTACCCATAATCGCAAAAAAAAAATGCACATGCTCATTTATGGGTAAATTTGACTTTACCAACGTTTCCGGTCACGAGTTTCAGCCTTGGCCATCCATTTCAAAGCATTCCTGATGATTTTGGCAACGTATCCTACTGTTTGCGGGACCTGGCTGTACGATTTGCCTTCCTTGATAAGCATTTGTATCAAGCCTAGCTGGACGACCCACGATCGATAGGATTTCAGGCGCATGGTCTTTCGACGGCTTCCAAAATTCTCCTTTTTGCTCCAATTCTTTCCTTGGAGTACATCTTTCGAAATAGTTTGCCAGTCTTTCTCCTCCAATCACCAACTACTACGCATGGAATCTGGCTGCGACATTCTGTGGATTTGGAAACTTGCTAACAACAAGCAGAATTAAGCAGATGGTTAAGCTGTCAACAAATATTCGGCTCGCAACACGCTAACTTCTATGTGCTTTTCAACGAGTTGAACCACTTTTGAGGCAAAGGATGAAATTATAATCACCTAATCTAAAAAAAAGGATGAAATTATAATCCATGACCTTTTTCTTGTACCAAACTGAGGCGAAAATAGATCGAAACATATACCAGATTCATTTGTTCTTAACCAAATAACACCAAAACCAAAATTTGGACCACCGCTGAAGATACATTTACATACATCTAAGGGCATCTTTAGTGGTGGTCTATTTTCGGAACAACTTTATACCTGTTTTGTATCTGCAATACTCGATAAGAATAGCTAAGATATACCAAATTTGCGTTCTCCTCTTCGGTGTTGCTTTTTATTATTCTTGTTGTTTTCCCCGCCAATACCTGTCATCCTGTCAATTATTCATATTTTAGAAGTTTCCGTTCTTGAGAGATCGCAGTTTTTTCGCAAAATTTTTGCCATGGATTGGTTTGACCAAATAATTTTTATTGCCAGTTATGCGTCGTTAGCAGACAACGTGGAATACTTGCTCTTTCGTTTGGCTGGAGGTTTTACAACATCTCAGAAATGCTAATAAATGAACAGAAACTCCACCAACTTAATAAAAGTTTTGCAAATCGATTAATTTCTCAGATTTTTTTCAATCTCTCGTAAATTATTAAAATATTTGGGATATTGTTATTTTTATCATTAAAGGTGTATCAAATAACTTTTGATGAGCTAAATCTGCTTCTCAAAAATCCGGTAATTTCCAGAAAAAAAAAATTATTTCATGATCAGTAATGTTTTTGGAAGTTCAACTAAATTTCTGGAAAGATTGAAATTTTTTCGGCAATTCAATGGACTTTCAGGATGTTTCACCACTTCTTTTCTCAAGAGAGCGAGCAAACTGCATGATTATCATGAAATTTGCAAAAGTTTATTCAACTTCCGAGAAGCTTAATCAACTTCTGTCAAGTTCAATATATGTCCACCCATGATATTCTGAAGTTCATAGTAATTCAAAAAATATTTTTTAAAGATTTCGTTCAGTTTCTAGAAGTTTATATAAGTTTTGACCAACTCATGTAACTTTCGAAAAGCGCATAGGGTTGTCTTAAAGCTGTAGAATATGCAATTGAATAGTATAATATTTACATATGATTCCTGGGCAAATCAATGATTTTTCGCCCCAACGTTGACCATGATTTCTATCAGAAGCTGTTCCAGGACTACTTTAGCGACACGCCAACCTATGGCGAGAAGCACTTTCACCTGGAAATTATGCGACAACTAGAATCATCTGATGACTTTTTTTTAGCTAAGATGCAGCTGGAAAAATCGGCCTGAGCCCGTTACAAAAGTGCACTGCAGCCTTCCGGACGTAGGCGTACGGTTCCTCAGCTAGATCTCTCGACGAAAATGTGAGGATTGCGGAGTCAACCAGCCTACTGACACTGAGGATTTTTTGCAAAACTATCCTGAAGACTTGCGTTCCGCAGTATTGCGTCATCCAACACAGAAAGTGGTAAAGAAACTTTCGAACGAAATGTTCGAAAGAAATCGCATGAATTGAGTGAACTTCCCTGAAACTCAGGGAGCTTCTCAGAAGTTCAGGGTACTTCTTGGAAATACAGGTAACTTCCCAGAAGTTGTGCGTTTCTCCCTGATGTTTAGGAAAATTCCCAGACAATCAGGGAACTTACTAAAAGTCAGGGAAACTTCCCAGAAATTCAGGGCATTTTCCATAAATTCAGGGTATTTTCCATTAATTCAGGGAGCTTCACATGAGTTCAGGGAGTTCCCAAAAGTTAGGTTTCTGAACAGGCAACTAACCAGAAATTAAAGGAGCTTCCCAAAAGTTCAGAAAACTTATCAGAATTGCTTGAGTATCTCTCAGACTATAGAACTACTCAAGATGTTGAGGGAACTTCCCAGAGTTTCAGGGAATTTCTCAAAAGTTCAGGTATGATTTCAGAAAATTAAAGAACTACCCTCAAGATGTTCAGGGACTTTCTCAGAATTTTAGGGAACTTTCAAAGAATTTAGGGAACTTTTCAGAAAATTAGAAACATTCCACAGGTTCAGGGCCTTTCAACAGTTGGCCAATCTTCCTAGAGGTTCAGAGAACTTTTCAGAAGTTCATGAAACTTCCCAGAAGTATAGGGAACTTTTCAGAAGTTCAGGAAACTTATAGGAATTTAAGGAACTTCCTTAAAGTTCAAAAATTCAGAAAATTTCTCAGAACTTCAGGAAACGTCCACAAAAGTCAGGGAACTTCCCTAACGATCAGAAAACTTTTCAGAAGTTCAACAAAAATCGCAGCGTTCAGAGAACGTCCCAGAAATTCTATAAACTTCAAAGGTGTTCGGAAAACTTTCCAAAAGGGTACTTCCCAAAAATTCAGAAAATTTATCAGAAGTCCTGGGATTTTGCAAGAATTTTTGAGAACTTTACCAAAGATAGGGCCTTTCCAGAATTTTTGAAAACGTCCCACAAATTCAGGAAACTTCTAAGGATTTTTTGAGCATTGTCAAAAGTTTAGGAAGCATTCCGAGGATTATTCCATCAGTTTAGGGAGCTTCCTAGAAGTTCGAGGATAGTCCTAGAAGCTCAAGAAACTTTCTAATATTTCAGGGAACATCCTAGAAGGTACTTAAGTTTTAAGAAAAACTTTAAGTTCTTACTTCTCGGTATTTTTTTGTACCGAAGCAAAACGAGAATATAAAAAAAATCAACTGCTTTTATAATGGAGGAGATTCTTAAAACTTTTAAAACGAGAGAGAGAGAGAGAGAGAGAGAGAGAGAGAGAGAGAGAGAGAGAGAGAGAGAGAGAGAGAGAGAGAGAGAGAGAGAGAGAGAGAGAGAGAGAGAGAGAGGGGAGAAAAACAAACATTGAATTGTATAGTGAAAGAGTTCAATAGAAGTGGATGAAATTTGGTGAAAATTGAGTTAATGAGTGAAATTGAGTAGAGTTCCGTGTGCTAATTGTTAATTTGGTTGTACGATCACAACCCAAAAGACGCTGGCTACACAACGGTGAACGGAACAATGGTGCCTAAGTTTCCTCGCGCGTCCCACGAACATTCACGGAAACGGTCTACATTCGACATACGACGTAGTACTAACAGAAATTGTAGGACAGACAGTAAAAAAATAACGAAAACGAGGTAGAAGGAAGTTGTGGACGTAAAGCAAATTTAAATTTTTTGATCATCCTGTGAGGGTGATAGCCAAAAACGGTTGGTTTTACATCCGACTTTCGATCCGAACAATTTGTGATATTCTGCTTTTTATCATGAAAGATGTTCCAACTGGAAATCCAAATAACTTCTTGGAAACTTAGTCTGCTTTTCAAAGTTCCGGTAATCTCCGGAAAGTTGTTTCTATTCCTTGGATGATCAGCAAACTTTTTGGAAGTTCAACCGAGCTTCCGAAAATTTTGAGAATCAATGGACGTCTCTGAAGTTACATCAGTTCTCTTCTCAAAAGAGAGCGGGCAAACTTTTCATGTTTCTCTCAAAACTTGCAACAAGTTTATTCAACTTCCGAGAAGCTTCTTTCAAGTTCATTATTTTTCCTCCCAATCTTAATAGATATTCCGAAGTCCATAGAAATTCAGATAATAATTTTTGAAGAATTCGTTCCGTTTCTAGAAGATTATATAAGTTCTGACCAATTCATGTAACTGCCGAGAAGTATATAAGATTTGTTTAAAAGCTGTGGCTGTAAAAAACTAAGAGAACCATTCGTTATTTTGTAATGAAACGAAAAGGCAGCAACACCACTTTCTGTCCGGCGCCGGCATCACTCGCACCAAACACGGCCACTTTCGGCTCAAAAGCTGATATTTTACTCATTATTTGGTTTTATCAAGTTGCGTGCAAGGTTTTGGAACGGTATTTTTTTGTTCCAAATTGCTTGTTTTGAATAGATCAAAACATATACCAGATTTGAAATGATGCAAAATAGATCCAGTATAAAACAAAATTTACAACACCGGATCAGCGATGTTTCTGCGTTTGATATTAAAAAAATAAATCCAAACCACGATTTAGACCACCGTTGAAGATGCTCTTAGTAGTTATCCGAAAAGTTTTAAACTATGCAGCTTGTCGAAAGGTAAGGTCCTTATAATCAAAATACAACCAACAATCTAAATATCATTCGATAAGTGGTAAGCTATTGCAGTCGGCAGAATATTTATTTTGATTGTTACACAGTGAGTATTTTGGATTTGACTCAATCAGCTCACAATTTGCAACCGTTTTATTACGCAACCCAAACTGTTGTGATTCATTAACCGGATAGAATCACGCATAAAGTACATTCAAGAAAGTCCATTAATGATATGGCAAAATAATTGCATCACTAGAAACATGCTATTGGGTATTACCAATCAGTAACCTGTTTGCGCAGGTCGTCCCAGTCTAATCTTGGCCTGGTAGGTAGCTTATCTTAAGCTTACTACTTGGGTTACTATGACTCCCTTGGCCACCAAACAGGAGGGACCTTGTAAAATCATTCCCTCAGATATGCCACTTGATACTGATAACCGCTGCCCCGTACTGTTTTCAGATGTAGACTGCCTGATTAGAAGTCCAACTTTTATGATCCATTGAAATTCTTCGACTTATCTTTACGCGATGCCATTTCCTGTCGGGCTACCGTAATGAGCCAAATTAGTTTTCGACGAACCGTCGAAGTCGGCAGATACGTTCTACATCATGGCGAATAAACTGGTTCTGGTGGCCCTGTTGGCGCTTGCCGCTGTGGCCGTTGCCGAGAAGCAGCCCATCAATGTCGGCACCGTCGTAGATAAGATGCTGAATACATTCCCAATGCCCGACATACCCGAAGGATACAAGTCGTCGAATCCACGTACTTCTTTGAATAAGTTCCGCACTCGCGTGGATCACTTCAATCCGCAGAACCGTGCCACTTTCGAGTTTGAATACTTCTCCAACGATCAGTACTACAAGCCGGGAGGTCCAATCTTTGTTGTCGTCGGAGGAAACTTCCCCCTGAATTCGTACTTCATTGAGCATGGACACTTCCACGATATCGCCAACTACGAGAATGCTTGGATGTTCTCCAACGAACATCGATTCTATGGACACAGCATCCCTACTCCGTAAGTTCATTGTTATACTGAGAAGTTACGATAGATTGAGTTTAACCGCTTTTTTCTAGTGACCTCGCGGTTGAAAATCTTCGATACCTGACGGTTGAGCAAGGACTGGTTGATTTGGCCGAGTGGATCTATCACCTGCGTCACAATGTGGTTCGCAATGACAAGGCTCGAGTCATTCTGTTGGGATGGGGTTATTCTGGTGCAATTGCCACGTGGATGCGCCAACGTTATCCACATCTCGTTGACGGTGCCTGGATTTCCAGCGGTCAAATCGAGGCTCGTTTCAACTTCAAGGAGTACGCCATGGACATCGGTGAGCTGATTCGTGAACATGGCTCAAACGAATGCTACAGCCAAATCTGGAGAGCTTTCCGCACGGCGGAGAACCTCATGGATGCTGGATTGAATACTACGGTCAAGGAGCTGTTCAACACCTGTGAACCAATTGATACGGAAACCATGCTGGATGTAGAAACATTCTTCTTCCACGTCAAGACTGCATTGCAATCGGCAATCTTGGACGACCTGGATACGAAATCAACCACAGAACTTTGCGAAAAGTTGAACAACAGTACGGAAACCACTGATCTGCATACCGTTGCCAACTGGGTTCAGGAACACTATGACTTCTTGCTTTGTATGCCATTTGACTTTGACACTGCCGTAGAAACTTTGAAATTCACTGATAACGAATACCCGGAAAATTCCGTTTACGGTCTCCGTGCGCGGACCTACCAACTCTGCACGGAATTCGGTTGGTTCCTGACCGCGGATTCCCCGTACCAACCGTTCGGCTATCGTGTCACTATGTACTTCTTCCTTAACATCTGCAAAGCTGTATTCGGCGATTGGATGACCAGTGAAGTAGTTGCCGATGGAGTTCACTTGACCAACATGCACTTCGGCGGCAAGAATCCTCGTATCGCCAACGTACTGTTCACCAACGGAGGCTACGATCCAGCTCGTGACGTTTCCATCACTAGGTATTACGAGGCAGGATCCAGCGCCATGGTTATTCCGGGCTATTTCCATACTGAGGATCTGAGCTCGATCAGCGGCTACAACTCACCTGCCATGCTCGAGGCCAAGCACTATGTACAGATGTTCATCGACAGCTGGCTTTGGGAACCGATTGTTCCGATATAAACAAAATCATTGAACCAGAGTTATCTTGAAATGTTAGTTTTTATTCGATAATATACGCTACAAATACAAAGATAATCGTTGATAAACCCTTTCGTGTACTTCAAACATTCGAAATCTTTTGGAAAATCCCTGCCAAAGTCTAGTATCCTCCGTTAAGGGCTTTTTTCCTGCCATTTTCATCGAGTCATCCGTTGCGTGTTATCTCGATTACGACACTATTGCGCAATCAGAAAAACCGGTAAATCATTTCCAATCCTTTTATCAGTACAGCTGTCGGATGGGTTCGATATGATCGCCTGATAAGATCATATTTATGACCCCGAAAATCCCTGAAATGCTCCGCTATTTTAAACCCTTGCTAACCTTGCAAGCTCAATCGATCCAATTCGTCAGTCTTTGACGAATCGTCGAAGGAAGCGCACTCCTTTCGGAACAACATGGCGAATCGACTTATTTTGGTCACTCTGCTGGCATTGGCCGCTGTGGCCCTTGCCGAAAAGAAACCACTCGGAATTTCTCCGATCGTAGAGAAGATGCTGGAATCCTATCCGATTCCACACGTGCCCGAGGGATACGAATCGACCAACCCCCACACCATCGGATACAAGTTCCGCACCCGTGTCGATCATTTCAACCCGCAAAATCGTGATACCTTCGAATTCGAGTACTACTCCAACGATGAGTTCTACAGGCCGGGAGGTCCGATCTTCATCTTCGTCGGTGGAAACTGGCCGCTGGAGCAATACTACATCGAGCATGGCCACTTCCATGACATTGCAAAGTACGAAAATGCTTGGCTGTTCACCAACGAGCACCGATACTACGGACACAGCTTCCCAGTTGAGTAAGTTGCTAGACTTATTGCTCCAGACATCCCTACTAACTCTCTTTTTACGCACAGAAACCTTTCCGTAGAAAACCTTCAGTTCTTGACTGTCGAACAGGCAATGGTTGATTTAGCCGAACTGATCTTCCACGTGCGCAACAACGTCGTTCGTGACAGAAACGCTCGCGTCATCTTGCTTGGAACCGGCTATGCTGGAGCCATTGCCACGTGGATGCGTCAACGTTATCCGCATTTGGTCGAAGGTGCTTGGGTTTCCAGTGGACAGATCGAAGCGCGCTTCAACTTCAAAGAATACGCCAAGGAAATTGGAGAGCTGATTCGTGACCACGGCTCGAATGATTGCTACAGCAAAATCTGGCGTGCATTCCGCACAGCCGAAAACCTGATGGATGCTGGCTTGGCCACAACCGTTACCGACATGTTCAACACCTGCGAACCGGTCGATACGGAAACCATGCTGGACGTGGAAACCTTCTTCTACAACGTCAAGGAAGCCATTCAACGTGCCATTTTGTCCGAACAGAACACAGAATCAACGGCATATCTCTGCGAACAGTTGAACAACAGCACCGAAGTGACTGATTTACAGACAATCGCCAACTGGGTTACTGAATTCTTCTTCTTCCTGGACTGTATGCCATTCGATTTCAAAACGACCGTCGCAGCTCACCAGTTCGAAGATATCGGCTATCCGGAAAACGCCATCTTGGGCATCCGCCAGCGTGTGTACCAATTCTGTACTGAGTTCGGCTGGTTCCTGACCGCTGACTCCCCTGATCAACCGTTCGGCTATCGTGTTACGATGTACTTCTTCCTGAACTTCTGTAAGTCCGTATTCGGCGATTGGGTTACAAGCGAGGTGGTTGCCGATGGAGTCCACCTGACCAATATGCACTTCGGCGGAAAGAATCCCCGTATCTCCAATGTTCTGTTCACCCACGGTGGATTGGACCCGGTGCGGGATATTGGTATTACCCGTTACTACCAGCCGGCTTCCGCTGCCATCGTTATTCCGGGATACTTCAACAGTCCGGATCTGAACTCGATCAGCGGTTACAATTCCCCCGAACTGCTCGAGGCTAAGCACGAAATCCACAAGTTCATCGAACTGTGGGTTTGGCAGAGGATGACTCCGTACAATCAACAGTAATTTTAAATTGTTTTTACGAGAAAGAATTTTCAATATATGTGCTAACGGAGCTGCGCGTAGCTCCTGTTGAGGTGATTGAGGCGTTTTCTTATTAAAAAAAATGTGATGTTTTTGATCGGGATTGAATCGTACAGAGTTGTTCATCGATAACTTGCGATAACGTCTTCCTTGACGTCTGCTCCGGAAAGTTTCCACTGATTCCGATAACGCAAATGTTATCGAAAGTAATCGATTTATAACTCTGAATCGCAAGTTATTTCTTTAATTAGATGGCAAATTTATTGCTTCGTTTGTTCCAGAAATACTTCGAGTGCTTGCTTTATCGAAACATACATTCCCTTGACTGATAGCTTGACTTGTCCATCTGAGTTTGAATTACCCGGGTGTAGAACTGTCTCATAAATTGTAAGCAACATTCGAGCTGCTTGTAATCAGCAAAATGCTTTTATCACACCTTAATCGTACAGTGCACGGAATGAATCTCGTGCGGACTGGCCAATCACTGATCCTCTCTTATCGCACACGAACATGGTGATGTTGCTGCTGTGGTGGCAAAAACTAAATTAAAATCAAAATTTGAAATTAAACTTTAAAGCGTCACGCTTCGAGTCGAAAATTGGACTTAATCTTCATTTATCTCTTTACTTCTCGCGGGTCATATAGCCTGCCCAGTTTGAAAGAAATGGGTAATTTTCTGCGTTTTCTAATGCCCATGAATGGTGTGGTAGCATGGAGGTTTAAATAAAATCAATGGATAAACTCTTAAACGAAATAAGACTTAAAATAAATATGTGTTTTCTATGTTGAAATACCAGAAAAACGGAAGAATGCCTACTAACATCTATCACAGCCTAAAGGCCTTCTATGATTGGCCAGTGCTAGTTGATGATGACAACGGCAACAACCAAGATGAAGATCACGCGGGAAATTGTGCACAGATCCGATATCCGAAGTTCTATTTATATCCGATCTGTGCGCAATTTCCCGCGTGATCTTCATCTTGGTTGTTGCCGTTGTCATCATCAATTGGCCATTGGGCCAAAATTGGGCATTGGCCAATCATAGAAGGCCTTTAGGCTGTGATAGATGTTAGTAGGCATTCTTCCGTTTTACTGGTATTTCAACATAGAAAACACATATTTATTTTAAGTCTTATTTCGTTTAACAGTTTATCCATTGATTTTATTTAAACCTCCATGATACCACAAATGGTATGCTAGATTTGGCATAAGTTCCTGAGATGTTCCTACATTTACGCCAAATAACGCCTGAATCTAGTCTACTGTATGAAAGATTGCAAGCAATTTCGTTGTTGACGCTTGCTTTGGCTAACGAGTGTTAAACTTCATTTTTAGAGCAGCTTTTCTCAATTGATTATTTCCCAGTTCGGAAACATTAAAAAAAATCACGATGAAACTTCGTCCTCCCCAAGGTTTCATTTTCTTTCGTTTCGTTTTTTTGAGGTTTACTTCGAGTCGATAAAGCAGAACTGTCGATCATGCATTAAATGGTAAGCATTAACGAAACGTAACTTTTATATTTTTTCGGATAATATTGTCGTAGTTTTTTTTTACTATTTTCGTACAGTTCACAAATGTTCTTGTTGATGTGTAATGTGATAAGAACCCGCCATCAGTGCATGGATTACCTATGGCTGCAGGACTATTCTCAGCAGGTTGTTATGAGAGAATAGCCTACGTGATGACTTGTTGTAGCAGGGTCGGTCGATCTCAGTGAGGACCTTCGAAAGACTACGGTCAAAAAGCCGCGTGTCTTCGCATGACAAGGAACTGGCGACTCCACGAACCATTGTTCAGTCAACAAATCCTTCGACTGCCTTAGGCTACCCCCTCACTCCCCGTTATGTAGTTGTTATAGTAACAGTTTAAATTTTTATCATAAATGATGTTTTATAAATAAATATTAAGACAAGAACGAAAATTTCACGGCTATACTGAACCTTAGATTCAATTAACATATATATTTTTTTGTTTTTATTTGTATTCTTTATTTTTATTTGTTCTTTAAAATAGTTGTTCATGCATGTTATTGTTGAATACACAAATGGTTCGTTCATTTAACAGTGTTCTTTTGACATTGTATTCAAAGTCAGCTTCATAAGTGGTACGAAATAATTTCGTTTCACAACGAATACGTTGGTTAGTTAAACGAAAAATTTCGTAGCATTAACTTTTTTTTACTTTAAGCTTTAAATGCCTTGGAGCCCTAACTGAACTCTACAATTTATTCCTAAATTTACGGAATATTCACATGGGACAGCTTTATTGAGACTGTGATTTTGACGTTTTAATGAGCTCTATGGATCAACCCGTAATGTACCAGAACTAATTCTCTTACGACTGAGGCATCGAACTGTACCAAAATGCTAGAGTTTCGTTAAACATTTCAATAAATTTACTCTAAATATATTGCACAGGACAAAAAAAAATTTAGCAAAACGAAATTGTTTGCTATCTTTTCTTCTTTTTGTTCTTTTTATTTTTCTTCTAGCATTCCTTTTATGTGCATTAGATAACGCAGAAAAGTCAATGTTTTTTTTTATCTGTGTAGACTTGAATGTGCGAAAGCGAAAGGATTCTCTAGAGCCAATGGGGTTCTAAATAAAGTTGTGATAGCGGAGATATTTGTTATCAGTTTGCACGGTTCTTCCAAAATATAAGAAATCCAACTGATAGCGTCAATAACGTCAAAGCGTCTTTCATTAATTGAAAGAGAACTGACGGAGAGCAATCTTCTGCCAGCCCTTAATATGGAAATCGGCTTTGCCTCTAAATCGGCAATCAAGAAAGCGAGAGAATTTGCAAGAAATTCCGTCAAATACTGTCGATCTATTTACTGAAGTAGCTACTCGACAAATCTCCATTAACATACCCCTTAACGTGAAACGGGAGGCAGTACTTTCTCCATTTGATTTAAGGTTAGGTTAAATATCACTTCACGTTTTTGACACTCAAAATCACAAACAAAACAAAACAAACAACGCCCAAATTGTTAACCAATGGATGCTCCAGTGGAGCAAACGATTCTATAAAATTTCACGCCTGAAATCCTAGTAGTGTTTGAGGTTTGTGCTCAAAAAATGTTGCAGTGATTGGGACTTGATCCCGTATGTCCTCAACGCGTTACGTCATCTATATTAACCTAGATGTTTAACCTCGCACCAAGGACATCGCTAAAAAGCGTCTGGAGCTGTGTAGAGACTATTTCACCGCTGCATTTGCTTACAGATTGAAAGAACTGATTGGTCATTCCAAGCAGGAGCTGGCAAATTTGATAACATTCGTTGAAAAGGTGCTCATCCTGTCGCACGAAAATACAACGATGGGGCGACGATTTTCAATAAATGAAAAGAAAAAAAACTTAAAAGATTTTGGTAGCGCAGACAATTGTCTACGAACTATCAACGACGTTGAAATAACGAAGTGCTTGATACGATATCCACGGAACGTTCGTGCATCATTTTGTTCTCGAAAACCTCGAATGCTTTACTATTATCTTCGATGCTTCTAGAAACTTGAATGGCTTATATAGAGCAATTTTTGTCCTCATTTGCAAAATGAGAGCCCGAAGCAGGTTAAGCAATACGCATGAAGTCCGATTTGCGGCTGCTACCCGTCATTTTGCTAAAATTAAACAAGTCAAAATTCCAGATTAAACTATTTCCTCGAAAACTTCAAAAATATCTATTAATTCAAATCCATTCCAGTCGGGAAAATTAGGCAAAAAAGCGGGAAAAATTCGGGAAAAATGTGGGAATTTTTAAATTATTATTTTGTGGCCATCCTGGTATTACCAGCACCAGCAGCGCAAATGCTTACGTTACAGCGGCAGTTTACGCAAAACATCATGTGGCTTAATGAGACTTTCTTTGCGAGGGAAAACATGGGTGATAGGAAGCTGACAAAACAACGATTACAGAAATGCAGAACGAACGAGAAGAACAAATTCAGGACTCAATGCAATCCGAACGTCGCAGAAATGACAATCGCCAGGCAGCGACGGGCTGCCGATTTAATTCTATCTACGTTAGACGTCATATACACTCAGTAGCAAAAGAAAGCCAAGCAAAATTTTACTTCCAAAAAACGCTATGTTAAACTTCTGTAACTTTGTCAATTATCAATACTTTTGGCTGAAAATTTTAACCACTATACCCAATGTATACCAATGTATATTAAAATGGTTTGTCCAAAACCGACATTCTTCACAAATGTTATGAAAACTTCAAATTTATTAATTTTGGCAACATGAAATTTTGACCACTTAAGATTTATAGTGCTATCAAATTTTCAACTAAAAATATTGATGATTGATAGAGTTACAGAAGGTTGAACATGGCGTTTTTTGGAAGCAAAATATTGTTCGGCTTGTTTTTGCTACTGAGTGTATATGGAACTCTATTCTGTTATTAACGAAGCCATGACGAATGAGTTTTCTTCGGAATTTACCGATGGCACAATTCTAGGGGTTTTTTTTCATTAGGGCGAATCTGCAATTGAGAGACTCTCTTTGATTACTTTCTCTTTCATTCATGTTCCATTCAGCGTTACGTTTTTCATTCAACTATTTGTAGAGTATGGTAGCCAGCACTGTTGTGTTTCTATCTGTACTTAAGAATCCCTCAAAATTTCTATGATGGCGCTGTAATAAATTAAAGAGAGCGAGGGAGGAGAGAGCCTCTCATTGTTAGATTCGCCTTTTTGAAAAAAAAAAATCCTAGAATTGTGCTCGTCAAAAAAAGAGGTGGAGATGGAACAGCGAGAGCATATCGCCCGATTAGTCTGCTCAACGTTGACTTCAAAATTCTCAGCCGTGTGATGAAGGTCCGCCTGGAGCGTCCAAAGGCCCAGCTACAATGGGGAGCGCAACGGCGCGTTGCGGTAGCTTTTGAGAGTTAATCCATACCTTTTATGTCAAAAACTGCCGCAACGAGCCGATGCGCTCCCCATTGTAGCTCGGCCTTAAGGACATACACGATGGAATCCCCTTATGGCAGGAGCGATGGCTTCCCCATCCACACATGCACACTTTGGGTTTGCTCCACAAAATATGCCAAATTAATCCACTTACCTGAAGTGAATCATTGCCATACTGCTAATAGGACAGCAGAACACAATGTGTAATCAGTTCACACTGTTTATTTCACTGAGAACACTCTGAATTGGTCAACTAGTGCTCATTTCCACAGAGCAGGTAATTTTACGTCGTCTTTGTTTACCTTTTAAAAGTCAGGATCTGCCTAGTATTTTCTCACAAAAAACTATATTTCCACTTCTCGTAGCCACCTGAACACGATTTACTTTCACTGAAAGATTAATTATCATCGCGCTCTTGAAAACAGTGGACGAAAAATCTGTTTAATTAATGAGAATGGTGCTAAAATTCAGCAGCCGGTCTCAAAACTGCGCGTTTTGCTTTTTTCTAATTTACACTCAGCTGTGCGTAGCATAGCAAAACGCAGTGTTGTCAGCAACTATTTGCGCGAGTGTGCTGGACGAGTGGATAAAAGTTCTGATTAAAGAGTCACCCACAATTGATACGTTGCGGATGCGTTGACGTAAATTTGACGAAAACTTGGGAAACTGTCAATTCACGCAAACGCATCAGTATGTACACGAAAAAATGCCGCGTCGTACAAAAAGAAGAAAAGCGGCTTTTTTGCGTGAACGGGCTAAAAAAAAGTGATAAGAAGTGCTGTTGATCCCTTATCGTGGACATTCGAAAACCCGTGGAATAGTGGTTTTACTTCACCGTCAACTGATGCTGAATTTCATCGAAAAATAAGTTCCGGAGAAGAATCTGTCGGCGAATCTTCCGACTTTACAAATGACATTCCTATACCTGGCCCAAATGATACTGGTTTTGAAAATCCCGGTCATACTTCCGAATCCGATGGTGAGTGTGTTTTTGATTTGCTTTGCAATTGCTCGTTAATTTGTTTGTTGATTTGGAAAGAAAAGGTAAACAGCCTTCATTCCCTTCCTTTTCCTTGGAAGCACTAGCCAGGGGTAGGGGAGTCTGGGTTGACTTGAACGCCTTTTTCGTTACGGATATATCTCTGCGGAAAAAACGAAACTCGATGCGGTTTTTTCACAGGCTCATAGTTCCATATTAACCCCTATGTGTTCGACAAAAAAAAACACCTTTAAGTGTTTGACAGGGTACGCGGGTACCCACCAAATTCAACTGATTGTAACTCTGGCAATTATTGACCGATTTCAATTTTTAAGCCCTGTTGGATGCAGAATCTCATTCGCTTTATGGAAACTATATGCAATATCCATTTGAGTGCATCTGGTTCCGGGGAATCCGGGTTATCGCGGCTGTGGTTCTGTAAGGAGACACTATTTGGGAATATCAATTGAATTTCCTGGAATGGATGTCACAATCTTTCGAATAACGCCATAAAATGGTTTCAGTTGACTCTAAATATTCACAGTCTTCAGCAGTAAAATTTTGGAGCAATTTTGGTCAAATGTTTAAAAAGTTATTATGGATCTTAAAAAAATTAAAAAATGTCCAAGGTTCTCAAACTAAACATATTGTTCTTATATTTTTTATCTCGCTCCGCAATCTGAAGCAAATTTCACCATAATAAAACTATGTATAAAGACGAATCGTAATGATAATTGACTATATATTATCTGTTCTAGATTAGAAAAAAAACGCGAAGCCTCGACAGTCTACCTAGTTTCCCAGTTAAATAATTGTAGGTATTTACTATAAATTTAAAACGATTTCTTAAAGGTTTTTTTTTCTAAGAGCAAGGAATTACAGAAGAGTTCTAATTTGCATGCCAAAAAATGAGTGGCGAGAAAATTGAAATTTAACTAGCATTTTTCAACGCATTCAATGCAAATTTTGATAAATGCTCCATAAATTATTTTCATCGAATCAAATTCTATGGATTTCAATATTTGTATTGAACTAGATGGATGGCTTAATATTTAGCTTGCTAATTATGCCCCAGACTCTCTTAACCTTTAAAAGGGATTCTTATTTGAGGCTTTATGCTTTATTAGAAATGTGAATATTGTAGGGAATAATTGAGTGGATGTACTGTAATACACAAAGAAAAATTGAAATTACTGGCAACCATGATCGTTTTGTTTATGATGCACCAATACTATCATATGAGAGCAAAAAAGTGTTTACACTACTACATGGATGTTGAATACTAAGGATTCAAGGGAGTTTCACCTTAATGCGGAGCCATCGACTTCTGAGCGACGCCCAAAAATGTGGCAACAACGAGCGCTCTATTTTCAAAGCTTCACTCTCTCTCAAAGATTGTATCGCCCACACGGAGAACCCAAACTATCCAAAATCAAGTGTGAAAGTACTCAAAATTAAGTACTCTGTTAGGACTACTATTTTGGATATAATTTTGTTATCACTGGTAGGTAGTTTTAACTCAACCCTGAAGTATGATTGAAAAAGTTAGTTTTACCTACAGCAAGGTATTTTAAGAGAAGTTAGTTTTCAATGTACGCGAGAGGCCCCTTTCGCGAAACTATCCAAATCGGAGTGTTGGGCTGTCACTTTGTTTTGGCTGAAAATTTTTGAAGGCCATACAATCAACAATGGTGGAAAGAAATTGGATTTTTTCGTACCGTTTCTAGTGTTTAGTTTTAAGTTGTCTAGTGTCCAATTCAAAATTTAACGCGAGTGAGGTTCCTACAAATGATATGGAGCAATTAAAGAAAATTATGGACTCGGGAAGCTACAAAAAATAACCGGTAAGTGTAATTATTTCATTTATTCAAGTGCCTATTTTTATTGTTGTCGCTTTGAAATTTTAGACATTCCTGCATTGATGAGTGTGAAGAAACCATCAATTGCAAGTTCAAGGTGTTGGAGGAACACATTAGCAAAAAAACCAACCATTCCGCTGAAATGACCCCAATGTACACAAACGAAGAGTGTCCTAATGTACTCGAAATTGTAAACAAATACATTTCATTTTGTTTAAATTTATATTTTCTATTATTGAATTTAGAGAAAGAAAGTTCTCTAGAGCATATTTTCGAAAAATATTTTCAAAAATGAAGACTCAAATTTGGATTATTTTTACTGTCGATTAGTTTTCAACAAACAGTTAATTTCACTCAGCATTGAGTCTTTCCAAAATACTCAAAATTTGATACTTCTTAAAAAACTTAATTATGACTGGTTTTACTTTGCTGTCAAGATGAGTGAAAATGACTTAATTTTGAATAGTTTGGATTCTCTGTGCAGCTAATCGCGAGAAAGCAGAGAGGGAAGACGATATCGTAAGACCTCTGCCACGCGTTCGATCGGGTCTCTCATGAGTACCTACAGCGATCCCTTCGTTTCCTGGGTATCAACCAAGATTTCGTCAGCTGGCTTTCCCGTATGGCTGGTATCGCTTCATCACGCCTGTTTGTGAATGGGCACCTTTCACAGCCGTTTCGCATTGAGCGATCCGTACGTCAGGGTGATCCTATATCGATGCTACTCTTCGTACTGTATCTCCATCCCCTGCTCATACGAATTGAGCGTGGTGATGAGCTCTGCGTTGCGTACGCTGATGTACAGTGACTGCTACCTCAACACAAACGATCGACCGGATAGCCTTTTGATAGCTTCGAGATCGTAGCCGGGGGTGATATTGAACCGGCAGAAAACAGTGGCTATTGATGTCGGTTTCATTAATGGGGACCCACTGACGATTGCAACGGGTTGCAAACAAAGGAGACTGCTAAGGTTCTTGGCGTTGTTTTCACCAGTGTTAGGGTCTGGGAGGGATACTGGAAAGCTGGTCATGGGATAAATCTACGGCAGCGGTGGCCATGGACCCGGGTCCAGCCCAACGATCACCTTCAGTAGCTCTGGTGATTGCTCGGTTGGAGCCGCCGTCCCTCTGGTTTTGGCCATTACTACCCTCACAATGGTTCAGGTTTAGTTGGGTTACCTGCATTACGATTGGTTCGTTGAAATACCCATAGCGGCCGGGCACCCCTCCGACCCCCCCAAGTTGCTCCTATCTGGACATTTGCACTCCCAAGAATGTGCCCGCTCTCTAGGCATCTGAATCATGCTTTCGGTGGCTGGTGCAGGCTAGGTGGGCATATCGACCATCACACCTTCACCTTCACCACTTTCAACGCTGCGTCCGCGTCAGCTGCTGCTACCCTATGTCTGCGGCGGCAACCTCAACCTTGCAGTTAAGTTCAGTGGAGATCTCGTCTACATCGGTGATCTCATACAGGTTGCTGTAAAGGATCGTCACCTGTGAGACGAGTGCCTTACCTAAGACCTGTTTTGCCAGGTCTCTATAAGCCGGGCCCTTTAGCTCTGTTGTCTTCCTTAGCTCCAGGAGCATCTGAAATGTTCTACCTCGGATGTGGTATCACCAAAGAAAATGAACAACGTTCTCTCTTTAAAAGTAGAAACATAAGTGTCCGTTTATTTCGTTCTAATTTATTCATTGCATATTCCTACTGGAGGAACTTGGAGTCAATTATGTATTTTCTATTTACTCGATCACCAATAAGTGATCGATGTAAAGAGAGAGTGATTGAAGAGAAAGAGAGAGATTACGGAGAAGCCCATTAGCATCGAGTGCGCTTGTTAACGACACTTCGAATGCGTCGTTCTGTGAAAGTAATACGAGCAGGACACTTTTGTGCCATGTCGTAATTTATTGAAAACTGCTGTGGGTCTTCGAACTGCTTTATGCACTCATTTGCATTTGTTGCATAAGCATTTCGAAGGCTTGATATTTATTCGCTTGATTATATTCGGAGTACTTCGACGCTTCGGTATTGGCGATGAGGGCCTCTCCGCGGTTACGCCTGCGTCCCACCTGTCGATGTTTATTTCCTTTTTTTCCTGTTTCTCCCGACCTTGGTCCAGTGGCTCTCCCTACCACGCTTGGGGTCATCGCTCGTCCCTCTCTTCTGTGCTAAGTATTTCTGTCGGGACCCTTTGCTCAGTAAGGAGCTTGGCTTCCAGCTCTTCTCTCTCCTTGCATGTGATCTGCACTGTCTGCAGGTCGAAGGAAGAAAAGTAACACATCCATATCTGACTGAGAGAAAGAGAGAGAGAGAAAGGGAGAGAGAGAGAGAGAAAGAAAGATAAAGAGAGCGAGAGAAAGTTCTTCTCTTTTCAGAAATCCAGTAATGGCGCTATTACCATAAGCCATAAAAGGCTAATACAAGAGTTAGTGCTCATGTTCCAACCGGTAGACAAGTTCTCACACAAGAAAAGGCACTAAACCCTTGTTCTTGTACCATGGATATTATTAGGAAACGGCTGTGTTGCAGCCCATAAAATCGGACAAAAAAAGGAGTGCTTTAACTTTCTTAGCTTCGTCACTCTGAACGACCTATATAAATATGAATATACACATGCTTTCTCGCCAAGGAAAGGCTTCCGTACAATCCCATCCAATCTCCAACTCCAGATTTCTATGATTGCTGCATGAGTTCTCAGCATCTTCTTAAGTAGACATCTAATCATGTAATCACTTCCCCCCCATCTCTTGCGGACCATAAGGACCTGGCCAGGTGTTGTGCAAAGAGAACGATGGATGAAGAGGCTGTCACACCCAAGCCTACTCTGCTGGCGCTTCCTTCGTCTCTACAACAGCCAATCCAGAAGAGTGTATCAGGGGGGCAATCATTAAGGATTTTGCTGTAGCTCACATGGATTTCAGTATCAATGTGATGAACTTATGGGTAGGCTGAATGCATCAATCTGTTCTATCTAACATTCAACACTTTTATATGTGCGCAATGTCACGTCATTATGGGATACTAGGCAAGTGTGAAGGAGTTGGTTGAATCTACTGTCAGCTCTTAGAGAAGCTAGTTTTAGGTTAATTTTTGTTTCCGTGTACGACTAATATGGCGACAGGTTTCCATCCCAATTCACCTTTATGCAATTGGATTGATTGACGCATGATATATAAAAAAGCCCGGTTCAAAGTAAATTTGGACGCATTCAAGAGATCATAACCTCAAAAATTGATGAGGTATTCGGTGTTGTTACAGTTGTCATTGTTTGTTTTGTTGGCAATGAATCGAATTTTATTGAAAGTTTCCGCTATTTAAACCCTTTGAGGAGTGAGAGCACCCTTCAAAGGCGCGCCCCTTTATCAGTCAAAATCAGATTCATTGCAAAAAAAAACAAACTATGACTTCGATACTGACCATGCATCAGAACCCTAGTCATAACCAATTTGAACTATTGAACTTCAAATAGGCAATGAGAATTCACATAAATGAAGACTAACCATGTTTTACTTATTCTAAGCTCATCCTCGCACAATTGCAAAACGAGTATTGTCACTTTTCATAAAATGTAATAAGGACTAAAATATGTTCCTTTGACTACAAATAACAAATATGTTCCCTAGTTTGAATTAATTCGGATCAGGGTCCGGAGATAGATCTGTTTCCTCGTAACGCACCACAAAAAGGTGATCTACCAGCGTTACGGGTCTTCAAACTATATAAAGGGCGATACGGTCAAAATTTGGTCAATATAAACTTGACGTATTTCTTTCAATTTTGCGACACTTGAACTTGAACACCCCTCATTTTGAAGGTGTGTGTGTTTAGAATGTTGCTCCTATTTTGATTTTGGAATTCACTCTTCAGTTGTCAAAATGCCGTCCAAGCAAGAAGAGCAGCGTATCAAAATTTTGCTCGCGCATCGCGAAAATCCGAGCTATTCGCACGCAAAGTTGGCAAAATCGCTAAAAGTTGCCAAATCAACCGTTACAAATGTAATTAAAGTGTTTGGGGAACGTTTGTCGACAGCCAGGAAGTCTGGATCGGGGAAATTGAAAACCGGAAGCCGCTGAGACGACAAAGAGAGTTGCCGGTAGTTTCAAGCGAAACCTAACCTATCTCTCCGAGATGCCGCAAATAAGCTGGGTGTATCGTCTACAACCGTGCATCGAGCCAAAAAACGAGCCGGACTATCGACTTACAAGAAGTTAGTGACTCCAAATCGCGATGATAAACAAAATACGACGGCCAAGCGCGATCCCGGAGGCTGTACACGACGATGCTGACGAAGTTTGACTGCGTGGTAATGGACGACGAAACCTACGTCAAAGCCGACTACAAGCAGCTTCCGGGACAGGAGTTTTATACGGCAAAAGGAAGGGGAAAGGTAGCAGATATTTTCAAGCACACGAAACTGTCAAAGTTCGCAAAGAAATATCTGGTTTGGCAAGCCATCTGTACCGTGTGGCTTGAAAAGCAGCATTTTCATAGCTTCCGGGACTGTCAACCAAGAAATTTACGTGAAAGAGTGTTTGAATAAACGTCTGCTGCCTTTCCTGAAGAAACACGGTTGTTCCGTACTGTTTTGGCCGGATTTGGCATCTTGCCATTACGGTAAAAGGCCATGGAGTGGTACGCCGCCAACAACGTGCAGGTGGTTCCCAAGGACAAGAACCCTCCCAACACGCCAGAGCTCCGCCCAATTGAGAAATACTGAGCTATTGTCAAGCGGAACCTAAAGAAGACCAAAAAAACTGCTAAGGACGAGCAGCAGTTCAAGGCAAACTGGCTTTCTGCGGCGAAGAAGGTGGGCAAGGTGGCTGTACAAAATCTGATGGCAGGGGTCAAGCGTAAGGCCCGGCAATTCGGATTTGGAAAAGCGGAAGCCTAACTGAATATTTTTCCTGAATTTTATACTAATTGAACTTGAAAAAGAAATTTAATTTGATTTTTTAAATAAACGATTTCACCGATTTACACGCGTTTTCCCTTGACCAAATTTTGACCGTATCACCCTTTATAACAAGTTATTAGTTTCGAACAAACTTTCACTCTTTACATCATGATCTGCATAGTCGCTGGTGTCACTCTACCGGCTAACTTATTCCACTTTAAGCGCATTGGTTGTGCATTTGTACCGCATCCGCAATCGCAAGTTTTCGCTTGACAATTGCCCAATATTTGCTCAGATCGGTCTGAGCTTAGGGCAATTCGGAGGATTAATCTCTTTGGTGACGAAATTAACATTCTTCGTAGCATACCATTCTAGTACCTCCTTAGAGTAGTGGCAGATGGCTAGATCCGGCCAAAACATAACGTTGGTCTTGTGTTGCCGAATGAAGGGCAAAATTCGCTTTTTCAGACACTCTTTAATGTAAACTTTCGACTTAATTGTGTGAGATGTGATGAAAACCTTGATTTTAAGGCCACAACTGCAGATTCCTTGCCAAATAATTAGTTTCCGAGCAAACTTATCAGCAAAAACAAATTTATACCTGGAACGGACATCCCCACGACCAGTTGCCAGGTTAAATGGTCGTCCGGGGATTCGTTTATAATCCATTTTGACATATGTTTCGTCATCCATGAAAATAAAGGCATCAAATTTCGTCAAAACTCGTTCGTATAGTAATCGTGCTCGCTTTTTGGCCACTATGTTTTGTTTCAGGGAGCGATTCGAATGTTCACTGGTACAAAAAGACTTATATCCTTCTCTTGAAACGATGTTCGCATGGTGGAAAAGTTGGAATCGTATTTCTTTGCCAAATCACGTATGGAAACACCTTTCTCCGCAGCTCTTTGTCCCTGGTGCCACTTTCATGATAGATGCGCTGTGCTCGATCCAAACTCAGAGTATCCTTGTTACGTTTGATTACAAGACACACCGTTGACTTTGGGAATTTTAACACCTTTACTATTTTTTAAGGCAGACCATGAAGGATTTACTAGATGTTTGTGCACAATTAATTATCTATTCTCAAGTTCCATGATCCGTAATTACGAGATGCGTCGATCAATCGACGCATTTTTACCAATTTCTTCGTCAATAAAACATCAACAAATGCCTGTCAAACTTTTTTTGTTCCAATCACCAGGGACGGGGTGGTGTATTAAACCGTGCGTCCAGATTTACTTTGAATCGAGCTTTAGAATTCTCCTTTTGCTCGGGAAAAGCGCACCTACAAAGCAATACCATGCTGGAGGTGGCTTGATTCATTAACCGGTCTGGTCTAGGATTTTTTCATGAAACTCAAAATAACTCGCTTCCAGGAACATACACAGGAAAAATAATGAATTTTAACAGGCGCGTAAAATTTTCCCTCGGTTACTTGTAAGCCAAAAAAGGCGTAAAAAACAAAATTGCGTGCAATATTTCATACAATAGACTGGATTCAGGCGTTGTCTGGCTTAAATGTATGAGTAATATCCCATGAACTTATGCCAAATCTAGCAATCTAGCATTCCATGCATAACATTTAGTTGAGAGCAGCCAATAAGCTCATTTTCGACTCCTGTTCACGAATATAACGACCTTTTGATGGTCTTGGAACCGTTACAGAAAATGCAAACCTTTGAATCCTAATCATTGAATAACACAAATTAGGTGATTAGATATTGGAGAGTTGTCTTCGTTTATTCAGTGTAAGCTAGAGTATCTTTCAAGTAATGATTTTCAGGGTCAGTAAATAAAATCTTCTTCGATTCTTTGGAAACATCCAAATCAGCAATACCACTTGAAACATCTAATCCCTAGCTAGTACCGTGTTAGAACAAATTTCGTTCAACTGATAGCAGACGTAAGAGCAATATTCCGACAATTGGCTCCTCATGTGATACGTTCGCTGACCGCTACTGATAACCAACCGTGTGTAATTATCAAAGTCCCCTACCATGCGATTATCTTGGCATGATTTCGACCACAAAACAGGTGTTGATTTATGCAATAGTCTTTCAAGTATTGCTATATATATATATCATAGTGACTAATTGTTGATTTCTCACACAGCACATTTGAATAGCACGATTTTGACGAAAATCATAGCTCTCTAATCGATTCCAGTGTGCGTAATAATTCCTCACTTTACGATGTAACGACTCTAATCATCTACCAATCGCGTGTTTAAGGTAGTTATATTTATAACAGCAGATAAAGAACATCATCCATGCCTAATCTCAACGGTTGCCTAATATTGAACCCAGAGGGTCCCCTGATATCGGGATGAGATTACTGCCAACGTAACGCTCAGAAGCTATAAAAGCATGTTACCTTACTATAGGTCACCATTTCGTGCAGTCCCATCACGTCAAGAGTAATCTAAAGTTCAGTTCACCATGATCACCAGGTCAGTTTGCTTGCTGGCCGGCTTACTAGCCGTGGCCAGTGGAATGGTTCGTGAAGGTTGGTTCGAGACCCGCGTCGATCACTTCAATCCACGTAATCAGGCTAAGTTCGACATGCGCTACTATGCCAACGACGAGCACGCCTACCCTAAGGGACCGATCTTCGTTATTGTTGGATCTAATGGAGCCATCGAGCCCCGATATCTGAGCGAAGGCCTATTCTACGATGTCGCTTACCTGGAGGGAGCTTACCTCTTCGCCAACGAGCACCGTTACTTTGGACACAGTTTGCCAGTTGCGTAAGTATTTTGAGTTAGAAGTAGGGTTGAGGAAAGATTGATTAATTGTCTGTGTTTACAGTGATGCCAGTTCGGAGAACATGGATTTCTTGACCGTCGATCAAGCGTTGGCCGATTTGGCTGATTGGATCCACTACTTGAAATATGACGTCGTTCGCAACCCTGACGCCAAGGTCATCTTGATGGGCTACGGCTATGGTGGAAGCTTGGCCACTTGGTTCCATCAACAGTTCCCACGTTTGACCAACGGAGTATGGGCATCCAGTGGACACGTGGAAGCTGATTTTGACCTGTCTGGCTACATGGAATCTTTGGGAGAAACAATTGGCAAGTTTGGTGGACGTGGCTGCTATGGTACCATCTTCTCCGGTTTCCGCGTTGTTCAGAACTTGATCACTTTGGATCGTGCGGATCTACTGACCGACCTGTTCAAACTGTGTACGCCAATCGACACCGATAATCGCATTGATACTACCGCTTTCCTGTTGGGACTTCAACGTACTATCGAGGATGAAATGATGCACCTCCGCAACACACAATCCACAACTGACATGTGCGGTATTATTGACAATGCTGAGGATGATATCGATAACAGCCTTCTTGCTTTGAGCAACTGGTTCCTCAAGGAGAAGGAATTTGACGAGTGCGTTGATCTTGGCCTCGATTACTTCATGGCTCCCTACTTGGAGACTGACTTTGATGCCGTTGCTATGCAGCAAGGACATCGCCAGCGTCTGTTCTTGCAGTGCACTGCTCTCGGGTTCTTTGTCACCAGCGACTCGTTCTACCAACCCTTTGGCGATCAGATCGATAATGAATTCTACGTAGAAGTTTGCCGTCGCTCCTTCGGAAACTGGATCACCGAGGATGTCATCCGGGACCAGGTCAATCGCACGAATGTTCGCTCCGGTGGTAAGCAACCGGAACTCATCAATGCCCACTTTACCCACGGAGACATCGATCCGATGATGGTCACCGGAATCGTGAAGGATCTGAACGACGATGCACCGGCCACCGTGGTGCCGGATGCATTCCACGCTCCGGATCTCGAGTCCATTGACTACGAAAACGATTCGGCCGAGCTGATCGCTGCCAAGGAAAAAACCCGCACCCTGATCGATGTGTGGATCTTCAAGGATTTCGAACCCATCCATGAGGTTTAGGTTGTTGTTTTTTTTTTTTAAGATGTTAATGTCGGCTTACTTGTGTAATAAATGTGTGTGTTCAGAATTTATTGATTTTAAGAAGCGTTTGTTCAGTAATCTCAGTTTTATGGAAAAAAAAGTCAAGTTATGGATATGGATTAATTTACAAGATTTTCGACGATCTAACGAATGTACATATGATTGAGAGTGATTGGCGATTTTTGAGATGATTCTCGGCCTGGGGGAAGCATTCAGAACATCCAGAGGATCTTTTTTAAAATTGTATGAGGTCCATTTAAGGAGCAGAAACTGGAGCAGTGCTTGTTTTGAAAGCTTTAAGATTTTTTTTATAGAAGACTAGAACGAATTTGAAGACGTTCTATCAGGTGTTCTAAAAGATATATTCGTATATAGACTGTTCCAGAAAGTATAAGCACACTTTCAAAATAACAAAAAAGTCATGTTTTTAGTTTTAATAATTTTATTTGGTATATCATATTTGTATTTGTCTTTTATATGATATTTTACTCTCGTTTAATCGTAGCCAAGACTCCTATCTTTTCCTCGAACATGACCCATTAGCTTCTGCACAGTGGTACTTTTCATCATTTTGACCACCTTTGGCCAATCTTTTTTAAATTTTTTGACGTCGTCCGCTGGTTTCATGAATTTTCGAAGCTTTGCTTTGGTCGATTGGCCGTGCCTCCGGGCAGTTCGGCGGATTCATGTCTTTCGGCAAAAAACAGCACGAAACATACATTCTGACTTACATTTTCTAAAGTGTCCTTTGCGTAATGACATGACGCCAAATCAGGCCAAAACACTACTTGACCTTCGTGCTGCCTGATCATCGGCAATAATCGCTTCTGGAGACATTCGTTAACGTATTTCTGAGTGTTCATCGTCTCCGTTGAGATGTACGGACTAGATGTTTTGCCTTGGCCAATTTTCTCAAGAAGAGTCCGCTCACTTTGCACCATTTGTGGACGATACTTTTTCGTTGTTCCGGAGTAAGACTAACTCATCGACCAAGTATAGATGCACTTATTGCCAAATCCCGCCGTCGAGCACAGATCGCTATTTACAGTAGTACTCCGATGAAACTTCGCTCCATCAGACAGGAAAGGACTATTGTCCTCAACCTTCACCTTCAGTTTCCATCGGAGTTTTCGCCCCTTTTATGTCACGTAGACTGAATTTTCCTACAAGCCTCACAATGTATCCTTCTGAAGACACATTGTATCACCTTGTATTTCTAAACCAGGAAAGTAACTCACGTTCCCCAGATCCGTGATATCTTAATGCTTCTTCAACGCTTCGAACACACCTTTAATCTTCACTTATTCCTCATACTTCGTGTAGAAACTGATTCAGTCCGTATACTTCTCCTCAAGCGACACACCATGTTCTCCTTGCCATTTTCCACGTGTACACGTGTTCGGTTACACCATGTACAACTCCTGATCAAGTTGGCCATGCTAAAGACTGTATTCGATGAAATTTGGACACCCAAAATAGGTCACCACAAATTTTCCTTGAGCCCGATTCTTTTCAAACTTTCTGGAAATAAAGTACTACTAAATGGTTAAGTTTTGACATCATTGGTTTATTGAACCTCTTCTCCCAACCCAAATGCCCGCACATTTGCCTTGACCCCTTTCATCATATTTTGGGCAATGATAGGACCGACTTGCTTACTTACTTTTAATCACACCTTCTCTAGGTCAAGTTCATTTTCTATCAGTTTTGGAGTTTTAACGAGCTTTGCCTTCATGATTGCCCAAAATTTTTCAATTGGGCGAAGTTCCGGAGTGTTTGGAGGGTTGACGTATTTTGGTACAAAAACTACATTATTATCTTTGTACCAGTCTAAGACGGGCCGGGCATAGTGGCAAGATGCCAAATCCGGCCAAAACAGTGTCGAGTCATCGTGAGATCTCAAGAAGGGCAGAAGTCGTTTTTGGAGGCATTCGTCCTTGTAGATTTGTCCGTTGACGGTCCCAGAGGTGATGAAGGGCTGACTCATTTTGCCACATCCGCAGATCGCTTGCCAGACAAGGAATTTTTTGGCGAATTTCGACAGTTTCTTCTTCCGTACACTCTCCGGAACGGCCAACTTAGAGGTGGCGACATAGTGTTCCTGTCCTGGCATTTGTTTGGTGTCGGCTTTAATGTAGGCCTCATCGTCCATCACAATGCAGAACGGTTTTGTGAACCACTCCCTGTACGGTTTTCTTGCACGAGTTTTGGCCAGCGAGTTCTGTCTATCGCTCTGGCTCGGTGACTTCTGGACCTTGTACACTGTAATCCAGAACTTTCATTGTTTTCTGCACAAAACAAACTGAAACTTTCGCCTTATTCGCAACATCCCTGATCGAAATGTTGGGATAACGCTTAAATTGGTTCAATACCATCCTGGTTTTCTCCGGATTTGATGTGCCACGTTTTTTGCCACTACCATTTTTCCGCTTGGTTGTCTTACTGTCCTTGAACGTTTTGATCACATGAGATACGATTGAATGTGCGATTCCGAGCTGTTTTCCGATCCATCGATGAGAAGCGTTTGGGTTTTCGAAGTGAGTGCCCAAAATTTGTTGGCGCACTATTTCTTCATTCGAAGCCATCACTGAAATCACTAGACCGATTTTCACGAAACTCATTACACAATTGACACAACACAATGAAATACATTCAGTTAAAATTTCAATAATTTTTACCCACACGCTAAAAAGTTACGAACAATTGCGTGTGTCCAAATTTCATCGAATACAGTCTTTAGTAGGCAATTTTCAAGTCAAAGTGTTTTAACTTCATTCCTCTCCTACTCGCCGTTGCCAACAGAAGTCGAAACGTTGTGTGCGTGATAACCAGTGCGAAGACCTCATAGTAGTCTTTACCGTACTTCTGGGAGAATCCCTGTGCTACCTGACGGGCCTTGTACTTGGTCCTTGTAGAAGCGAAATTCCAGCAAACGGTAAAGTATCTCAACGCACTTTTCGCGGCAGACCAGCCTGCCTAGCTAAGCGCCGAGAAAACTTCTTTCAAGAATCGCTGTGGACACGGCAGTATCCGGTCGAGCAATCACTGATAAGTATAACAACTCACCGACCAGACTTCTGTACTTGGTCGCATCTTAGAACTTTTCACACTTATCCTCAGCTTTCAGGAACCCTGCATCCGTTGGCGATTTAGCGATCTTCGCTTCCTGCATACCATTCTTCACAACTGTTCGATGTAGTTCTTGATCTGGTAACAATCTTCACCGTGTAGCACTTCTACTCTTCAAAAATATCGAACTTCACCGAGGTCAGTCAATTCAAACTCTTTACTCAAATCGTCTACGATCTTCTTCACTTTTGCTTCAGAGGGTCTGGCCAACAACATATCGTCCACATAAACTAACAAAACACCTTCTTCCCATTGGCTAATTTCACACAGAAAAAAACACTGATCTGAACTAGATGACCTGAACTGTTCTCGTTGTTGCGTTTCACCTTAAAAACTCCTTTGGACCCCACTACCTTCCGACCTTAAGGCAACCGTACCAACTCGCAGGTTTCAATCCGATAGTGAGAATCTAATTCTTCTTTCATCATGTCACGCCACGGCTTGCTCTTTATGGCATCCTTGTAGTTCAACGGCTCCTGTAGTGCAGAGACGGCTATTCCGACAACGTAGTCCGCCAGATGACGTGAGTTCACGCCTTTGTTCTTCCTCTTCAACCTACGAGCCTCATTCGACTCAGCACTGTCGTCATCGGACGCATCGAAGTACTCATTATCATTGGAATTCTCATCCTCGGCATCCCCATCTCTGAACTCCTCCTCGAGCGGCTGCAATGCAACCTTTTCCTCAGCAGCCTTCTGCTCGATGAATGTTGGAAGCTCCACCGACGATGTTACGTTCCCGAGTTCAACAACTCGGATGATGGTAATCGCAGCGGTCTCAGGGTCGAGAAACCTGTACTTCTTGTGGTTCATGGAGTAGCCCACAAATATTAACTTGCGCGGTTTTCGGTCGAGTTTACCCTCAAGTGTCCCAGATCCGGCTTTCGCCCCCACCACAGCTCCAGAAAAGTTTTTGGTACAAACCTTGACGGTAGCTGGCTCTGGGGGTACGTTGCGGTAAGAACAACTGCACCCCAATATCTCATCGTAACACTGGAATCAGGAAGCATGGACGTTGCCATTTCCGTAGTCGACCTTTTCTTCCGTTCGGCAACGCCATTGGACTGAGGGGTTATACCTTCCTGTTTGTATAAGGCTCGGAGTCTATAATGTTCTGGGTAGCTTCTGACTCATGCTGCAGCAGGTATGTTACAGTGAACTTGCTGTAATTATCAATAATGTGTGTTTACAACGGATACTATGCCATGCGACGCCTATGAGATCTGCTACCTGATATATGCTTACGAGAATTACCAACGAGGAGCTGCTGAGAGTGACGAAGGTTCAGGGAGAAGGTTCGGAACGATGACGTCAGAATGGATGGTTCGGCTGTCGGAGTTGAGATCTGGAGTCGGATAGTGGGTAGATAGGCGATATAGAATAAGCTAGTTGCCGTTTACACCTCGGTCGATCAGTTGTGCAATTTCTGTTTAATGTTAGTTTCTAAGATTTGATGTTAGAGTTTAAGTTTTAATAAATGTGAACTGTAGTGGATAGTTTCTCTAAAAATAAAGTGTTTTAACTTGTACGTCGCGTGTGATATTTATTGGTTAAGGGAAGAACGCAATTGTGCTGGAAAGTCGCTTGTGTCGGGACTGTAATCCGTCCATACAGTCCACAAATAACCATCACCATATCGCACAGGAACGGCGATCGGATTATTCCAGCGGTATCTGGACCCTCTTGGTTGGTAGTCTTGGTATACACCCCGACAATGTGCATCACAAATTTATTGCCGCTAGGGATGACTGTTTTCATGGGACCGCAAAGTTTCCGTATATACAAGATCAAGTACACGTACGGACTTCCTTTCGATTACTTCGGGAAACGGGGCTTTCGAGGCTTTACCTTTCAGGCAACATTCACATATCAACTTCAACCCACAGTCACTCACCTGCATTCCGGTCGCAAGCTGCTCCTTACCGATCCACTCTGCAGCCTCCCAATCACGGTGGCCTAGGCGCCGGTACCATTAGAATTAGCAGTTCTCCTAATGTGGTACCGGCAGCCTCGAATCGGTCAAACAGATCGTCAATTTCTACATGGTGCTGTTCGATGTCCCCTCCTTCCGACAAATTTTTGGAAAGAGACAAAGCGTTGTTTGTATATTGCTTTGTATGCAACATAAATAAGTTCAATAATGTCACATGTTGCATCTACCGAAAAGAGACAATGTTTAGTTTTATCCCTCTTTCTCTCTCAAAAATTGTGTCGGGTGATAGGGGATAGTTGGTAAAGATGGAAGATCGATACCTACAGCTTTATTGAAAAATATACGATTTGCAATAAATTTAAGTTTGTTCTGTTAACATGAACTAAAGTTTATCATGCATGTTGTTTTAATATCATAAAATAATTAATTTATTCCTAAAAAATTTGATTTGCAACAGCTAGTGTTCATCTTTTCAACCATTGTCCGTTTCTATCGACATTCCCCTATTTATTGCATACGTTTCATCAAAGCTTTTGCAATCCCGACTAGTGCTGTTCTTCCAATATTCGAGCGATCAGTAATTTCCGTTCCTTGTGGCATTTCCTCAGTGCATTTTGTTGCGTTGTGTTGTTCACGGATAGAAGTTTTGTTGTATTGAACCAAAAATTATAATTGTTGAATTTAAGGAACACATTTCTTTTGAAATTATATTGTATTTTAATGTTTTGATAAAATTATTTCATATTTTTTCAATGTAAGATTCTGTTTGTTTTGAATGAACTACTTTTCAATGTAAACTATTGTCGAAATAAAAATATACTGCTTTTGATTCAATAATAGTTTATTTGAATTGGGTGTAAATTAATGTTTTACTTCACAGATGAAATGCAAGAGCAAGTTATTTATCCTATTTCACATGATATAAGAAAATATACATAAAAAACAAAACATTTTATGTTTCTAAACTATGCTTTTTCCTTTTATAAGTAAAAATATATTTTGTGTAAATCTTCACGAGTGTGTATGTTGAGTACATTTATACGAGAGTGCAGTGCAAGACCGCCATATTTTGTTTTAATCTTGTGCAGTCATTATAGGAATTACAGGTGATTGAAGGTTTTTGAAACGTAGTTTCTTAAGTTTTGATTCCCAAGAATAAAACAGCGATGCAGTTTTAAAAATTTAGTGGTCTTCAAATAATTAGGAAAAGGTCCCAAATTCCCATTCCATATATTTTGAAAATAAAATAAATATAACATAAAAACAATAACTAATTAAATCAATAATAATATTTTTATTACTACCACGTTTATTGATGTTCTTTGAAAAATAAATATAGTTGAAATGACAAGAAATGTCTTTTAAAAACAAAAAAAATATTGTTGCTGGTCCAGCTGTCAATTTTACAGCTTACGTCAGAACAATAGAAACTTATTGATATAAAAAGATCTTTTTTATTTTTATAATCCATGCATTTTTAAAAAAACAAACAGACTGGATTGTTGAAACAAAAATAATTTATTTTGCGTCCGAAACAAAATGAAATTCTTTTTGATTATACGTCGGATATTATTAGATTTACAATTTTTTTTTTGCTTGTTTAAAAAAAAATAAAAAATGGATTCTCCATTTGTTAAAGAGGACAAAGCAAATGTGTCCCAAAAAGTTCGAAACATATTGCGTTCCGAGAACGGGGATCTTAGTTGTAGCTTGGGTCTTAATTGCAAGTTCAGTCCGAAAACGTTTCTGTTGAAAAATTGTTTGCGCCACATCAAGAACTCTCACCCGGAGAGTTACAATGTGTTTCCGGTGGGTATGGGTTACTTTTGAAGATATTATCTAAAATATTTCCAAGCTATCGTGAGACGCGTCAAATCACATAAGGATTCGATTACAAGATGAATGGTAGCCATACAGAGTGCTCAGGAGAACGCTGGCCACATCCGGGCATGCACCGGGTACCTATGGAGATGTGGCCAGTTTTTGATCTGAAAAAAAAAACATTCCATGCGACATCTCTAATTATATTTAAATTCGAAAATTGCCCAAAACCTTATTGGCATGTTCTAGGTACATTCGGGGAAAAGCCTTCTTTTTTACTTGGACCAGAACATATCATGCTGCACATCAAATCACATACGAAATCCAAAATAAGAGCAATAGTGGTAGAACCAACTGTCAAGAACTACATTGGCCACATCTGGACACGATCTGGGTCAGTGATGGTAACTTTACTGTATTTTGGTGTTTCTCTTCAGCTCAAAACCTAGAATCTATAATTGTATCTGTAGATAATTCAACAATATCAAGTTGCGATATGCATTCAACCACGTTTATTAAATCTTCTGGGAAGTCAAAAGATATTATGTGATAATTTGGGATAATATTGGTCATTCTAAGTTTGCGTTGTAGTTAAAAAAGATACAGTTACGATTGGTTCAGCCAAACCGGGACCAAGAGCCTATCGAGAGTCATCAGTTTTGTTCGACATATTCAATCATAACTTTTCAACTTCAAGATGCGTTCTTGAAGTATATAACCAACAACCAATTTGAGAGATTCATATGCATAATGTGCCAAAAAAATATTTTGTGAGGATTGACTATCCAATAATGTCGGTTGACCTAAAAGAAGATCCACTGAACATGGTTGAATACATATCGTATATTTGTATAGCCTAAAAAGCTACAGTTAATATTTCAGCTCCTAATTTTTGAGCTCCAAAACTGTATGGCTGATGAAGAACATCCCAGATCATCCCATAATGTCTGCTGACCATCCAGAAGACTCAATAGACATGTTTGAAAACGTATCATAGCTATGTGTAGCCGAAGAAGGTACAGTTACAATTAAAGATCCTATGTCCCGTACTCCAGGACAGGTTGGATGACTTAGAATATCCCAGATTATCTCATAATGTTGGTTGCTCGTTCATAAGATCCAATGAACATAGTTGAACACATATTGTACATTTGCACATCTGAAAAAGCTACAGTTTCAATGGTTTCAATGGATCCTAATCTATGGATTCTATGAACTAATGAACAGCCTGATATGCCTCAGAACATCCCAGATTTCATAATAATGTTGGTGGACCTACCAGAAGATCCATTGAATATGGTTGAATACGTATCGTACATTTGAATAGCCGTGAAACTACAGTTACAACTGTTGATCCCAAGATATGAGCTCCAGGACTGTTTGGATCTCCTACAACATCCCAGATTATCTCATTATTTCTGCTGACCTTCCAGAAGACTCAATTAAAGTGGTTCAATACATATCGTACATTAGTATAGCTGAAAAAGCAACCGTTACAGTTAAAGATCCTAAGTTCTGAACTCTAGGACAGCTTTATTGACCTAGAACATCCCAAATTATCTCATAGTATCGGTTGACCTTTCAAAAGATGCAATCAACTTTATTGATTACATATCGCTAATTTGGATAGTTAAAAAGCTACAGTTGCAATTGTAGATCCTACGCTAAGAACTCAAGAACAGTTTGGATTACCTAGAACATCCCAGTTTATCTCGAAATGTCTGTTGACCATCCAAAAGATTCAGTTAACAATTCAACCTTGTTAAATGCATTTCGTAACTTTGTATAGCCGAAAACTGTAGATTCTAAGATCTGTACTCCAGGACAGTTTGGACAACCTAGAACATCCCAGATTATCTCATTATATCTGATGATCTTCCATAAGACTGAATAAACATGGTAGAATAGAGAGGTAGGTAACGACTTGCATCTCGAGACTTATTCCAGCTATCGGGTTAACGTTAACCCATAACGCTCATTTTTGTAGTATGGTGCTCCATCTAGTGAAGCACCATACTACAAAAAACGAGCGTTGTAGGTTAACGTTAACCCCGTGCTTGGAATAGGGTCTCGGGGTGCTTAAGTCGTTACCTACCCTTTCGTAACTTTGTGTAATCGGAAAAACTATAGTTACAACTGTAGATCCTCTGTACTGAACTTCTTTATGTTCAGGATGTTCTGGGTTTAAAAAGCAGGCGTTAAACGCACATATTTTTTATTTTGCCCTGATAAAATAGTCAATTTGCAACATGTTTGCAGAAGATAGCGTTCACTTTTGTTCTGTGTGTGATTTCATACAGGCATTTTTCTTCAGGTGGAAGTCTATACATAACAAATTTTATAATTATGCAGATCAGTAATTTGTTCGACAGCAACAACTGATTGTCGCTATTTTTCATGTTGCTGATAAAGCATTGTTGCTATCGGTAGTGTGATACAATAATGACAAAACGTTATTTTGTCGCTGTTACAGGAAAACAAGATCGTTGCAACATGCGTGCGAATCACAACATATTCTTACAGAAACTTGTCTCTTTCCCATCGTCGATGTAACATTTTGTTGTTTTCTTCGTGTTTTGTTGCAATAAATTCAAGCTGCAACATATCATTGTTGCATAGTGAGAGAATAACGGATGTATCACTCGTCAAGGTTATCTTATGTTTTTAGGTACACAAAGAGAATATTTGACACACTGAATTAACTTTTGATGGTAGTTTTTCAACGCAATATACACGTCACGAGCAAGCACAACAGGCAACTGACTATCCACAAGCAAAAGTCTACACATCCAAGAAACGAACGTGCACGTATGCTTCACTCCCGAAAATCTTCAGATGACAGTACGTTGACTTCTTGCTGTTCCAAATTTCGTATGCTGTACAATCGACCGATGACGATGGGTAACGATTTTGCAAAAAAAAAATGCAGTGTTCATCGCCTCACCCCAGAACTTCTTGGGGTTTTCCGTTCAAAGTGAAAAGGAAATGAAAACAAAAAAAAATATTACGAATGTCACCCAAGTGAAAAATATGAAGAAGCTCATCCGAAGTGACGATTCGAATCTAGCTTCGAATGAACTCGGTGTTATTATGGTTGCCAAGGCACCATCACGCCACCGAAAAAAAATGGCGCACACCGTGGATTTTTCTGATGACTTGTACGACTTCCACCTCAAAGAGTTCATCTTGAACACGGTGATACCAATAATAGAATTTTGCAAGATGACGTCACTAGTGTGTGGTTCATCCTGATGAATGGATTTCAGTTTTGACAGGTATTCGTGGTTTGTTTGTTTTCGAATTCAAACAGATGAAATAAACAAACCACGGACTCAACTCAAATGTGGCCAATATGGTACTGGATACATATTTTCATCAGAAATTCCAGGAAGATCCAGGAATATTCGATATGTCATATTTTCAGTTTATAAAATGAACTATTTGACAATCCTGAACGTATTGTTCATCAATGTGGTTGAAATATTGTCATTAATAGTGCTTAGCGACCTGTTTATGTTAGTTATATAAAAGGGGAAATTACATAAATATTGAAAATTTTATATAATAAGTCCTTAGAATGAATTATTAGACAATCCTAAGCGTCAATTTCGATTATCGATATGGATTCAAGATACTTAATTAGTACATGTTCGTTGAAAATTGTGTAGTTATAGTAAATGGAGACTTTGTGTCTAATTATCCAATGCAAGCCCAAATGCTAGCCCACCATAAGACTGAGGTCACGGTGGTGAATAATAGGAAATCGGAGCAACATGCGACCATCAGTGCAGGTAACTGCACAGTAGAATCGAAGAGGTTCTTGAGGTATCTTGGGGTCATGATCGACGGTAAGCTGTCCTTTGTCAGTCACGTCGATTACGCTTGCAAGAAAGCCTCAATGGCTATATCGGCATTATCCCGCATGATGTCGAATAGCTCGGCGGTGCAAGGGAGTAAGCGTAAACTCCTGGCCAGCGTCGCCCTGTCCATACTTAGGTACGGCGGGCCGGCATGGATCACCGCCTTGTGTACCAAGAGCTACGCCAGTAAGCTAGAGAGTACGCACAGGCTTATGTGCCTAAGAGTGGTTAGTGCATACCGAACGGTATCACGCGACGCGGTCTGCGTCCTAGCGGGGATGATGCCAATAGGCATGGTCATAAAAGAGGACGTAGAGTGCTTCGAACAACGTGTAACAAGAGGTATTCGGAAGACCACTAGAGCCGTATCTATGGTTGAAGACGAAGCAACTAGGCGCAACCATTTGTGTCAACAGTGGGCAATCGCCGTAGGCTTCCCTTAGTTACTAAGATTGTTATTATTCCAAACGATCAGTCTCAAACTGTTGTTCAAATAAACAAGACTTATTATTTCAAGCTCTGCCTCCCTTCACTTATAAAAGGTTATGGGCATCACCGGCGAACACTGCAGACGGAATTCGGCCGTTCAAGGGCGGACCAGATTTCTAACATTGGAGCTTCAGGGTAAAGATGCACCTGGACTCGGTCGGCGTTTTGAAGAATCTGACGGAGAATGCCCCAGAAGTCGCGGCGGGGAGGTCAAGTTTGAAGAAGCTGACTGGAAGGCGAAGGCGTTAATAGTAAGTTTCCTGGCCAACGAATGTTTGGTGGTCATCCGGGAGAAGTCTGCGGCCAAGGAAATGTGGAAAGCTTGGACGAAAGCGATCCGATGAGACCTCATCTACAAGCGTTCGATGATTTGGTCCGGCAGATGAAGACGCCTGGTGCCAAGGTTGACGATTCAGACCTGGTGGTACTGCTGTTCCAGACGCTGCCAGATTCGTATGACCCTCTGGTAACGACGCTGGAAACTGTTCTGGAGCAAGAAGGTGGAAGTCGTGAAGCAGTAACTATTGATTTAAGATTTGAAACGTCAAGAGCGAAATGGAGAAATTGGTGAGGCCAAGGGGCAGCGTTTTCCGGCGATAAAACGAGGAAACCCATCAACTTCCTGGATAAGTACCATAAGTGTGACAAGCGTGGCCACCTCGAGAAGGACTGTCGGCAGAAGACCGGCAGAAGCTAACGCGGCGGCCAATCAGCGGAAAGCTGTAAGTTTTGTGGCGAGCCGGGGCAACATCAAGTCGAAGAGTGACAAGATCGTCTTGCAGTGATCACCTCACCCACGACAGAGAAGCGTTTTCTGTGGTTCAGAAGCTGAAGCAGCCGATTGTTATTAACGTGGCCAAGGAAGGCCAATTCCTTCTTGCGAAAACGGTCGGTGAGCTCCATGGCAACAGCAACAAACAATTCCCGTTGCACATGAAGGAAGTACTGTACATACCGGAGTTGCGGGACAATTTGAAGTCCGTGAAGAAGCTCGTCACAAACTTCGTCGACAAGGTCGCAATATTGAAGAAGGACGGAGAAGTTATCGCCACCGCCCAACTGAAGGGCGGACTGTACGAGCTGGAGATTGACCTGGAACGCCCAACCGTGAACTTGTGCATGTGGGAGACCGATAAGCTCTGGCACAAGCGGCTTTGACATTTAAGCGAGCAAGGAATGAAGGCGATGACATCGAATAACCTGGTGACTGGTGTTGAATTTCGTGGAGGCAAGCTGAGTTTCTGCGACGCTTGTGTGCAAGGGAAGCAATGCCGCGACCATTTCAGCTGATCTCGTGATCCAGCGACCAGGCCCCTGGAAAGGATCCACTCGGACCCCCCTGCTTGGGACGGATCCCGGTACTTCGTGAGCTTCATCGATTACCATACCCACTTTGCGGTGCTGTACATGATGCGGAGGAAGTCCGAGGTCTTCAGCATGTTCCAGAAATGTGAAACCATGGCAATGGCAAAGTTTGGTTTAAAAATTTCAAGCTTGACAGTGGACCAAGGACGTGAGTATGGCTCAAATGCGCAAAATGATTTTTATTCTTGAAAGGGCTTCCAAGTCGAACCGACGGAGGCATACACGCCACAGCAGAATGGCGTTGCGGAAAGGTTCAGCCGAACTGTTGTCGAAAAGGTCCGCTCCATGCTGGTCGAGTCGAGCATTCCCAAGATGATGTGGCCCGAAGCAGTCCTCACCGCTGTCTACCTCATCAATCGAAGCCCGATGGCAGCCCTGCCCAAGACGGTGACCCCTGCTGAGTCCAGGTATGGGAGCAAACCGTGCTTGAAGAAACTTCGTGTGTTCGGGTGTAAAGCCTACGTCTGGATACCAGCTCAGCAGCGCAAGAAGCTCGATGCGAGGAGCAGGGAGACCATGAAGGTTGGATATACCCCAAATGGCTATCGACTGCGGGATCGTGCCGCGAGGAAGATCATCATTGCTCGTGATGTGAAGTGCGACGAAAATTGCTTTCCGTACCAGAATTGTCCTGAGTAGAAGGATTCTCCGCTGGTGGTGTGTTTCCCTCCCAAGCAAAAGGGGGAAGGTGATCTCGTTGCGGAGGATGGCAACCCCAATCATCCCGACGAATTCGAATCAGATGCTGACATCGAATCGGATGCTGCTCAAGATCCCGACGTGACTGACTAGACTGTAGACTCCACCAACACCGGGGCGCTCCCTTCGCAACTAGAACAGCACTAATCCGAGGATGAAAGTTAAACGTTGCTGAGGCTCAGCGAACGGGAGCGGTAAGTTTCTCAATTTCTTTACTGGTTACGGAGCTGTTTCTGCCGGTCCGTGTATTGCAGATGTCCCCAACTGCTACAATGATATCGGAGACCGAGACGACCGTATCCGTTGGTTGAATGCCGTTCAAGAGGAACTGGATTTGATAGAGGTGAACCAAGTATGGAAATTACAACGTTGAACCAAGTATGGAAATTACAACGTACAAGGAAGTACGCTACAAGGCTCGTTTGGTGATGAAAGTGTCCCTGCAGCGTCAAGGCATCGACTATGAAGAAACCTCGGCGTGCATAATCTTTTCCTGTTCCACCAGATGGGCGTTCCTTCATGGTGACTTAAAGGAGGACATTTATATGGCGGTGCCGGACGGCGTAGAAGCAAATCAAGACATGATGTGCAAACTACAGAAGTCCCTGTACGGACTAAAGCAGTCTCTCGCTGCTGGAACGAGCGGCGGAATGGACAGTTGCTGAAGATGGGATTCACTCGGTCATCCCACGGCTACTGCCTGTACACAAAATGCACGCCAGAGGACGAGCTGATCATCATTAAATACGTCGACGACCTGTTGATCGCTGGAAGGAAGCTGACTTCAATCGTGAGGCTCAGGAAGGAACTTTCTGCCATATTCAAGATGACCAACTGCGGTGAGGCGAACTACTTCCTGGGCCCGGCTGGTGTACAACCGTGAGGAAGGAACACTTCGACTTTCGCAAGAGGCCCAAGTAACGAAGATCCTGCAGCGATTCGAAATGGTAAACTGCAATTCTTTCCAGCAGAATCCAGCCGATCATCACTGGCAGACGCTGAAGTGGATTGTACGATACCTGCAAGAGACGCAGAGGCTCTGCTTGGAATACAGACGTGAAGAAGCTGTAGAACCGCTGGTGGGATAAGCAGACGCAGACTGGGCAGCGGCTTATTGTTCAAGGTCTTCGGAGCAACCGGGTCATGGTCGAGCAACCTCGGTGGCAACCTCTTCAAGCGAAGCCAAATACGTTGCCTTAAGCGCAGCAACATCCGAAGCAATTTGGTTGACTGGCATCCTCGGAGACCTGAAGATAACGGTGAAGCCCGTCATTATCTACGAGTACAACCGTGGCTGCATCGGTATGGCCAAGAATCGTGAGACGAAATCGAATATCGATGTCAAGCATCATTTTATCCGTAACCACGTGGAAGCAGGACAACTGCAAATCGAGCCGGTGAGCACCCAGCACCAGAGCAATACCAAGCCAGACCAATACCAAGCCCTAACTGAGGAGGGTATCACAGAAATGTTTAAGGACTATTCGATGAAAGTTAAGTTTTTCCAGAAAAAGAGGTTTAAGAGTCTCAATTCTCTAAACTCTCAGAGGATTCTATCATGAAACTTAAAACTAGATCTTGACCATTCTATGATTCTAACACAAATTTTAGATGCCGTCCAAGCGAAAGAGTGGAAATAAGATCAATATCGTAAACGTTCTTTATTTATTATCGCTCGTTAAATAAATATTTCCAATCAATTCTCCGCGACCAGTTCCATCTTCCTCGGGCTGACCGGATAGAGGAAGGTGTTCATCAGACCCTTGACGCGACGCTTCACTTCCTTCAGTTCTTCGGAATCATTATCGGAAATGGCCGGCAAATCAGAACTGCTTAGCTCCCGGGGAATCACATCGGCCTTTGCAAATGCGTTTCGATCCTGGGTGATGCTAATTGTACGCCACGGATCGGCAGCACCGTTGGTGAAGTGCACCTCAGTGATTTGGGGGTTGCTGCCACCGAAACGGTTGTTGGCGCGCTGCGTAGCATAGAAGATCGATTCGAAGCTAATCCAATCACCGAAGACCTTACGGCACGTTTCGGAGTACAGTTCCAGGTAGACACGGCTACCGAATGGCTGGTTGTCCGAATCCGTCGTGAAGAACCATCCAAACTCATTGCACTGCTGGTACAACCATTGGCGAGCACCCATCACGTTGAATTCCCCATCCCATGCCGTCTCGCTGAAGGCTTCCACCATAACATCAACATCAGTCACCACGCAGCCAATGTCTTCGGCGAATTTTGTGTTGAACCAGTTGGCAAACGCATCCAAGGCAGTTGGCATTTCTCCGCTGGTAAGGTCTTCACAGACTTCGGCAAAATCTGAGAGGCTAGAATGAATAAAAGGGGTCACGAATTTCACAACAACGCAAAAGATTTAGCACACATACTTTCTATTGCGCAAAGTGTAGATCTCGATCGAAGTCATCAGAACGCTGAAGAAGTACTGCACTTGCAAACGGTTTTCCACGTCGATTGGCGAACAGATGTTGAACTTCTCGAACAGCAGCTCTCCCAAGCCGGCGTCCAGCAAATTCTGCATGACGTGGAACGCAACGAAGATGTCGTTGTAGCATTGTTGGCTTCCGTAATCGATCAGTGTTTGACCCCATGCCTCGGAGAATTCCTGGAAATCCATAACGGCAGTGTTCCACGAACTGGAGGACCAAGCTGCATTGGCCAAATGAGGATAACGAACACGGAACCAGGTGGCCAGCGCACCTCCGAACTCGGAACCGGAAACCATCACACGGGCATTCTCATTCTTCAGAACCTCTTCCTTCAGATAGCGAACGAACTCGGCAAGATCGGCCAGAATCTGGTCAGCGTTCAAAAGGCGTAGGTTTTCCGTGCTCAAGTCACTGTAAATAATGTCAATCAATTAGTTTGCTCCTCCAACACATTCAGAACAATCATCTTACTCCGTAACCCAGCTTTGGCCGTAGAACCGAGTTTCGAACGCGTAGACGGCACCGTTCATCTCCCGGGCCATTTCGTAGATCAAGGATGATTCGTCTACCATCGACGACCGGATGGGTTGCTGTCCACCGAGGAAAATCAGAATCGGCCCGCCTGGCATGTAGTGATCGGTAACCGCAAAGTACCGCAAAGTCCACTCGGTCGTGTTCTGCGAGTTGAAGTGGTCGATACGGGTCGTGAAGAAGTTTTCGATCACGATCCGTTTGTTTGGTTGAGCGGCGGCGGCGGCGGCGGTGGACGGGCTGGGTGCAAACCGTTTCGTCATGACTTGCTGCATGAGCATACGGTTCAGTGCCTTGTTGGGTGTTCGGGGGACTCCGGCGGAGGCCATGGCCACCAGAGCCAATGTCAGGAGAACGATCGCTCGCATGTTGTGCTGTTGACGTTGATATTGGTCAATTTAATGGGAAGTTGTAAAGGGTTATCAGATATAGAGATAGAGGTAATGGGTGATTATGTTCGATTATTGCAACATTGCCTGTTAGGGCTATTCGGTGACCATGCGATAAGAGCTTATCTAGCGTATAACCTCACGAGTGTTATGAAAGAGCTTCCCGTGGAGTGGTTTTCGTGGACGTTGGGGTTGAGACATGAACGTTTGTTTGTGATTTGATTGACAAAACTCATCGATCATCGAATCTTCCGGCCTACCTCTAAGCATCTTGCTGTGAGGTACCAGGCCGTTACACACTGATTGCCTGTAGATCTGCCAAATTTGGAAGATGTCTGCATTGAGTTATCTCAAATTGTCATAATTCGTACACTAAATTGTCATAATTCGTACACTAAATCATAAAACATTGTGATTGGTTGAGTGGATCGGAGATAATGAAATCCCCCGGTTGGAGCCAGAAAGATGAGCTTGGAAATCAGCAGTAGCATAACGTTTCCAAAGGGTGTCAAATGCTTCTAGGGACGTACACTTCGCCAAATCCTTAAATCGTAATTTATGATATAGATTGCTCTTTATGACGTTCAAATTGCTTATTACAAATATTAGGTCCACTAGTTAAAAAAGTTTGTAGAATGCAGTTGTACAAATTGATAATTTACGAGATAATAAAAGTCTACCTCGAGCATCGAATTTGAACGGTTGTGTCGATGATTTGTTGCGCATCGAGCGTGATCGAGTGAGCACAGCAAAAAGAAAACAATAAAGCTGTTTCCCGATGAGATGGGGGTGTTCCGTTGGGTGTGGTGGGACGATGATTGAGGTTATACTCATACAGGGGCAATTCATTAAACATGGGACCGAGTTTGGGACCCATGTGCTGGTACATCCTGAGCCAAAAACTATACCCATATAACTGAAACGGATGTAACGTACAGTGTAGGACATAACATGTGCAACTTTTATCTTACATTACTGAAGAGTGTAACAAAACTTTGAAACTCTAATAACGAAACGAAGTAAGATGCTACAATTGATGGCTCAGGAGACTAGCATAGTTCTACAGGATTGCTAAAATAATCTAGTATTCACTGATAGCACACCCCAGTTTTGAAGACAATTGTCAATTTGCATTGGCAATACATATGCAACTTTCAGATTTCTTCTGCTCTTCAGTGCCTGGCCAGACTGAGCAGTTATTACATGTTATAAGCCTATTTCGATGACGAATTTCTTATTGAAATTATGTGTCAACCGTTTTTACAGAGATCGAAATTCTCACTCAACTGAGTGAAAACCATGCTCTTTCTCAAGCAGGTTATCGAAGAGTAGCGAACCGTTCACATTTTCATATCTCCTTTTTCGCCGATAATTCATTATCCTCTCTCTAGCATATGCGAAAATATCTCTCCAAAATCCAACGAACATATTTTCTCATGCCACATTTTTTACTGAAAACATCCCGTATAACAAAAATCAATTTGCTATATAGTCGAAACTATATTTCGAATGTAAGATATATTATCACATTTTATTTTATTGTTATCGAATAGTTTAATCTCATTTTCACCATACAACCTCTACATTAACACATATTGTTAACGTTTGCCATATTTTCATTGAAAGATTGTTTATTGTTTGCACTCCCTCTGGATTATATACCAACTTTTTGGCATAAAATCTGTGTCCACATTAATCCGGACACCTTCAAATCATTGTAACTTTTGAAATATTGCATGTAGGAATGAAATTTTTACTGTGGTATAGCTGAGAGTCTATGATGAAAAAGGCTATGATTGATGTATACATTTCATGTTTAGTATTCAAGATGGCGACGAAAGAAAAACAAGTGCGCGACCGAATTTTGTACGGGCGTACGGCAAATCCTGACTTGTCAATACGGGACCTTGCAAAACATTGGATTTGCCTAACCACTGTTCACGATGCTCAAATCATTTTCGGAACGTTTGACGGTGGAGAGAAAACCGAGAAGTGACAAAAACATTGGACGCGCTGATCCTGTCATGGAGCGAAAGGTGAAAAGGATATTAACGAAAAACCCAAATCTCTCCATTCGAACGGTGTCTAATAAAATAGGGATGTCGCCTGGTTTTGTCCAAAAATCAAAACAACGTTTGGGACTTAAGTCGTATAAAGTAAAAACAGTTCCAAATCGCAACGACAAACAGAACTTGGCAGCAAAATCACGGGCTCGACGTTTGTACTGCGAATTTTTGACGAAGTTTTCATGCGTTGTTATGGACGATGAAACTTATGTCCTGGAGGATTTCAAGCAGCTTCCAGGGCTGGCTTTTTATTCTGCTGTGGCCGGAAATGCTACAGCTGAGCATTTCGGAACGAAGAAGGCATTGAAATTTCCCAAAAAATACCTTGTGTGGCAAGCATTTTGCACGTGTGGCAAAAAGAGTAAATCTTTCGTCACTACAGGCACAATCAACAAGGATATCTATCAGAAAGAGTGTCTGCAGAAGCGATTGCTACCCTTTATCAAAAGTCACAAAAACAAACCTTTGTTCTGGCCCGATTTGGCATAATGCCACCCAGCAAGGAGAGTGAGCGTAACATGACTCTAAACATCGAGTAACATGTTAACTCATTAGCCTAAGAAGTATTCTCACGTTAGGGTAACTCTCGACTAAAATTACGCTATACTGCAACATTGTGTTAGGCATTTGCTGATTTCAGACGTCTGCGTTAGAGTAACATTAGCTTAACTAACCCTAACGTGAGTCATTTCAGTGAGTCGACCAAAATAGTGTATGTAGTAGTGAGCAAATGATTTTTGTTCACTAATATAACAACATTTCTCACAATAATAAATGTTTTCTGTCAAAATAAAAATCTTCAAAGTTACTGTGCTGGATGATGTATACTATAATAACTACATTAAACTTCATGTAGCTATTCGTATATTATGTCACCCAGTAAAATACCAACTTGAAAATAGCATTGCCAAGAATTTACTTGAAGCTTTCAGCCATGAATTCAAGCAATTCTACGGAGAACATTTATTTGTTTACAATTTCCATTCACTTATACAGCTTGCCGATGAGTGCATACTACACAATGAACCGCTAAGGAAACTCTCATGCTACTTCTTATAAGCAACAACTTATCATGCCTTTGTTACCATTCAACTTACCTAAAAACAGCTCGATGAAAAAAACAACAACAATCTGAACAATAAAGTTCGAACGGTTCGATCAAACGTTTGTTTTTTTCCTTTTTATTTTTTTTATTTTCAGTCACTCACCAATGCCTAACGAATGCCTCAGGACGAACTTCTTGCGTACTGGGCACTATGCTAAAACCATAGACTAACTCTAAGACCAGTAGGTCAGTCAGTACTAACACATCGGTCCCAAGCTCGTCCCAAATCATTCATAAATCGCTATTGATCCACAGAGTTTTGCAACAAACATCATCATAGGGTAGGTAACGACTTCAGCACCCCGAGACCCTATTCCAAGCACGGGGTTAACGTTAACCTACAATGCTAATTTTTTGCAGTATGGTGCTCCATCTAGTGCTGAAAATGAGCGTTAACGTTAACCCCGTGCTTGAAGTAGGGTCTCGGGGTGCTTAAGTCGTTACCTACCCTATATCTGGTTGATTGTCATACGAAAAATCTAACCATAAGACAATCATCCGATTTCAGAATGCGTTTCGTTTAAGGGCGCAATCGATTTACTTTGCAGACGATCTTGGGATGATGATTAGGTTCAGTGTATGTTCTGAAAATTCCCGTTATGTGCCCCTGAATGTGCCGAAGGTTCCGATGTATTGGCAGCCCCAATTGTTGTTTTCAGCTGAGCCTGGCAACTAGGCAACGCATATTGGCAAGATTGTTGGTTTCTTATTTTTATAAGCTTTTTTGTTGCTAAATTTCCATACTCGAAAAAATAAGCAACAGATCTGTAATAAATATAGATAAAGGCTTTATTTATTGATTTGTCATTAATTTCGTCCATAGTTCATTTTAAACTGGCGGCCGTAGAATCTATTGACGGAACTAGAAATAAATAATGTTCCATAAAGCTGTATATTAAAGTAACGCAATGTTGTTCCGCAATCTAAGAAATCTGATGTTATCTTTCACCACCCGTTCTTATATTTTCAGACATTCTTATCTTTTCAGACATTCTTATCTTTTCAGGAAACGAATAATGGCGCTATAACCATAAGCCATATTGAGCTAGGACTATAGTTATTGCTTGAGTACCAACCATTTGGAGAAATGGAGCATCACTCAACCTTCTTAGACTAGATGCTCCCAACGACCATTTTAAAATAAATGTTCGTTCTGTATACGAAACAGGGCATTCTGTTATTCTTTCCGATTATCTATTTCCTTTTTCCTTTGAAGACTACGTGTGTTCCCCGAGTCTTCTTTAGGTAGATACCAAATCCTCCCTATCTCCAGCGGTTGCATGGAAGTGGCCAGGTGGGCGATCGAGGAGTGCCTTCGTGAAGATTATTGCGTGAAGAAACGTATTCGTAACTGGGTCTATTTCATGGTAACATGCAATGCATTTAACGTATTACTCCCCATCGTAGCTCCATCCACGGGGTGTGCAAACGTCAATGCTAATGCTAACTGTCAAAAGTGTTCCTCAGTGTGCCTCCTACACATGTGTTATGGATTGAACATCGAAGTGTCGCAATTATGAAACACATTCGTCTAGTGTGTAAGACATCCTGGCACACTGTTCTAAGCGATTTACCCTTTTGAAAAACACAACTTGAAAAAATCGACCATATCGACTTAGAAGAAAACTAAATTCACACGATATCAAGAGACAACTCAATGCTTGCAAGAAGCATCATGAAAGACCTTCACCTCGTCCTTTGAGATCCAAAAGTTTCCACAATAGAATCTTATGTGAACTGAGGCATCGACAATCAAATAAGGGGGTTGTCAACTACAAAACATATTTCTTTTCCTATATAGCGCATCTATTGTCTCGCAATATGCAATCATATCTGATACTTGAACAGTAAGATATTGTATCGTAATTAAATGGTTATTTTAATCCGGGATCAGGTTGGACGTGTCTGCTAACCCATCGGAAAACGCTTGGATTCACGATACTGCCAGAAGCCTATGGAGCATGGCTGAGGAAATGTGATGGTCTGGGTTTTTTAGGTGAACGGTCTATATCCGATTCATCAAATTGATGATATTATTGTACGTTTAATGTACAATGACATTCTCAAAGAGATATTATGCTACCGTGCCCCAAACACACTGCCAAAGTCGTCAACCAGTGTTTTGAGGAAAACAATATAATAGGTATGGATTTGCCACCGCAGTCTCCGGATCTTAACCCGATCAGGAACCTTTGGGAGATTGTAAATTGAAGAATCAACCACGAAAATGTACGTAATAAGGATCAAAAGTTTGAGCAACTCCAAAAAACTTGGGCAGAGATCCCGCAAAGCATTATTGATAACCTGATCCACTCCTTGACTCAGAGGTGCAAGGCTGTAATCGATAATAATGAATTTGCAACGAATTTTTAAATGTTTTGCCCAACACTGTACAATCAGTTTGCCAAAAAAAATAGCATCCAGGAATTTTAAAACGAGCGAGTGATGGACGAAGAAACGTACGTGAGAAAGGATTTCAGAGCACTACCGGGACCTCACTTCTACACTGAAACGGCGAGAGTGTCTCAATTGTAGATACGGCTTTTGCGATGCTAAAATTCGGTAAGAAGGTACTCGTTCGGCAAGCAATTTTCACATTTTCTACATTTTCCATACACAAAAGGAACAATAAATGCTGAAATTGACCGAAACGAGCGCTTGTAGAATAAGTTCTTCTGGTCAGATCTGTCCATTTTGCCAGATCAACTCTACAGTAGCTTTTCCGATAACAAGATTGATTACGTTAAAAAGCTATCAACCCATCAAACTGCCTCCAACGATGACAGATCGGACGCTACTGAGCAATCGCCAAGCAGAACCTAAAAAAGGCCGATGCAATGGCTCACAACACTGAAGAACTCACGAAAAACTGGTCAGCAGCGTCCAGGAAGTGCATAAAAACCACTGTGTAGAACTTGATGGACGAAATTAAGGTTAAAGTACGATCATATTACCGAAATCTGATTAATTTTTAATCTGTTTTGTTTCAATTTTGGAAAGTTTATAACTATTTTCCGATACACCTATTAAACTAGTTAGAAATTTAGCAGTCAAAGCCGTTTGAGAAAATATCTCGTAACGTTATTTTGGTTGAATAGTGACAAGAAAGCCAAAAATAGTTCATTTCCAAATTTTTCATTGTCGCATGACTGCCGTGAGATTTACCAGTCCTGCCTTCCTACTCATACAATATTAAACCCGTTACAACATTCAACATCCTAGAATGTCTCAGGCTAAACCCCCTATGCAAAATACTTCGCCTTTTATAGAAGTCGTTATTTTCTAACATTAGAATTAGTTGCTTTCTACCAAGTTCATGATGTTGACAGGACCCGAAATCATGGTCCCATTATAAACGGGTCTTCTATCGCCAACTGATGGTCGGAAATAATCATCCATGATTATTTTCATGCAGCTTCCGATGCTGCCTACACACACTTGGATGAAACGTCGCAATGTGTTCAAGGTGAATGGCCGGTTTGCATCGCCACTTCGTATTTTCGAATGCAAAAATCTAAGACACTGTAATGTTTTCACATGCCATACTTGAATAGCATATTGACTGCATTGTAACATACAAGTTAAAAAAATTTACATGTGTAGCCTTAGTTTCTTAGATTTTAGCCTTCAAAAGTTGCAAATGGCGATGGGAACCGTGACCAATTTCGAGTTCTAGAGACCAGAGCGACCCTCATCTTGATCTCATTTGACAGTTTCAAGATTGTCATCAACCAAGGTGGAAGTTTTTTTTATGTACAAATTTTTAAAAAATACTGCTCTCAAGATTTTTCACTTTCTGAGCTAACCTATCAACCTGTGGTCGGTTCAAGATTGCTTTGTCCTTTAACCGAATATGTTACCAAACTTTTTTTCAAAATAATCTTTTTTGATCAACAAAGAATAGAAAGTTTGAATTTTCACAATGACAATTTAGCTTGATTCCTCGGTTATGAAGAAAGGAGAACTTCGTTCAACTGTTTCGGATTATTATTTCCAGAGACCCAGAAGAGGATTCCACTATTTCACTCGCGTTATACCCTCTCAATTGATCGAATGATCTCAAAGAGCGCACCGATATTTTATTCACATCCAACCGATCGTATCTATGAATGCCAAGTCCTCCACAACACAATCTCAGATAACTGTCACAACAAGATCGTTTCAACTTGATTGATTCCGACACCGGTTTCACTACCAATCAACTCACATCCATAACCCTACCTGTTCGTACACCAACTGTAATCCTAGTCGTAAGTCTACTTCCGAGCAAATCGGTAAAATAACTTAACTCTGCAGGTTGCCTGCAGTTCCGTTTTATACGAGTCCCTCCGAAATGGTACTTATCTTCCTAAAAATATACAATCAGTCCAATTCCGATTTACAACTATCTGGGGCATCAATTTGAGCAGATTACGGCGGATGAGGAAGCCCCGGGTCTTCGTAGCGGGCCGAGGTAACTGTTTAAGTGCCGAGCGCTTATCGGAAATACAACTCCTAACATTTATTCGGCTATTTCGGTGTAATATAATGTCCGGTTGATTAGACTATATGGTCAAGCGACGGCGGCCCGTTAGATAAGAATGTAACAGTCATTCCGCTTGGGTATGCAGTTTCGTGTGTGCAAACAGCTGATGAAAGGAATTCTTTTGGATCTGACTGAAATTCACGAGCATAAGCATGAGCATGAATGGCCGCCCGAAGTTGCTACTCCGTTGTTGTTAGGTTAGCAGTAATTGCACAGAATACCAACAGATGATGCTTGGGACTAGCATGGCCAACTGCAGATCAAATAAGGAAAGGATAGGGATATGTTGACGTGATACTTGTTTCATTGAAAGCCGAGAACATTACTGCATGTTCACGTGAAATCACTGGATGTTGGATAAAATGTTAAACGATAGGCTGAATTCACGCGAAGTCTAGTAAGTTATTGATACATTATACCGATTTGTGACTTGGAATGGTGTGTATCAATTGTAAAAATAGTCCATTTGAGCCGATTTAAACTAACGGTAAGGAAGCTGTTTGGATCACTCACATACATTGAACCCAAACATCCTTCTTTTATCGAATGAATTCTCCGTCGGTGCATATCGAGACAATTAAATCGTATTTTCGAATGATAGATGCAAGCGAACGACGATTTCCTAGAAACTAGATGATTTTCCTTCGAATGTTCAAATTCGAATGCATGCTGTATGAAAAATCATCATCCTAAAATGGAATGCGAATTGCATTGGAAAAGCTCTAAAAACGCAAATCATTTGAAATGAGGAAGAAAAACATTCTATTTTACATCATTTGGTAAAAACCTAGCAATCGCTATCGGAACTGGTACCAGCTCTAAGAAAAGATGGAAACTAGACGCCTTCAAAGAAGTTATGGAGAAAAGTCTCCAGACTCCTCCATTTTTTTGGGACTTGTAGCGATCCATGCTCAACGGTAGTGGGAGTGTGATCAAAATAATGCCGCAGAATTTCATTCAAACCAATCATAAATCGCTGATAATGTTCAGTTTTAAAACAAACAATATGTTGAATTTGATTGATTGTCATACGAAGCATGGATGATCGTCATTCGATTGTAACCATAAGACAATCATGCGATTTACGAATGCTTTTCGTTTAAAGGCTAGTATGCAGCTCGGAAGTAATGTGTATGATAGGACAAGTAATGGCCAAGAAATACGTTTACTGTCGGAATTACCTACCTCGTATGCAGCTGAAAAGAAGGGAAAACTTCGTAACGTTCGTAACGCCTACCCATGTAATCTAAATGGGGCTGTCACTTTCCCTAGCGGAATAATATTCCGTTCGACTGTTCCGCAAGTAAAACTGACATGTCTCCCATACTGGAGCAGTTGTCCAAATTACTTCGGTATTAATGGTAAAAATTGCTTCAAGTCTTTACTTGCCATCTGCATACTAGGCTTAAAGGCGCAATCGATTTACTTTTCAGACGACCTTAAGATGACAATTGGGTTCAGTGTAGTGTGATGGTGGTTTTTCATTGCGAAACCGACTTAAACCAAGGGGCTGGAAAGTCAAGAAGTTTTTGGCTCAGGAATGAATCACCCCTTAAACATAATTCATAACGAACAGCCCCTCATATATTCTGTCAAAAACCACAACGAATCAAAACAAAAACAAAGATTATATAACCGAATACAGAATAGTTGCTTAAACCAACAATCAATGGGATTTAAAGCGATTTAAAATTTGCTCCCTGCTGGCTAACACCATTGGTACCAGGCCATTGACAACCCTATATCAATAGCAGTGATTGACAGTAGACAGGATTTCCTGGGCCCAAATTAATTTGGGCCCGATGTCAGCTGTCAAAAAGAAGTCTAATCGTTTGTTTTGGTTGTTTGTTTTGATGTAAAACACCACAGAAAGCGATCTTTCTACTTTGTATGACGTGCACAACGAAAACGAGCAACAACAGACAAAACGTAAACGAGCTACAACAGACACAACTTACAATGTTGACATTATTTTGACAGCTGAGCTTGCTGAGATGTTGTCTACGTGAAAAAGTGGTCCTTGTCATAGGCCTGATTAGTACCAAGTACATCTTGCACCTTACACCTTGCACACGGAGAAAAAACAGTCCCGTTTGAAACAACAAACTTGTTTGTTGACATCTGTACTAAAAAACTAGTTAAAAATATAATTTAGCCTCAAAATCCGTTTTTTTGTTTTAAACCAACGACTTTATTTTGAAACAAACAGACAGGTTGGTTGTTTCTACCTAAAGATATTGCCACAATATTCAGGGGGTGAGTAACTCTGCCACGTTGAGTTTGTGTTGATCGTGTACGAATGTGTTGCTGGGGTGGCAGAAGGTGTTTTTGTGTTTGCACAAACTACAATCGAAAATTTATACTTATTGGCAACGGTTTAGACGTTTAATACATGCTCACATATGCATCGTCTGAATTGCATTTGTGTAAGCGAGAGGGAAACAAAAACAAACAATCGATTCGTGTAAGTGGTGCCAGATATGAATTTATCTTTCATGTGGTGGCGGATTGTGTTTTTTAGGGTGGTAACACAAAGTGGTCGAGTGACTTACCCCCTGACAATATTACAATATTACAACACAAAGTATGGTAGTCCTAAACTAATATTTTTGTTGTTTCCAGCTTGACAGAAGTTTAATTACCAAATCACAGGTTGCGTTGACTCAGGGAAACAAATTAAAGTTGTAGATTGATTCAGCTAAATGCGTGGCTTTCTACTATTTCCAGGTTTTATTAAGTAAAATATTGAATTTTTCCCTGTGATGAAAACTTTAAATGTTGCTTAGTTCGGTTGCTGTCAATCAACATGTATCGGTACCGGATGACGGGAAATTAAATAACCCAAAAAAAATAATTTGTTTCAAACTAAATTTTTAGTTATTTTTTCTCCAAACAAAATATCAAATTGATTTAAAAGCGGTGATTCTAGACGGGGAAGGAGCTTCGAACCATCATAAGAACTTTCGCCAGCCGTAAACCAACATACAAACAGTAGGGATAATTCTCATGTTTGGTTGATATTTGTGTCTCATTTGTATAAGAGCCCACTCCTTCCAGAGAGGGGAGGAATCTCAAATATACATACATTTCTTGCCTGCAAAAATCTCCACATACCAAATTTGGTTCCATTTGTTCGATTTGTGCTCGAGTTATACATGTGTTTCATTGGTATGGTAGCCCTCCCTTTCAGAAGAGGGAGGAGTCTTGAACCATCATTAGAACCTTCCCCCGCCCCAAAAATACTGCATAAAATTGTTCATTCCAGTAGGGATAATTCACATGATTGGTTGAAATTTGAGTTTCATTTATATGGGAGCCCCCCCTTCCAAAGAGGAGAGGGGTCTCAAATCACCGTAAAAACATTTCTTGCCTACAAAAACTTCCACATACTATCTTTGGTTCCATTCGTTTGATTAGTTCTTGAGTTATGCAGAAAATAGTTTTTCATTTGCATGGGAGCCCTCCTTTCTAAAGGCGGGAGGGGTGTCGAACTATCATAAGATCCTTTCCCAGACCCAAAAACCCCTGCATACAAATTTGCATAGCGATAGGGATAGTTCTCATGTTTGGTTTAAATTTGTGTTTCGTATGTATGGGAGTCCCCCTTTCCAGAATGAAGAGAGGTCTCAAATTACCATAAAAACATTTCTTGCCTTCAAAAACTCGTCCATGCCAAATTTCGTTTCATTTGCATGGGGGCCCCCCTTTCTAGAGGGAGGGAGGGGCTTTGAACCACCATAAAAACATTTAATGGCAAAAACTCGTCCATTCCAAATTTTGTTGCATTTGCTGGATTAGTTCCCGAGTAATGCAGAAATTTGTGTTTCATTTGTATTGAAGCCCCTCTTACACCCTTCCAGAAGGCGATGGAGTCCAAACCACCTTAGAAACATTTATCTTCTTCAGAAACCTCCACATGCCAAATTTGGTTCCATTTGCTTTATGAGTTCTCGAGTTATGAAACCTTTCTTGCCTTCAAAAACTCACACATGTCAAATTTGGTTTCCTTTGCTGGATTAGTTCTTGAGTTATGTCGAAATGAGTGTTTCATTTGTATTGGAGCCCCCCTTTCCAGTGAAGGGGTCCTAAACCATCATAAGAACCTTTCCCGGTCCCAAAAACCCCTGCATACAAAATTTCACGCCGATCGGTTCAGTAGTTTTCGAGTCTATTAGGGTCAGACAGACAGACAGACAGACAGAAATCCATTTTTATATCCATTTCTATATAGATAGATATATAGATGTTTTCAGACGCTCTTTCTGTGGTTTTTATTTTTCAATGAAAACAATGAAGAATAATTGTTTGATAGTTCTATACAAAATAGTCAAAAGGTCGATAGTAACATTTGTAAACAATGACTTCTAGCGCATTTTTCTGGGACCTGCTTGCTCTCACAGCTAAAATGGCACCATAAACCGATACAGGGTAGAAGATAAAGATGTTAGCAACCTGGCATATCTAGGAAATTTACGTTTTAAGACATTGTTTACAATTGTTACTTTCGACCTTTTGACCGCTCATGACCGGTAGAATTTCAACACTCTTGTAGACTATTCCTGCGAAAAGGCGGCTAAAATGGTCAGTGCGCTTGCAAGGATCATGCCGAACGTCGTTGGTCCGAAAGGCAGCAGTAGGCGACTTCTGGCGGCCGTATCAATCTCGATACTGCGGTAGCATAGACTAACTCTAAGACCAGTAGGTCCCATACAAAAACGATTTTTTCTTGGCTCAGTCAGTAGTAGCACATCGGTTCCGAGCTCGGCCCCATGCTTAGTAATGCGCCCCTTGAACTCACACGAACACACTCTTAAATATTCTGTCAAAATCACACAGCAAATCAAAACAAAGGCGCAAATATGTGCAGCAAGGTGCTTACTTCAAGGTGTACTTCGAACCAAGGGGTTCTACAACAGTGAACCAATTTCCAATCGCTAGTTGCATATTGATTGTTGGCGGTACGGCGTTCCAGCATGGGGAGCCGCGCTCAAAACGAAACGTAACCGCAAGAAGTTGAACAGCGTGTTTCGTCTGATGGCAATTAGAGTCGCGAGTGCGTACAGAACCATCTCATCGGAGGCAGTTTGCGTTATCGCCGGGATGATTCCAATCTGCGTAACCCTAGCAGAGGATATCGAATGCTATCAACGGAGAGGAACCAGTAATGTGAGGAAGACGGCAAGGTAGACTCCATGGTCAAATGGCAGCAGGAGTGGGACAACGCGGAGAATGGAGAACTGTTACCTCACACAGTTCCTGTCCGGGCACGGCTGTTTTCGCGAATACCTGCACTGGTGTGGTCATGCGTCGTCACCTTTCTGCCCGGCGTGTGCCAACGTAGAGGAGACTCCAGATCACGTGGTGTTGGACTGTCCGAGGTTTACGAAATTGCGAAGGGGAATGCCTGCCCCAAGGCCGGATAATATCGCAGAGCGAATGTGCAACGAGGAAGACACGTGGATCGCGGTAAGCAGAGTCGTGACGCAAATACTGTCGGAGCTACAGCGTAAATGGAGACGGGACCAGCAAACAAGCGCCGGTTCTGAGGAGTATCCAGCGCAGTGAGCAGTGTTCAGCTTCGGGTCGTCGGGGCGCCGGTGAACCGGAAGTCTTCTGCCAACCGGAATCGTCGGGCCGACCTCGGCACTCGAACAGCCAGCCTGCTGAAGAAAGAAGAAAGAAGAAGAAAATGCTTCGGGTATGTAGGGCAGCGCCAGTGCGGACGTCATCCACCACCGGAACTGTCGGACCACCTCTGCAACCCGAAGACGAAGTCGGCACAATGCGCGTAAGCGTCTCCTGCGATAACCGCCGTTAGCCGGGGCACCATCAGTGCGGAAGTTTCCTTCACCGGAACTGGTGGACCACCATCGGAATTTTAGAAGAAGTGCAAGAGCACAGCCCCCCTCTCCCCCCACCCCCCGAAGTAGTCGCAGCATTTCGTGGTCCCGGGGGGATCGAGGTAAGGAGGATAAGGGAGGCAAGGGATAAGGGATTTTCCGGGAGGCAAATTCTTAGCAGGTCGGGCAGGAGCCCAACCCTGTTCGCCTGAACATTGTGTGGTGTCTCAGGTGTCTGACGCGCAAATTTTTGATGGCCTTTCAACCCTTGTAAAAAAAACATGCGCACCCAACTCTCTCTCTCTCTCTCTCTCCCACACACCCATACATTCACATCCACACACACATTAATACTTATCCCCACACAACACTAGAAGAACAATCTTAAAATGCGCAATTTTGCATGCCCACTAGCGCCACGTTGCGATAGAATTCCAAACAAAATGGTTCACCTTTCGAATTCTCTTTACTTTCTGAACAACTTTGCCGAAAACAAGAACTTTTCATATCATATCAGAATCATGCAATAGAACAAATTGAAAATGCTCCATTGTGCAAAATAGACTAAATAGAAGAAGTTGAAAATGCTGAATTTTGCATGCTCACTAGCGTCACGTAGTGGTAACATTCCGAATAAAACTGTCCATCTCTTAAATGCCCTTGATCTTTTGAACAACTTTGCTGGAGACCGCACCTTTGCAGATATTAAGGGTCTCGAGGTATACCATCATGAACATACCTGTATTATCTCCACTTATCCCCAGACACGTTCCCTCCGGAACTACTTTGTGCTCTGGCCCTGGGGCCCTCGCTTGCCTCTTGGCTATCCATTCCACTGTTCACAAAATCTTCTAAGTGTTTTTCATTGCAAAAGACTTAGCATGTTATCGCAGGGGAAGGTAGCTCAGCAAATCTTCCGGTCCGCCTCTAAGCATTTTGATGTGAGGTACCAGGTGGGACTCCACTGATTGCCTGTCGATCTGCCAATTTTTGAAGACGTCTGCATTGAGTTATTTCAAATTACAATAATCTGTCCACTATATCACAAAACATTGCGATTGGTTGAGCGGATTGGAGATAATGAAATCATTCGGTATAGGACCAAGTCTCCCCCGGTTGGTACGAAAACGATGAGCTTAGAAATCAATAGAAGCGTAAAGTTGCCAAAAGCCACGAAATATGTCCAGGGACGCTAGTTTCTCAAAATCCTTCAATCGTAATTTACGGTATAGATTACTACGCTCAACTTGCTTGTTGCAGATGTGAGTTTCAATAGTAGGATTGTTTGTAGAATGTAGTTGTACACATTCAAAGTTTACGGAAAAAGAGTGCTTTGAGCATCTGATGTGAACGGTTGCGTTGATTTTTTTTTTCTTATTCACTATTTTGTTATAGGGCATCGCGGGTTATTTTTCTTTTTATTTCTGCCGCGCGAGTGATTGAGTCAGTACAGAAAAAGATAAACTAATAATTAAAACATTCATACTATACCATATTTGCCTTACCACTATGGTGTCGACGCTTTGTTGCGAAGTGCTTTGTTATCAGTTATAGCGCATTATTTTTAATTTCGGCTATCTATTGTTCGGCGGTGCAAGTGATCATGTGAGCCAGTGGTGGCACGGGGACTGGATTTCAACATTTTTTTTAGTAACATTTGACACTTTTCATAATGACCAAAGTGAACACAAGGAATAAAAAAATTACTACAATTGAAAATGTCATGACATTCTGCAAAAATAAAATCATCCCGAGCAGAAATTTACACACAAGCGCACCGAACTTTTTCCTTACCGTGAATTTTCAAGACACAGTACAACCATAGACTAACTCTAAGACCAGTAAGTCCCGAAAAAATACGATTTTTTTCTTGGCACATCGGTCCCAAGCTTAATAATGCACCCCTAATAATGAACTTACACGAACACACTCTTAAATATTCTGTCAAAATAACACAGCAAATCAAAACAAAGGCGCAAATATGTACAGCAAGGTGCTGCCTTCAAGGTGTACTTCGGACCAAGGGGTTCTACAACAGTGAACCGATTTCACAGTACTAGTTGCATATTGATTGTTGGTACAATCGTATTTCTTCTTCTCGCGTTATATTTTTCGCAACAATAGCATCACGTTCTTTTGCTGGTGTCTTTTCATCACTGCACATTATACAAACCAACACATACATATCACCGAACCACGCTCTGGACGAATGACCGCCGCGTTGAAGTCCAGTAAAAACAACAAACAAGAAGAAGAAGAACCAAACCACGCACATATTCAACCATTGTGTATTCAACAACAAAAAATACCTCTAACACGTACGTCCCCCACCCTTCTTAGAGAGAAAAACATAAATTTAAAATTAATAATACTCCATCGTCAGCCATTGGATTTTGTGGCGGTTTTTTGCAATAGATCACAAAATTATCATTTTTTGTGAATCTGCACTGTATATTTCGAAAATATCAAAAGTTTCGAATTCCAAGGTGGGAGTACTGGGGTAAGTATCTGTCCAGGGAGTGTTGGCAAAATATTTTTAGATGGAAAACATTGCATGCGGCATATAAAACTTCTTTTTTTTTTTGCAAAACGAGGTAATCAGAAGCCATTTTGAGGATTTATGGTCATACTGGCCACTAAAAGAGACCCTACGGGATCCGAGTTCTTCCATAATCAAAAGTTTTCCAAAAGTGGCTTTCGACATATCAAACTTCATGATTTTGCAAAACTTTGTCTTCGAAGGACATTCTGAGGGTGTTTGACCACACAAGCCACTTAGGAAGGTCCTACAAGATCCGAGGACCTCCCCAAGCGGCCAGTATGATCAGACACCCTCAGAATGTCCTCCTTAGACCTATTTTTGGAAAATCACAAAGATCGATATGTCACAAGCCAGGTTTTGGAAAATATTTGAATATGGCCACTATTCCGTCGGAACTCGGATCCCGCAAAGCTAGTGGCCGATATGGTCAGGAATCCTAAGAATGACATCTGCAGACCTATTTTTAAAAAATCATAAAGTTTGATATGATATATATCGTCAGAAATGAAGTTTGATATGCCGCATCCCATGTTTCATGTCCATGAGACAATTTTGAGAAAGTGGCTGAGTTCCTGAATCAAAAGTTGCTAAAAGAATTCTTATCGGTTGAATAGTTCCATAGTAATGGTCATTTTAGTTTCCGTGTTCAAAATGTTTTCTGTCGGCCTTTTGCGTAATAAAATACATAAGAAGCCCCCCTTGCTTTGCACTCATTATTTCGCTCCTACAGAGTTTCAACATCCTACTATGAAAACATAATGAAATCTCATGTCTTGTAATCGAAAAAGGCGAATTTGTTCTTTGTTGGACACATAACGGTTAAAAAAATATGTTGTGAAGACATTTTTCGATAGTTCCGGGTTGGATCGTCTTCTACATTTTTTTTTTCTGAATGTCATGACATTTTTTTTACATTACTGTAAGCGAGAGCAAGGGGAATATGACCAAAAGGAATCGAAAAAATAAATGTTTTGTCTTTCATACGACACCGCACACACTGTCTCGTAGCAAAGAGTAAAATAAAAAAAATACAGGATGTTCGTGCTATTTGCTTTTTGCCTTTTGGTCTCAAAACATTACATCTAGCTTGAAGCGGGAGGTGTCAGCAACAATTGTCTAGTGACCTTTTTTGTTCAACAGTAAGCCGTTTCTGAAAAATGTTAACCGTTACCATCACTGGTGGTAAAACATCTAGTCCGTACATCACAACGAAGACGATGAACACTCAGAAATACGTTAAGGAATGTCTCCAAAAGCGGTGATTGGCCAGATTTGGCGTCATGTCATTACGCAAAGGACACTTTAGAATGGTACAAAAGTCAAAATGTATGTTTCGTTCGCCCAACTGCCCGGAGGCACGGCCAATCGAGACATTTTGGGCTTTAACCAAAGCAAAGCTTCGAAAATTTATAAAACCAGCGGACGACATCCAAAAATTTAAAAAAGATTGGTCAAAATGGTGGGAAGTACCACTGTGCAGAAGCTAATGGGTCATGTTCGAGGAAAAGTTAGGAGTCTTGGCTATGATTAAATATTTTGATTAAACGAGAGTAAAATATCATATAAAACACAAATACAAATATGATTTGCCAAATACAATTATTAAAACTTAAAAAAATAACTTTTTTGTTACTTAGAAAAGTGCTTATACTTTCTGGAACAGTCTATATATCTAACAGCCTCTCATGTCTATGCGTTACGTTGGGTTTGTTTGTTCTTACGAAGTAAGGAGATTTTTGCATAGCTTACTACAAGTTTTATTTCGTTTCACGCTAAGTTGATGAAACTCAAATCAAATGATTTTACCCAAATCGAAAGGTAAATTAATACTCTTAGAATCATACAAAGTATCTTAACATTTCATTCACTCATACAAGGAGAAAAAACTTAAGTAAACACAATCATGTTTAAGGTTGTTTCAACCAAAATTTCATTTTGAAATTGGCCTAAACAAATTCTCGGTTTGCATTGACAAAGTACAATGCTTGAAATAAACTAAAAAGTTGTGTTGTTTTTGATTTGGTTTTATACCTGAATACAATAAATGTTTAGTTGAAACAACCATTACATTGGTTGTTTCATTTTGACAACTGTTAAATCTTAGGTAAAGTCAAACAAAACTAGCAGTTTTGTATCAATTTTCGGTTTGAATCAAACCTATCAGTTGTTTGGAATAATCAACAAAATACTTGATTAAACCAACCATATTGGTTGAAACAAGCAACAATATTTTTAATATCAAATAGATATTTTTTCACATCATATGCGGAATGCCATGAATTTATTTTTTAATTTTTCATTTCACCATTGATGAATTGAAAACTGTCCATCGCATTTGAAATCCTTTCAGCATTTACCAACAGAACAGGGTTTTAACTAATATGTTATAAACTTTGGGTGTCCGAACATGTTTCAGCTTTTCATACGTAATTATATTGATGATAGAGAAAAAGAATTCGCCTAATGGGAGATAAACCAGCCCGAGGCTGAAAATCTCGATAATCAAGACAAAAAAAAATCTCCTAATGACAAAGTGAACAAACCATCGTGGAGGCAGATTTTTGGCTTCCTTAAAAAAATCCTGCTATAGATCATTGCACGATAGCGCCATCAATGTATTTTTGACAGTTCAGGGAGCTTGTTTACGTGGACTTAGAATATTTTCGGTTGTTTGGTTTGAGATTTTGTGCTCTAAATTCATTATGATTGAAGTAAAACAGCCGGAAGACAGACAGCATTGCTTATTTTTACATAATTTCCTGAATCTAATCATAGAGAATCCGGAAAAAGCCAAAGAAAAATTTAGTTTGAGCAGTTCGAATTCTAACACCTTGTAAACAAGCTCACTGAACTGTCAAAAAAGTGAGGTTAATACATTCCGTGCAATGATCTATTGTTAGTTTTTTCTGTATAAGAGTAGTGCGATATTTTCCCTGCGCACTCCTATCCCTTGAACTGAAATGACAACCAACGACAGTTGGCAGCAATGTGCAGATGAAAGCCAAATAGAAATAGAAGAAGATCAATTTCCGTTTCCATTCCTGTAACACAATCGAACTCATAAAGACGTTGTTTTCAAAGTGTACCGTTCAGTTTTTGTTACCACTTTTATCCGAAACATCCGTCGGTATTTGGCCTATAATAGTCCGCTGCATAACCTGGGAAGTGATTCCGCTCAAGTGTCCCCGCCCCGTTCAACAGCTATGACTCCCTCAAGAGGTCTTTGCTGCGCAAAAAATCGGCAAGCTCCGAAGCGGCTGCAAGATTTTAAACTTTCAAATTTCAAATAACTTCTGCTTATCTGGCTGTTGCAACAAGTGACAAACAAAAGCTCGTGTGATATCTGGCTGACAGCTCAACAGAAACAAACTTAACATTTAGTTCGCTTTAGACTTTTTTTAAGGTTGATATTTGTCTTCTCAAAAAATCAGTTTAATTTTACCTGAGCATTTAGGTTGATTCAACCATCACAATTTGTACGAGCTGTTTCTGTCAACCTTACTTTTGATGATAAGAAATCTGTTTATGGTTGAAACGAAACTTAGGTGTTAGTTTGAATCAATAAAATTTCCATTTCAATCAATGCATTTTTTTCTGTGTAAATAAAATGAAGAACTCGTTCGATTCAACTAATGTCGAGGATTAGAAACGAATAGTGTTGACTTTTGCATAACCAGAATTGTAGTTTGAATTACAACCAAAAATTTGTTTGTTTCAAACTAGACTCATTTTTCTCCGTGTACTCTGTATACTACAATCCCCCCTCGTCTACCCTGAATATTTTTTTCTTTTTTTAACCTTTTGAGTGTGTTTCATTTTCTTTACTTTGTTGGTAACTATAAGCTAGATTGAGTTTATTTGTTTTAAAAATTTCATTTTGAAATTCAGCATACGATTATCAATTCCATGATTGATATAAATTGCAATTGTCTCATTGCCATCAACATTTTTTCTCTATTGTTACCGGGATTTAAACATAGAATATCCGGAAAGGGAAAGTTATTTGATTTTGATTAAAATATGTTGTACAAAATATCACCGCATTTATCAATTTATTTTTCTTGAAGCCTGTATGATGCTTTAAACAAAACCTGTATAATACAGGTGCTACTCACAAGCCGCCATGCAGTCTTTTGCTGGACGATTAAGAAATGCAAAAATAAATTATTCCATTATTCTTAAAAAATAAAATTCTCTCAGGGAACGTCCATTAATTACGTCACGCAAAAATTGACTTTTTACAACCGCCCCTCCCCCCCTTGTCACGTTTTTTGTATGGACCAAATTTTTTTGTATGGATCGTCACGTTTTCCCAAACCCCCCCCTCCACCCTTACTGCGTGACATAATTAATGGACCTTCCCTTATGATAAATGACAATAAATCTAGTTTTTAATTTAACTCTGTATAATATTTTAAGCTGAACAATACATTATGTCCTAAGTGACGTTGAGCGACTCTCTTCGTCGACTTTCACTTTCGCTCATAGTTTGTCTATTAAACGATTTGCTGATGTTTTTGACGTATTCGATCCTTAATTATACTTCATACTAGCTGAACCCGGTGCGTGCGCTGCTACGCTTGCAACTAAATGAAGGAAAATTTAATATAACTGGCACGTTTATGGTTTTTTTTAAATGAGTTTTTTTTCTTGAATAAGCAGGGGTTCAAACTTGTATCAAAACATGCTTCTTATCCGCGAAACACGCGTTTTGTGTTTAAGTAAGCTGGATAATTCTCATTTTTGGTAGAAATTTGTGTTTCATTTGTATTGGAGCCCTCCCTTCCAGAGGGGGGTAGTTTCTCAAACCACCATACAATCATTGAATTCAAAACCCCCCACATTCCAAATTTGGTTCCATTTGCTTGATTAGTTCTCGAACCGTCGCACTGGGCTCATCGATTATAATAATAATTATTTGAGTTTTATTTGTTTAAAGCACCCCCCCCCCCCCCCCCTTCAGAAAGGGGAGGGGTCTTGAACTACCATAGAAACATTCGTGCCTTCAAAACCCCCCAAATGTCAAATTTGATTCGATTTGCTTGATTAGTTCTCGGGTTATGAAGAAATGTGTGTCTCATTTCCTTCCTGAGAGAGTAGGGGTCTCAAACAATCATAAGAACCATCCCCAACCCTAAAAACCCCTTCATATAAATTTTCACGTTGGTCGGTTCTCGAGACTTCTCGAGTCTATAAGGGTCCGGCAGACAGACAGACAGACAGAAATTCATGTTTATGTATATAGACATCTAGCCTCCGCAAACCCCCATATGCTAAAAAAGTTTCATTTACTTGATTAGTTCTCGAGTTAGGCAGAAATTTGCTTTTTATTTGTATGGGAGCCCTCTCCCCATTTAAAGTGGGGAGGGGTGGTGAAGTGCCATAGACACATTTCTTGCCTTCAAAAACCGCAACATGCCAAATTTGGTTTCATTTGCTGTATTGGCTCTCGAGTTATGTTAAAAATTATGTTCCAGAAGGCGGAGGGGTCTCAAACCACCTTAGAAACATTTATTTCCTTCAAAAACCTCCACATGCCAAATTTGGTTCCATTTGCTTGATTTGTTCTCGAGTTATGCAGAAATTCGTGTTTCATTTGTATGAGAGACCCCTCCCAAGTAACAATTCAAATGCAAATTGGTTTTATTCATGTTTTATGGTAGTTTTATCAAAGCATTATGGAGATCATCTGGTTTTATCAGGGCTTTTTCCAAGTTAAGGTGATTTTAATTGATTAACAGTTCTTAAGAGTGATTAAAGAACACTTGAAGAACCCTCCATAAAACTACATCATTTATAAATGTAATTCACCTTATAAGTAATTTTATAAGATACTTGAGTCCCCTCTCAAGACATCGATTCGCAACTTTCATAAAACCTGATAAAAGTTTTGAAAAAGTTTTATGACATTCTTCTTTAAGATAAATGTATCTTGAAAATGCTGCCATAAAACGCTCTTAGAACCATTTGGTTTCGAATAAGAGCACATACTCTTGAGAAAGAACATTATGTGAAAAATAAACAAACTGGACAATGGACGCCCATAGGTGAAAGAAAATATAAAATAGTGTATCGTTCAAGCGGAAATTCAATAAAAACCTATTCAATATATTGAATACTCCTTCATCTCAGCCACCAACGACAATTTTTTTTTACCATCGCTAGATTCCATTGAATTCGCAGCCTACTGAGACTAACTTATCAGAAGGGTCTATGCGTTATGCGTCCTATTTTTTTGTAACGAATCAAACTAAATGGTGCAATGTGTCGCCAGTTGAAAACCGAGAATCATAACTCATGATTATTGATTTTATGCCAGTTGTGCAAGTTAAACCTAACGTCCCAGGTAGTGTGTTATCGCCATGCGTTATCGTATGTCCACCACCGTTAAATCTAATTTGGAAGTGGTGCGCTGGAATTGCTCAGTGATCACAGCGCACTTCATCCGACGTTAGGTTTAGCATATAGATCAAGAGGAAAAATCATTTTTCGCTCAACTGATGTTTCCGCCTTCCAGGCAATATTTATTATCTGTTATTCTTCCCAAAACCATTGTTAGCATATTCAAGTTAAATTTTCTTTTTTTTTATCGACTTACGCTGGTGATTAAAAATATTAAATTATAAGCTGTAATTATGACTAAGAACAACAATTATGCATAGGCACTTTTGATTTGCGCGGTCACATTTTCATTGTTTATGATGTGCCTTTTTCACACTGATTTTATGGCTATCTTACGAAAGACTTGTTTACCTTGAGCAATTCAAACAAGTTTTATTCAAGCGTAACTAATCTTTTTCAAGAGTAGAACAAATAAAGATGAACTTATCGCGTTCCTCAAAAAATCTTGTTAGCCTTGTGCAAGAAATATAGATTTTATTTGCGTTTTATGGTAGTTTTAGATAAAACCATTGGAAAAATGGCGAGCGTGGCTATTCTGGATTCCCACGGAACGGTAGCCATTTTCATAAATATGTAAGGGGCAAGACAGCTCATTATCGCCAGCAATTTCAGAGTAGCTTTTGAGGTACCTCGAGTAACTCACGTTGCGCAGCAAGCGAGCACTGTCATTAAATGGGTTATATCTCAAAATGGCGCAAACATTTTGGAAATAAAATTACGTGACTTTATGGTAAATATTTTACTAAACATTTCAATGTTTTAATATATGGGGGGTAATTGATAATTACTAGGTGGGCATGAATCAAAGAAGTGTGGTTTTCGGTAAAAATACAGTCTTCAATGAGCTTTTCAATTGTAATTTCTTACTTTGAGTTTTCCGCGGCATTCTATGCTAAAGAAAGTTTTTCTTTTCACAGAAACACACAAAGTTTTGGATGATGGCTATACTCTAGCCTTTAAATTTGAAAAGATACAGGCATTTGTTTTTATCGAAACATACTGTTTTCAACAATAACAATGAAGGGAGGTGACATGCGACATACAATGTGTTGAGGAAATCAAGTAAGCCATGGAATCGCAGGAAGAGAAAATAATTCACTATCCTAACAATCGTTGCTGAGTACGGTAATAAAAAACAATAACTATCAATCGGAAAAGTGTTTAAAGAAAACTTCAAGCCGAAGAAATAAACAGCTACAAAAGAACGAAAACAATTTGCAAGCAAACCATCTGAACAATTGGTACTCTGTCTAGGTGAGTTCCCTTTCGGAAGCTGAAACTGAACACTATGATTGCGAATGATTTTTTTTATAGAAATGTCCATCACAATATCCAATATCCAGAAAGCGTTCAATTTCTGGATATTGGATATTGTAATGGACATTTCTATAAAAAATAATCAATAATGCAATGTGCAATGATTCTAGCATTTCGATGCATCGAAATGCGAAAAAGCAGGGTATTCTATGATGCAGTGAGCCAATTTTAAATAGCTAATTTCATAGACTGAAAAAAATTTGCAGTAAAAACCGTCTATGCCTTTTTTCAAAACTTCCATGAAATTTCAGTCAACATTTCTCGCGTAACTTTTCAAAAGGACCTATCTAACAATTTGCTTATCCCGAGGAAAACGAGGTTGAAGAATATGAAAATATTTTTTGAAAATGTTTCAAACTGGATCAAGTTTTTCCCATTCAATTGCTTTTGAGGACAAGCATTGTTGATTAATTTGCTACAGTAATGGTTTTTGTAGCATTTTGTGTTAAAATAACAACGAAAACATCAAAAATGTTAGATAGGACATTTTGCTTAACCGAACTGTACATTGGTCGTGCCACATAGGACATTTTATTCCAATGATAGCTTCATAGGTCATTTCAATTTTTATTATCATTCTAACTATTACTAAATTAGAACATAACACATAACAATAGAGATTGCTTTCTCTTTCACACACGCATTTGCTTCCCGGTGAAAACAATCCTATTCTTTCTACGTGCCTTCTCGTAGATCAAATCTGGCAAATTTGTATTTAGGGCATTGCCACACAATGTGGTTAAAATACGAAGTTTCTGGCATTTACCCATAAATTCGACTGTATTGTATTGTATTCGTACTGCACTGGTTGATAATGAAATGTGTAATAGTGAAAGTTCACAGAAAAAAAGTTGATATTAAAACATATATTTAGAGCATACGATCTATAAATATTTGAAAACAAAACTACCTCTCCACTCTGTTTTGGTTGTATCCGAAGACCGCTTCCTCACGCTTGCTGTTAGGTTTCCAATTATTGAACGTTGTGCTGGGATGGTATCCGAACATTCAACAATTTCCTCGTCATCGCAGAGCGGGTCGTTTATGATTCCAATGCTTACCGCTACCGGGATAGTTTCTCCATTCATTTCCTTGATGCTGTCTTCTTGTAGAGGATCCCGCGAAGGATCTAAACCATAACTGGCGAGAACGCAACTTTGCTGGCTACCACATACAGCATACATTCCTCAAATTGTGCTGCTGATGATTGATACCGGATGTGATGAAAATATTGTTGTGGCTGCGGCTGCAAGAAACGACCAATCAAGATATATTTTGATTTATATAACCTTATTTTAAGGAACTAATGCACTTACCGAGGAGCAAATCGAACGCAGATTTATTAATTCCTTCTGACATTGTTGGAACGGTATTTTGTACTTTCTCCAATCGAACGACCGAAGTACGGATTTGCTTTGTTATGTTTGTTTCTGACACTTCAGACGTTTAGCGCGACAGGTAAACTGATCGTCTTATCAAACAGTAGAGCATCGCTATTGCGAAATCAGACATCGGACGTTTTGTTGATTTTCAATTTTCTTAATATTATGAAAACATATCAAAATGCTTGTTTTAACATAATGTTGATAAGTGCAATAGCAATAGTGTGCATTAATTAATTCAATTTGTTTACATTTGTTACATAGGATCTTTTGAAAAGTTACGCGAGATTTGTTTCCTCTCTGTTGCGCAACCGCTGTCAAACAAACCGTACGCTAGTACATGAGCTCTTGTGTGTGCACAATTAGATGAAAACAATTTTCAATGTTTTTATTTTTCTCTATTTTACTGATTTTGAAAATAACCTATATTCGCGACACCTACACATCTTATATGTTCGTAAAATTCGGAATCGTATTCTATTCGTGTAAACCATCGCCTTTTTTTGAGAAGAAGTTATTTTCATGTCTCCAATTAAGACAAACTTTGAATAAACCCATTAGTTCAGGTCAAGCCAACTTGTCATTTGCTGTTGAAGCATCAATCTGCCAGACAATCAGACTACAACTGGTGCTGTGGAACAAGGACAAGGGCAGAGACATACGAGTTCAGCCGGCAGCACTCCGGCTCAATTTTCAACCTTCTTAGAATCGATGTTTACCAAAACATACCGTTATCATACCTGATTATTTGACTTCAGTAAAGTCATTCGTATCACATATTGAATATTCCTAGAACCCTCAGAATCGTGGAATAGGGCCCTTCGCTGTTCCATTTTCCATTTCCACCAGCGAAATATCCACTATTTTTTCAAACAAATTTGAAAACAAACTTGTTGAAACCTTGGTACCGATAAGTACCGATGAAGATTGATTCAACTTTAAGCAATGTTGAGTTACTCGCGAGTTGCTCGGTGCATCAAAGTAACTCAGAGCAGAGCTGTCTCACCCCTAGTAAATATGCAACAAAACTCTCATTTTTCCAATGGTACGAACAAACAATGCTGTTTAGAATACATTTTGAAACATAAAATGGATTGTAGACACAATTTACTCAAGATCTAACAATTTATCAGCCTTGTCACCTAATAGTTGAATTTTCAACTATTTTTTTTATTTTTTAAATAAGTCAATGTTCAAGTAATAATTCAGAGGCGCATTAAAATTATCGAACTTTTATGTAATAAAACACCAATAAACTGACTGTCGTATGAAAAATTCATCAATTGCAGGCAAAAAACAGATGCATTTATGGTCAATTTTACAATTAATTTACATAAGTATCCACTTTGGAAGAGAAATATAGTAGCTTCCACTCAACCATAAACAAAAAAATCCCCATTAAGCAGAACGAATCGAAAAATGGAATCTTCGAAGCATATTTGTGACGGACTGGAAGTGTTCTTAAAGAGGAAAATCATAAAACTATCAAAACTTGTGGTAGTTTTATCATAGTTTTAAGTATGTCTTGAATGTCATTACAAGTATGTACCGATAAAACTATCAAGTTTTAAGCGAACCTTGGGAAATAGTCTTAAGAACCTCCTGTAGTATGGGCCTTTTGGAACTTAAGAGGGTTTTATGGCTGTTTTATCGATTTTATGTAGAATATCTAGTTTTATGCTTGGTTTTATCAAAAGAGTCTTGAAAACTTCTTCAAGTGTACCTTAAAATTGAATTTGTGACTTGGGCTCTTTCAATAAGCGGAGGAGTCTCAAACCACAATAGAAACATTTCTTGCCTTCGAAAACCTCCATATGCCAAATTTGGTTCCATATGCTTGATTATTTCTTGAGTTATGCACAAATTTGTGTTTCATTAGTATGAGAACCCCCATCTTACAGAGGGCGGAGGGGTCTCGAGTTGCTTTAGAAACATTACTTGATTAGTTCTAGAGTTATGCAGAAACTTGTGTTTCATTTGTATGGGAGAACGCCCCCCCCCCCACAAAAAAGGGGGAGGTGGGGTCTCGAACTACCGTAGAAACATTTATTGCCTTTAAAATCCCCGCAAGCCGAATTTGGTTCCATTTGCCTTATTAGATCTAGAGTTATGAAGAAATTTCAGTTTCATTTGTATGACAGCACCCCTTTCTAGAAGAGGGGAGGGGTCTCAAACTACCATAGAAACATTTTTTGCCACCAGAAAACCCCATATGCCAAATTTGGTTCCATTTGCTTGATTAGTTCTTGATATATGCAGAAACTTCTGTTTCATTTGTATGGGAGCCTCCCTTTCTAGAAAGGGAGGGGTTTCAAGCTTCCATAGAAACATTGCTTGCCTCCAAAAAACTTCCGCATGTTAAATTTGGGTTCCTTTGCTTGATCTGTTCTCGAGTTATGCAGAAAAATGTGTTTCATTTGTATGGGAGCCCCCCTTTCAGAAGAGGGAGGGGTCTCTTACTATCTTAAAAATATTCCCCGGCCTCAAAAACCCCTGCATACAAATTTTAATGCCAAACGGTCCTTCCGCTCGCGAGTTAAATCGTGACAAAGGAAACCCCAACTCATTTTTATTTATATAGATTACAGTACTGTGTGTTAAAAATAATTGAACATGCTTTACATAGCCAAGAGTTTCCCAATGCTACTTAGGACCTAATGCATTGGTCAGCTTGATTTGTGAAAAATTAAACGTTCATAGATTTTTTTTGTTCTATGACCAAAAAATTAATTGGCCCAGGAAGTATCACTTCATTTGAGCACACCTGGGTCATAATGGGTTAACATGTTGCGCGTTGCCTGCAAACAAACTTAACCGTTGCTATACACGGTATCCACGACGACGCGCCATTCGAAGTCACGTGCTGCTTTTTCGCTCATTGAAAGGGAACGGGAACCACATTCATAGTTTGATTACTGAAGGACCTTAGTTTGTTGTCATCAAGTTCATCTTCTTACGGAAAATTTCTCATTCAAAGGAAACTATGTCGTTTGAGGTAATGTTCCAATGTGCATACCTAATTAATTGATTCACTAGTATATTTTCGTCAATTCCACAAACTAGCAAGACAAACGTTCCCTGTATGAGCGCCGCCGTAACATTCTCTACCTTGTGTCGCACTATTTTTCCATCATGGGCCTCAACCAATCCCGTCAAGCCCTTCTGGACGAAACACACCTAACGGAAGAGTTCGAAATCTGCGATAATATCGACCTCGACACGATCTATCAGGAGTACTGCAGCTACTATTCTCTCAAATTTGGCAAGCAACCCCGAATCATCAAGAAAAATGAGGCCCACACACTTCAAGTGCCTCCCGCCTTGCCCCAACGCAAGCAGTCAGCCTATAAGAAACGAGTGCCTCCAGCGGTGAAAACCCACACACTGTCACCACGTGGCGAACCGGAACCGGTTCCGGAATGTGAGACAAAAAATTTGGGCGACAACCTTACGGTTTCCAAGTTGTGCAATCCCAATCAAGCCTCTCCCAGCAAGACCAAGCAAGACAATCCCGGCCCCTCGACTAAAGCTCATGAAAATGGCACCCCTAGTTCCGCTTTGCCATTTCTAAGGCCATTTATTCGGTTGCATGAAAACTTTACCAGCGAATGGAAGGAGCTGGCGGATGTGGTTTGCAGGTAACATTTTGAGAGACCACCATACTGTTAAATCTGATTCCACACTCTTTTTTTCAGGGACCTCATTAAAAAAGACCTCCAGCAGCGGTGGAGCCAAGTGAAAGGATTGGACCTCCCGATAAAACTACTCAAAGAAAGTGTCATCACGCCACTGCAATATCCGGAACTTTTCGTCGGTCTAACGAAACCTTGGCGTTGCATCTTGCTGCACGGTCCACCCGGAACCGGGAAAACCATGCTTGCTCGAACGCTCTGTTCGGAGACTCGCGATTCCATCACTTTCTTCAATGCCACTGCCAGCACGTTGATTTCGAAATGGCGCGGCGAATCCGAAAAGCTCATTCGGGTGCTGTACGATGTGGCACGGTTTTATGCTCCATCGATCATATTTATCGACGAGTTCGAGGGCTTAGCATCCCGGAGGGACTCCATCGGAGAACATGAAGCTTCCAAACGGTTTAAAAATGAATTCTTAGCTCTGATTGATGGGTTGGATAGTGGCTCGGATGAGGAGCGCGTGTTTCTACTGGGGAGTACGAACATTCCGTGGGACATTGATCCGGCTTTTCTGAGACGATTCGAGAAGAAGGTGCTGATCGATCTACCTGACGCGGAGGGAAGAAAGGCAATCATGTATGGTCTGCTACCGTTCGCGACCGATTGGGATCTGGAGCGGATGGATGAGCTGGTTGTTCTGACGGAGAACTTCACCGGAGATGAAATTCGAATCGCGTGTAAGGAGGCTTCCATGATGATGATACGGGACAAGATCGAGAGAAGTAGTGGTAAGTGATTCACCGGTGTTTTTTTTCTGTAAACATTAGGAAATTCACACGTTTACTGAATGTATTTCAGGACCGAAAGGAAAGCCTCTCGCCGAAGAAGTCCAGCATCATCAGCTGTTAGCAGCCGTACGACAGATTAAACCCGCCTCACTTGCGCTGATAGAAAAACACCGCGACTGGAACCAGAAGTACGGAAACCACGTGCAGTCTTCAATAAAAAATTGAGGTAATAGAATTGAATAAACATCAGATCTCCTGCATTTATATATATATTCGTCTCGACGTATGAAAAACAAAAGAATGACTGTACTTTTAAAACAGATCACTTATTTATAAAAGAAAGAAAAATTCACTTCCAGTTCAACTTCCTCCAACTATGCCTACGATGCTAGGTCATTTAAATCAAAAAACGAAATGAGAAACTTATGTGATAGGTCATCAATGCAATACTGCCTAGGACGGTCGCGCTCGCTTCTGAGACATTTTCTGTCCGTGATAGAGTCCCGTGTAATACCCACTCATATACCATGACATGAGCATTGCGGACAAATTTTCCGACTCCACATCGTCGTCGTCATCCAGCATAGGTGGCATCGGCGGTGGAGGGGGAACCATGAACGAAGCCCCCAATCCAGCGTGGAACCCCGAAGAAGCAGTTTTTGACGGACCCGGTTTCGGCATCCTGAAGTTGGGATCGATATTGATCCGGATTTTGTTGGCTTTATCCGTTAGCTTGTGTTCGTCGTCGCTTATGTCCATTCGGGTTGCGTCTTCCTCAGCGGCAAGTTCGACAGCGTCTTCTCGCTGCTTGCGGCGAGCTTTCCGTCCCCACGACGGGACTAGATCCTCGGTGGTAACAGTCTGTTCATTGTTGTATCCGACGTATCTGATCAGGGCATCGCCAGATTTGTCGATCGCCAAGATTTTGGCCTCATAATCCACCCCATCGTCATAGGTCGCGCGGCAGTAGTCCGCAACCCGATACGACGGTTTGTTGCCCATTTCACACGCACCCTTTTCAGCAGAGGAATTTTCAACTCCGGAAGATTCCCCTTCAGCTTCTTGCTTCACTTGATCCGATGTGGACGCTTGTGGCTTCAGTTGCTGATCCTGTGACCCCGCCTTAGACGATTTAGCCAGCATCTTTTTGTTTGTTTTCATGGCGAGCCTTTTGGCGACTTCTTCCCTTACCATGGCGAGCGATTCGTCGTAATTCCGAATGATAAGTGTATCGTCCCAAATATCGACTGTCGATTGCTCGTCTTCCGAGCTGCTGGGCGACTGTAGTAGATGGTGGAGAAAAATAGATGGATTTATTTTTTCAAATGGCAACTAAATTGAAAGCAAAGATATTTACCGCCTTACTACGAGTAGGATTCATTCTGTGGCAGTCAAGATGTGCTTCGCGAGGGCAGGATAAAAAATATACTGTAAAATTTCGGAGGAAAACCACGAGAGGACGATCAGAACTTTTCCGCAAAACGAACAATCCTCGTATTTTGACAGCGGCTGGTCAGTATAAACACACGCTCAAAACAACCTCTCTTTCGTTTGTATTGCTGTCCCTTTTCTTCTCACGGAAAAGCTACTCAATTTTCATAAAAAATGGATTAACCCATATATTGAGTTGATACAGTTTTAACGAAAACTGAGTAACTTTTCCGTGAGCAAAAAAGAGACAGTAAAACACATGAAAGAGAGGGTGTTTTGAATTTGCCACTCATTGCACTCTCGCTTGTCAGGGGTGCCAGAAAATTTGTCCAAGATATTACAAAGCTTCCAGAACGGGTTTTCAAGCAAGAAAATAAGAAAATATGTCAAAATCGTCAAAATATACAATAGAATAATTCAGCGCCAACATTTGACTAGGGCGAATCTGCTTTTGTAAATAAACACTTTGTCTGCTAATTTATCGGAAGTTGAATACAATTCCTTCAAATTGAATAAAACAGCTGATAGAGAGAAAGCTCCTCTTCCTCAAAGAGTGCTTAATTTGTATTTGTGACCTTTTCTTCAAGAGAAAATGACTACGAAAACCATTGTTTACCAAAGCAGATTCGCCCTAATCTAATGTTGGCGCTGAATTTAAAATACGCAGTCAATATTTTAAAAATATGTACACTCAGGCAAATAAATTCAGAATCTCATAAGGTTTAACCTGGGGGTGCGACACATCTTAATCCAGATTCAAGATGATCGAAAAATCCAACGCTAGCGAATCAATCTTTAAAAAATCTTGTAGCAGCTTGTGAATCTTAATCCATCAACTTGCACCGTGCTGCATCTTTTTAAATCTTTAAAATCTTCTTTCTATCTACTAAGCGTGCGCACATCGCACAAAAGCAAAACAAAAAAATCCTGCATCTGAGATAGAGTCGCGCCCCCTGGGTTCAACTTATGAACGATTCTCTGGAATTTCAGAAGGTTGACTTATGAAAGCATTTTGTTTCACACGACGTTGCATGTTCTTGCACTCCTTTAAGCTTTCCAGATTTAAAGTGTTGATATATACACGAAAAAAAATTTGCACATAATTAATGGTACAAATCCATTAGTAATTCTAATAGATTTGATTTGCCACACATAAACATAATCCCCTTAGAAGGGCAAATGAAAATTATGTGTCAAATAAAAAATATGTGCGGCCACACATGGATTTTAGATGGAACCACAAGAAGTATGTGTCCTGCACATAGATTTCATTGTACAAAGCAGATTGCAAAAAACTATGTGTGGATACATAGAACTATCAGTAAAATTTTCTATGATTGCTAGTGGGACCCATATCCATTAATGGGTAAAATATCACCCATTTCGAACTTAAGTGGGTTAACACCTTTAATTGGTCAAACGAATATGGGTAAAGAGCCAGTACGTTAGGCTATCGGGTATTTTCTATCCAGTGTATAGCAAATAATCATAATGCAATCTTATGAATACCGAAAATTTATTCCGCTGACTAGCATAAAGGCCACACCAAACTGCAGCATTTTTTTTGCCGCTGCCACACCTAAATCCCATGTACCCATTTTTTGATAGCATATGAAGCTGTAAAAATCAAAATAATGCATACTAAAGACCCATTTTTTATTTTTAACGAGAGACCAAAAGATGGGTTTTATTCTACCCATTAATGAGTTATATTAGCATTTTCCTGGCTCGCTTTGTATAGAGCGCTGTTTATAAACGGGAAAAATATGGAAGAACTGAAGATAAAATTGGATAGCGAAAGCTTTCAAAAACTGAGAAGTACGTAAATAATTAATTATAATGATATAAACTGCTTCAATTTCATCATTAAAATCGTACTTCCAAGTATGTGTCACATCCGGAGCGTGAAATTCAAGCTTTTATCAAGTTGACGTCAAAATTATTTAAATCCTATCAGATATATTCCACAGAAGGCTTCAAGAAATGTTTGGGCGGTGAAGGAATCTATCTGCAGGGTCATTCAGATCTACTCTAAATAGAGTAACTTTCACTCAGTTTTGTATTTCCATGCTTAGTGTCAAAAACTAAGTAAATGGTACTCTGATTGTAAAAGCGCAGTACTTATAAAAATAGAGTAATTATAATGAAGCTGTCAAAAGCGAAAAACGTGGTTGATTCCAAGGTTCAGTCGATCAAAAGCTTTCAAGGTCAGTGGATCAAAAGCGTCCGACTGTATGTTGTAATCAACAAAAATTTTAAGTGAAAGTGTCGAATACAATCCATGAATAGATTGTTATTCAGTTTATAGAATTACAAATTGAAAGTTTTTTGACACTTCCGTTTCAACTGGACAGTTGTCGGAAATAATCAACGATTTCATTAAAAGAAAATAACAAATAAAATTAGATACTGAACAATGGTTACTCAAATTTTGATAAATGACCTAGTTAATCAGAAATGAGTAACTTTATTGCTACTCTAATTAGGTTAGTTCCACTTTTAACAAAACTGAGTCGTTTTCTACTCAGTTTAAAAAAATGAAAACAAGCGTGACTGAGTTATGTTTACGCTTATTTTGACATGTCACCTAGGCTACCAAATAAGAGTGACCCTTCAATAACTCTTATTAGGGTAGTTACCCTTTTAACAAAACTGAGTCGTTTTCTACTCAGTTTTGTGTTATTATTAACGAGCGTGTGGACGAGAACGATGTGGTGACCGCTTCAATAGATCATTGCACGATGGCGTCATCAATGCAGTTTTGACAGTTCAGAGAGCTTGTTTACGTGGACTTAGAATATTTTCGGTAAGATCGGTTTGAAATTTTGTGCGCTAAATTTATTACAATTGAAGTAAAATAATAAAATAACTCTAAGACCAATAGATCCCGAACAAATATGATTTTTTTCTTGGCCCAGTCAGAACTAGCACATCGGAGCTTAATAATGCGCCCCTAATAATGAACTCACACGAACACACTCTCAAATATTCTGTCAAAATAACACAGCAAATCAAAACAAAGGCGCAAATATGTATAGCAAGGTGCTGGCTTCAAGGTGTACTTCGGACAGTGAACCAATTTCAAATCGCTAGTTGCATATTGATTGTTGGTAAAATCGTCGGAAAATAGACACCAGTGCTTATTTTAACATCATTTCCTGAATCTAACTGCCCGTAAAAAAAATCTCATAGATTTACAATTAAATGTATTGTAACCATACGATAGAATCAATCGTATGTAAAATTGACTATATTGTTCATGACGATAAGATGACAATAAAAGTTATTGTTTCCACAATAGAATCTTATGTAAATTGCGGCATCGACAATAGACTCAGGGGGTTGTTATGTATCTTAACTATAGAAAAAATCGTTTTTCTCCGAACAAATTTGAGTCAATTACTATTGATTTTATTGTTTCACATTTGTTGAAAATTCTAGCATATAGGATGAATAGTAGATCTATTGTAATGACAATATTCATTTTTCATTTACCTTATACATAAACAATAAGATTCATGGTCGACAATAGATTTAAATGTTACTTTATATTATTTTATTGTAATTGTATGGTTATTTTTATCCGGGTGTGTAGAATTCGAAAAAAGCCAACAAAAAATTTCGTTTGAGCGGATCAAATTCTAACACCTTGTTAACAAGCTCCCTGAACTGTCTAAAAAGTGGGGTTATTACATTCCGTGCAATGATCTATAGACCACCGGAATATCTGCCGATGTGAAAACTCCCGAATGAAACTTGACATACCTGAGAGGTAAAAGGCCTGAGGCTAATGCCTTGTTCAGACTATAGAGTTATTACATGTTATAAGCCTATCTTGATGACGAATTTCTTGTTGAAATTATTTGACAACCGTTATAACATGTTATAACTCTGTAGTCTGAACAAGGCATAATGCCTTGATCAGACTACAGAGTTATAACATGTTATAATGGTTGTCAAAGAATTTCAACAAGGAATTGGTCATCAAGATAGGCTTACAACATGTTATAACTCTGTAGTCTGAACAAGGCATAAAGAATTGTCGTTACGAACAAATTCACATATACAAATACAAATGCAGTTATTGCGATCGATTAGATTTATTGTAATGCTCATTATTGAATATCACAACCAAAAACTAATCATGAGAGACAAACATTTTGAAAAATGGGTTAAAAAATAAACGTTTTGAAAAATGGGTATTTCATAATTGGGAATTCCCAAAAAACAGTGAACAGTTTAAATAAAACGAAATAAAAACTGCTCAGTTGATATCCGCGTAGATATTACTGGTAACACTGTACTACACCGGCCATCATTATGGAAAAAAGCAAAACATAGTGGAGTACGTTCACAAATGCAAACAGACGCCGCAGTGGCCAAAGTAAGGTGAGTAAAAAATGAATTTACATTTCGGGCGCGCTTCTGAACAAATATGTTTATTTTGAAAAACATCCGTTTGAAGACAGAGATCATTTATTTATTCCCGCAAAGGCTTTCATTTCGATTTTTGGAACAACATTAAAAAAATTTTTTTTTTCTGTTTGACACAGACCAAGCTGATCTACACACCCCAGTCAATGTTGTCCAGTTTTAAATGGTCAAGTGATGAAATCGGTCAAAGCATTATGATTTTATTCTGTTGCCGCTTTTAAGGAATACCTCTATAAACGACTCTGACTTAGATATTAAGTTCATTTTTGAATGTAGTTTGTATTTACTTAATTCAATCACTTCCTTTCAGTTCTCCAAGGTAATTGGTAACTTGATTGTACTAATTGTAGGACTTGGCTATAGCTATTTCTATTATATCTATTTCATCTTTTAGGACAGGATATTTCAAAAAACTTGAATTTGTGCATTCAAATAGGATATTGGATAGCTCTTCCACTGCATTTGCAGGGTTCATCCAGCGAGGATGCAATTAAACCCCAATTATGTAGTGTTTCCTTCGTTGCGGTATGTAATGATGTGATAGCTTGGAAGTCTTATAATGTCAATTGTATTGAATGTGATTCCATATAACCACGGTTTGTCGTTGACTGTCAGCATAATTTTCAAATGTTTAAACTTTTAAACTCCTTTCTCTGCTGAACTTAATGTGTACCTGTTGTGGTTCCAGTCTTCTCTGGTTTTAATTGAATTTCTGCATGTCAATATCACATCTCCTAAAGTTAATAATTTGGAAGTAGGGTTTGTCTTCGAACGTTAATTTTGCTGCCATGTCTGCTCATTCGTTGCTAAATATACCTGAATGGCATGGTATCCATTTTGAACTTTAACAACATCTGTTTGTTTTTGCCTTTCTGTATGTTATTCATATTCATAACGTAGTTTTTTTTAAGTTCTTACCATTTAATGTCATCAGACATCAACGTGTAGAGTCTGTGAGAATGCGTGTTCTTTTTTCGCTTTTTCCATTACAATATTTAATTGCTTCCAAAATTTTGTATTGTTATTTTTTGTATACTCCCCAGCGCGGAAGTAACGATCTTTGATAAAGTTTTCAGAAGCAGGTAATTTCTCATCTCCATGCGAAGCGCTAGGAGTGGACAGTAATTTTATTGCTAAAACGAATAGACATGAAGAGAAAGTGTATTGATAGTTCCGTATAGGACAACGGCAGGCTTTGAAAATTGAATGATGTAAGTTTGAAAACGAGCGGAGGGCATTTGAACGGTAGTATCTGATCAGGCACATTTCCCCCCTTGCCTATCCTGCATGGGGTAGTATGGCAAAGGGTTATGTGCCTGATCGGAGGCCTAAAAAGAGTTACACGGTTCTTTTTTTGCTCGTATTACGTTGTGTCAAGTCTAGTAAAAGAGCGCAATGCAGTACACCTCGTAACTGATCAGAAATTTATAAAAATAATAATTCTGGACTGATGTATGAGTTCCTAATTATACGCACTAAAATTAAGATATTCCAAATTTTGCGCACCATAATAAACTAATAAATACTTTGAGTAGTATAGTTTTAGCAATGGGAATTTTATTCATTAACAATTTTCATAGTAAAGTAGGGTAAGCCTATTAATTTGCAACCTAGCTACACATCGATTCATGTTTAAAATTTTAGTAAATTTTTCATTTGTGTTTCTCAAAGACTTCTATTCATTTATGAACACATCAGTATTTGTCATGCAGGTTGACAAGATATCGGTTTCCGGTTTATGTTTGCCTTATTAGGTTGAACATTAGGTAAACGGAACGCTTTTTCAAAAACATCCTCTTCACCATCATTGGTGTTCTGTCCCGCGGTTTCCTGTGAAAAACTAGTAGTGGCGTCTTTTTCAGCAATAGCTGTTTCTGTCACCATTGGCAAATTTCGAGTGGAGTAAGTGATGTGCTCAGATTGTTGAAGCAATTGTAAGGTGACAACAAGAAAAACGGCACGTCGATCAACTGTAACAAACGAAAAATCTTTTTAGTATCATGCAGTGTATATAAATGGTTTGTTTGATTAGCTTACCATGCACTTTTGATTCACCAAATCCATCATCAACGGAATGGTACCATGTTGAACAGAGATGCCACGAGTGACCATTTGCATAGTTTTGGCCAAATTATCCGAAGAATACCGCACATACTTTCCCTCGGTAGCCAACATGATGAACTGTAAACAATAAGGAACAAGGTGAAAAAATTGATGCCATATTTTGCGCATCAAATTATTAAATTTTTCTGATAAATTGCTACACTAACAGCAGAAATGTTATGTGATGAATGTAGTACATACCTGTTTACCTCATTTGGTAGTGATTTCAGCTTTTAAAACTGTTTATCGAGTAATAAAATCTCTGGTGCTAATTGAAACTTGTCTTTGCATATACTCTAACAGGGCGGAAAATTTGATGATTTAGAAGTGCACACAACTGTTTACGAACAGCGGTTTTATGTATGAGCATTTTTTCTCATCATGTATCCCATTAATCGAAAGTCAACACAATTACCAAGTTATTCATGTCGAAAGTCAATCTCATAATTGCAGCAAATCATAGTTGCATTGCAGCAAGAAATATACAAAACTGCGCAAAATAAGGCAATGCGCAAAATATAGCGGACTTACGGTACTTAGGATTCAATCAGATTTATACATATCAGACTTCAGATACAATCATGTTATCTCGCATCAGATCCGGACACAACACAACAAAAGACAGATTACCAAAATTGAACATAGTACCGACCGACCGTTGTGACGAATGCTCGGTAACAGAAGACATTACATATTTGCTTCATGACCGTCAAAAGTGTATTTCAATTAGATCCACATTTTTGATTCTGTTAAATAAAATCCCCATCCAAAAGATCCTAGGAAAAAAAGATGTAATAGAATACAAAGCAATAGCTCAGTACTTAAAAAAAATGGAAAGAATGTTTGGAAGTTAAATAATAGCTAGAAATGAGAAGAATAATTAGTATTTTCCATTTAATTCCAACTACCTTTGCTTATTTTGACAGATACGCGTATTTCGGTTACAATGTGCAGACTAGTGTGCCTGTATTAGTTTTAAGTTATAATACAGGCACACTAGTGCAGACTTCATCAGTGTCTCGTACTAATAACTCGACTGACCTGAAAAAGTCTGCAGATTGTAGACGAAATACGCGTATCTGTCAAGATAAGCAAAAGTAGTTGGAATGAAATGGAAAAAAACTAATTTTTCTTTTCATTTCTAGCGACAGGTATTCCACTAAACAGCTCAAACTCTCTTGGATTAAATAATAGGTTCTTTTTATTTACCATCGTTTTACTAACAGAGTTTAAAGCAATCTCAACACTAGTCATAATACAGCTACAATACTAAAAGTGCAACAAAATCCGCGATCCGATTAAATTTCATGCGTTTGGCAACACTCTTCGTTCACAAAACTTCTCTAATAAATTTCGTATGGTTATTTTTCTTAGCGACCTATTTGAGGTATCATCCAAACTATTAAAGAAATGGTTGGAGGATTTGTGATATCTTTCGTTTAAGGCAATTTTTTATCAGGGTTTGCTTTATGGATCGATAGATCTGGGCCAGATGACGGCAAAAAAACGATTTATTGATTTGTAACATTACTTTATGACGAGCACCTCTACTTATTTTTCTCACAGCACTGTAATTATAATACGTTTATTTTTTTCCTGATTTCAAATGTTTTCTGTTATATGTTTGTTTTTATTTCAATTTATGGCCTATACATCTTCATCGGATGCTGTCAGTAGTACTGAAAAATTGCGATTACCTTGTTTTCTGAATACCCTTTCTCAAACGGTGACTCGAAACATCGACCTTAGAACCTGGAATCTAGGGTTTTTTTTCATTAGGGCGAATCTAACATTGGTTACTTTCTCTTTTATTCATATTTCAATCACCTTTACGTTTTTCATTCTACTTTTTGTAGAGTATGCTAGCCAGCACTGTTGTCCCCTTGCGCTGAACTGGCCGACTTGACGTGCCGCAAGGGCTCAGTAGGAATCAAGACCCGAAGCTAAGAGAGAGCTCCATTGTGGTTATATCACATGTATTAGCAGAGCAGCACATCGAAATTTTAGGTTCAATATTCTTTATATGCTATACAATTTCAGATGTGATAATTTGTACTTTATCGTTGGGAGCATAGATGCTAGAAAGATTAGTTTATGCTCCTTTTGCCTGTGGGTGAACTTTTGGCATTTGAACAAAAAGCCTGGCAATCATTGCCAAGGTTATAGTGCCTTATCTCGCTCAATGGGGGCTAGGTGGACTAAAGGTTATGTCGATGAATAAATGCGAAGCTGAAAATAGCATAAAAAATATTGTGAAGGGATGTTGTAATATAAAATAAGGATAACATGTGTACCGTCTGCATGTCTTTCGATTGTGGTCCTGCTGCACAATCTGCAGACATGTAAATACTAATGTTATTATTATTCTTATATTCAATCACTATATTATTTGTCATTATAATATTCATTCACTATATTTTTTAAAATTATAATATAAATTCACTATATCTATATAAATAAAAATGAGTTGGGGTTTCCTTTGTCACGATTTAACTCGCGAGCGGAAGGACCGATCGGCGTGAAATTTTGTATGCAGGGTTTTTTGGGGCCGGAGAAGATTCTTATGATGGTTTTAGACCGCTCCCTTTACTGGAAAGGGGGGCTCCTATACAAATGAAACACAAATTTCTACACAACTCGAGAACTAATCAAGCAAAAGAAACCAAATTTAGCATGTGTGAGTTTTTGAAGGCAAAAAAGGTTTTCATGGTAGCTTGAAAACCCTCCCGTCATAAAAGGGAGGGCTCCCATACAAATAAAACACAATATTCTGCATAACTCGGGAACTAATCAAGCAAACGGAACGAAATTTAGCATGTGGTGGTTTTTTAGGACAAAAAATGTTTCTATGTTGGTGCGAGACCCCTCCCCTCTCTGAAAGGTGGGGAACCTATTCAAATGAAACGCAAATCCTTGCATAACTCGAGAACTAATAAGAGAAATGGAACCAAATTTCGCATGTGGAAGTTTTTGAAGGAGGGAAATGTTTCAATGGTGATTTGACTCTTCCGTCATAAAGGGCGATACGGTCAAAATTTGGTCAATATCAACTTGACGTATTTCTTTCAATTTTGCATTTAAAAAACCTGAACACCCCTCATTTTGAAGGTGTGTGTGTGTAGAATGTTGCTCCTATTTTGATTTTGCAATTCACTCTTCAGTTGTCAAAATGCCGTCCAAGCAAGAAGAGCAGCGTACAGGGTGGCCACAGACTCGGGAAAATCGGGAAATGCGGGAATAATGCGGGAATCCAAAATCATCGGGAAATATGCGGGAAAAAGTCGGGAATTTCAAATTCAATCGGGAATTTTTGTCATATGGCCGGAGCTATGCTCACAACTTTTTCAAATTATAGAACTGAGTTGTGTTTTTGTCATCTACTCGGTGCACGGGTCTCATTATCGAATTGAAACAGTGTTTTTCTGCAAATCCAGCATTGATAGCTCGGCTGTCAACTGGCAGGCTTTCAAAGAATTGACTTGTGAAATCAGGAATCGCAAAACGAGTCCTGGCTGTGAAGTCCTCAATATCGTTAACTGCGGCTAGCACGTCGTACACAATTCCTTCAAGCAACAAAGATTGGCATGTGGATAATTTTCTGCTGGTTTTATCCAGCTTGTTAAAAAATTACCGCTTAGAAGATTTGACTACATGGCTCTGACAGGTGAGGTTTTGCACAAGACTTGCTTTTGTTTTTCATTTTACCTGACTGGAACCCCGAAATCTAAAATTGTAGAAATGCAATTCCAAAACTAATCTCAATATCAACAGAAAATTAAAATCATAATTTGATTTCACTTCACAATTCAAACTTCAAACCCTCTAGGACACTTCACAATTGTCAAATTTGAAATCAAGTTTGTTTCCATCTTGCTGTAATCTTGCGTTCTTTTTCTATGAAAAATGTAGTTGTTTTCATTGTCCTGTCAGAAGATCGACTGGAATATCATTTTGCTACTAAAAGGAAAAACGTAGGTACAGCAAATTGACGTTTTTCATAGCTCAGATAGTAGGATCAGTTTTAATTTTAATGTCACAAGAATACATTTTTGCTATCAATTTTAATCTTTCAATCGTTAAACGACAACAACCTGAATAATCATTATCAGCAAAATCACACCATTATATTTAGTTTTCTATTTGATCTCAGACTCTATTCGGGACTCCTTAGGTGATCCTCATGACTGAAGCATCGCCATTGTATACATTACTGTAAATTATACTTAGTGCAAAGTTTATCTTTGCAAGTTCTTTACAATATATTTTCTTTTATATGCTACACGAGTTCGGCCAACCTGGGTTGGTAACACTGCTGTCATTTAAAAATACCATAAAGTCCATTTTTTTAGTTTCATGAATTTCGAGAAATCATCTCCCGCCTCAAGTGGTGAGATTCGAACTCGTGACATTGGCGTGAGAGTATGGATGTTAACCAATAAACCAGGGTAGACCCACCTTAGTCCATTTGTATAATAGACAAATATTTGTCACTGCAGCAAACAGAAACCTATTTCGTCAGTCACCTTAATGCATCCGACATTTTTTGTTTTATAGGAACGGTTTCCAAAAATTTAGCTGTGCATTTTACAATAAATAAAATAGACTAATTATGAAAAAACTGAGCTTTTCTTCGGTATTTCGATCAAAAGTGATCGCTCTTATGGCTGATGTGGTAAGATGTTGGGACCAAAGTTGAATTTTGTCATCACGTCTGCAGTAATGGTCGAGTCGTTTCTCAAGGAATGCCAGAACGAGTCTCTTATGGCTCCGTTTCTTTTCGGCAGGCCTAGTTAGAGCCGCTATGGAGTAAGATAAAAGAAAGGAAAAAAAACATGGAGCAGCTATTCACCTCCATTCTGCTATTATTACTTGTACTCACTTGTACGGACATAGCTAAAAAGCGTTCGTAGATAAAGACCATCTGAGTGTTGCATTTGTTGACAAAGTGAAGGAAGAATTCGGGCAGCTGGGCTCGATGCCGTTTTCAAAGACGTTGCTTGCCGGATTCCAGTGAAAAGAACAGCGTTTGACAAATTTTGGTTAGAACTGATTGAAGAAGCTGCCAAATTTGACAACATTTGCTTGAGATGAAACGGGAGGAAGTCCTTTCTCTATATGATTTTTAGGTTAGGATAATTTCGCTTCACCTTTTAAGACTAAACATCACAAACAAAATAAAATAAACAACGCTCAAATTGCTAACCAATGGATGCTCCAGTGGAGCAAACCATTCCTGAAAATTTCACGCCTGAAGTCTTAATAATATTTGAGGTTTGTGCTCAGAAAATATCGAAGTGATAGGGACTTGATCCCGTATGTCCTAAAAAGGTGCTGATCCTGTCGCACGGAAATGCGGCGATGAAGCTAGGCTTTTCAATTGATGAAAAATGTCTAGATGTGAATAAAAGTCTGCAGGTTTTAATTGCTTAACCATCAACTCGATTGTAAATTGGTGGAAATTGTTTTGCACCCTGTATCTGCGTCTTACATTATTTGAATTTCACACTGAGCATAGCCTGCATCATTTTACACCTGAAAACCTTGAACGCTTTTCTATTTATCTTCGATGCTTCTAGAAACTTGAAAGATCAATGACTTTTATAGAGTAATTTTGTTCTCGATTGCAAAATGCAAGACCAAAAAGGTTACACAATCCACAAAAAGCCCAATTTACGGCTGACATCCGTCATTCGGCCATTTTGCCTCAAGCATTCCAAATTGAACAATTTATTCGAAAACTTCAAAAATACCTTATCATCCCACTTAGATTCACTTATTGCCCAGTCGGAAAATCTGGAAAAAAATCGGGAAAATGCGGGAAAAATAGTAGAATTTTTAAATTGAACATTGTGTGGCCACCCTGAGCGTATCAAAATTTTGCTCGCGCATCGCGAAAATCCGAGCTACTCGCACGCAAAGTTGGCAAAATCGCTAAAAGTTGCCAAATCAACCGTTACAAATGTAATTAAAGTATTTAGGGAACGTTTGTCGACAGCCAGGAAGTCTGGATCGGGGGAATCGAAAACCGGAAGCCGCTGAGACGACAAAGAGAGTTGCCAGTAGTTTCAAGCGAAACCTAACCTATCTCTCCGAGATGCCGCAAATAAGCTGAGTATATCGTCTACAACCGTGCATCGAGCACAAAAACGAGCCGGACTATCGACTTGCAGAAGGTAGTGACTCCAAATCGCGATGATAAACAAAATACGACGGCCAAAGCGCGATCCCGGAGGCTGTACACGACGATGCTGACGAAGTTTGACTGCGTGGTAATGGACGACGAAACCTACGTCAAAGCCGACTACAAGCAGCTTCCGGGACAGGAGTTTTATACGGCAAAAGGAAGGGAAAGGTAGCAGATATTTTCTAGGCACACGAAATTGTCAAAGTTCGCAAAGAAATATCTGGTTTGGCAAGCCATCTGTACCTGTGGCTTGAAAAGCAGCATTTTCATAGCTTCCGGGACTGTCAACCAAGAAATTTACGTGAAAGAGTGTTTGAATAAACGTCTGCTGCCTTTCCTGAAGAAACGCGGTTGTTCCGTACTGTTTTGGCCGGATTTGGCATCTTGTCATTACGGTAGAAAGGCCATGGAGTGGTACGCCGCCAACAACGTGCAGGTGGTTTCCAAGGACAAGAACCCTCCCAACACGCCAGAGCTCCGCCCAATTGAGAAATACTGGGCTATTGTCAAGCGGAACCTAAAGAAGACCAAAAAAACTGCTAAGGACGAGCAGCAGTTCAAGGCAAACTGGCTTTCTGCGGCGAAGAAGGTGGACAAGGTGGCTGTACAAAATCTGATGGCAGGGTCAGCGTAAGGCCCGGCAATTCGGATTTTGAAAAGCGGAAGCCTAACTGAATATTTTTCCTGAATTTTATACTAATTGAACTTGAAAAAAGAAATTTAATTTGATTTTTAAATAAACGATTTCACCGATTTACACGTGTTTTCCCTTGACCAAATTTTGACCGTATCACCCTTTAGACGAAACCACATTGCCTCGTTATGGATGATGAGACGTATGTAAAAGCAGACTTCCGGCAGCTTCCGGGGCTCCAGTTTTTCACTGTTCATCATAAATTCGATGTCCCCGAGGACGTTAGAAAGCAGAATATGTCAAAGTTTGCCAAAAAATATATGTTTTGGCAAGCAATTTGCTCGCTTGGAATGTGGAGCAGCCCATTCGTGACAACTGGAACGGTCAATGGACAGGTGTACCTAAAGGAATGCCTCCAAAAGCGTTTACTTTCTCTTCTGAGGTCACACGATGGTCATCCGATTTTCCGGCCGGATTTAGCCTCGTTCCATTACTCGAAAGAGGTTTTGGAGGGGTATAAGGCTAAGGAGGTCAATTTCGTGCCTATGCATCTCAACCCCCCAATCGCACCGGAACTGCGGCCAATTGAAAAGTACTGGGCCATCATGAAGCAGGCACTTTGGAAGCATCCTAAGGAACTGAAATCGGAGGAAGATGTGAAGAAAAAAAAAGATTGCCACGCAAAAAAAAAGTTGGTCCAAATGTTGTACAGGACCTTATGAGTAGTGTAAATAAGAAGGCAAGTGCATTTGGATATGGAATTGAAATTGAATAAAACAAACATGAGAAAATATTCATAATATGTTTTTTTTTACTCCCTGATAGTTTGAAGATGATTGGTTGAACGGGCGAATTGTGTCGAATATTTGTGTGTGTCGCAATTTGATTCCGTACACCCTTTACTAGACTGCGACGAACAGTACGAGCTGAAGTGTTTCCTAGATCTTTTGAGGACTTTTGGGGTTTTCCTGACTTCGCACATGATCTTGGTGTCCGTTGTGTATCCGTTTTGCGCTTCCTGCCTCTGCCTGGGCGATCCACCACTGATCCGAACGTTTTTTGCTTCAGTAGAATTTTCCCAATCGCTGCCTTGCTAATACTGAACTTCCTAGCGACAACCCGGTGCGATTCACCGTTTTGCACATCACGAACCATCAATTTTAGGATACAATTGCTTGTGAAATCACTACGTTCTCGACTTGTTCAACTGAATCAAACGCGATCATGTGCAGAAATGCACCAGGTGAAGCCGTTTAATTCAAAACACATCGAAATATCAAAACATAAACAATCGAGGGGTCTTTCGACGTTTAAAAAAAAAAAGATTTTTTAGTTCTTTAAAAATATTTTTCCATAAGTTAAACTTGAAAAGAATTCAGTAAACAGAGTGCACACAATAGATCGCTAAGAATAAACTATACAAGCCACAGTGGTAAATGAGCGTCTTTCCATGCGTCAATTTTGCCTGTTGAGTGGCGGACTGGTCCGTCGCTACAACCTACCCGCAGTGGGATGTTAGGCAAAGATTGACGTCATGGTCGAGTACCATGATACATGCCCTTTCGCTCAATTTTCAAAAAAAAAATATGTTAATTTTCCTACCTGCCGCACTCTGACGGACCTTTCAACACTTTCTCTTCACATCTTTCATTCTAGCCAAAAACATTGTTGTTCACTCTTGGTGCCTCATGGTGATGAGCGAACATCTCCTTCTACATTGAAAAGAATATAAGAAATAAGATATCAAAAATGACTACAGTGTGTTAATTTTAGTTTGAACCAACTTAATGAGAAAAAAAATATATATGATAAGCTGGGCATTTTATTTTGCCTATCAGTGTAGATCCTTTCCAACACACCTCCTGTGGCGTGTTTCCGACGATATTGAGGGATCTGCTGTTCTAGGTACCAAGTTTCCAATCGTGTTTCTTGGCTTTGGTCTTCGCCGATTGTTCCGGCTCGTACTATGCTGTTGATGTTCCTGGCTTGCAAAGCCTGGCGCCAGCCACCTAGCATTCCGCCAAGGCCAAGGTGCCAAGATGGAATTTAGAGCCCCTTGCTGGCTCATGGATTGGGATTCAGCCGTCCCTGACATGAGGAAAAGTCGCTGTTATGAGCCGCTCCTGACAAGACGATTGGGTGTTGTATTGACATTTCCTCCAAATACCGTAAGGTCGCCATCCACCGCTCATTTAACAAAGTGTCTCAACGATTCTCCGCTTAAAAAGTCGATCTTGAGATAAATTTTTATTGCAATTTACTTTATGAACAAAGCAAAACTGTTGTTTTTATAGAAAAAATATTGAGCTGCAATAAATAAATGTTAATACTGAAATATATATTTTTAAAAGTGTTACCACTTTATGGCACCATTTACCGCTCATCCAAAGTGCAATGATCCATTTACCGCTTATACCATTTTGCGTATACAAAAATAATGAAATTTGAATTTATGATTAAAAGGTTAAATTTGTACTTCGAAATACAATGTTATACATAAGCCCCAATGGCAAATTCACACATACACGGAGAAAAAACAGTCCCGTTTGAAACAACAAACTTGTTGGTTGACATCCAAACTAAAAAACTGGTTGTTTTAAAAGCCCGTTTTGTTGTTTCAAACCAACGATTTCGTTTTGAAACAAACAGGTAGGTTGATTGTTTCTACCTAAAGATATTACCACAAAACAACACAAATTATGGTTGTTCTGAGCTAATATTTTTGTTGTTTACACTTTGAGAGGGATTTATTATTACCAAAACACAGGTTGCGTTGACCCAGGGAAACAAACTAAAATTTTAGATTGATTCACCCAGAGCGGCGGTAAAATCAAACTGATATTTTATTAGGAGAAAAAACAATTAAAAATTGAGTTTGAAACAGACTTTTTTATTGGTTTATTTCATACTCCATCATCCGGTCCTGCTGCATGCTCTGACGCTATCACTAAACAATAAGTAAAAATTTAATATTTTAATTTACAAACAACCCTGAAAATAGTAGAAAATCTGGCATTAACATTTGTAGATTTCTCTCAAAGAGAAGTCTATTGTAAATGTGCACTTATCGAATGTTTCTAATTAGTATTTTATTTAAATGAATATTCTTGAAATAACAATAGAAATGTAGGTGAATGTAAACGGAAATGTTTGTTGATTCAACCGTTTTCATTTGCTGTTTCAAACAGCAATGCAATTTGAATCATACTAAAATTTGTTTGAAACAAACCATAAGCGTTGGTAGTATCAACCAACAAATCTGTTTGTTTTTGTAGCTGTCATAATAAAACAACCAACATAATGGTTGATTTAACCGGATGTTAGTTGAACTTAACTGCATAATTCCCAAAACAATTACTCAAAATTTTGGTTTGTTTTAACCACCGTAGGTAGTCAAATCAAACTAATGTGATGTTTGTGCCCAATTCAACGTAAAATTCCGGTTAAATGAAACTAGAATAAGTTTGTGTTTACCAATCTTTTTTCTCAGTGTAGTGTTGACGGGCGAATTTCGGTCGAATAGCAATGTTCGGAAAACCTCTTTTTAGCAACGTACAATGTTGTAACGCAGCGTTAAGCTGAAATTTATTGTTGGTTTTAAATTCATTTTGAGTAAGTAAGTAGGTATGAGACTTACATTTCGTATCCTTCGCAAACTTTTTACGTTATAATAATTCTTCGAGAATTCTCCCGGTCGCGAACTCTGTTCAATAAAGATATTAAATATAAATTTCACATTGTGTTTTACTCGGCTAAATTACTACCTTATTTCTCAACTAATTCACTTCAGTCAGTAATATAAATGTAACTTTTTCGCACTTATAAATCGCACTTTATAAACTACTTTCTCTTCTGTTGTTCTACAAACTCTCATTCATTTCAACTGCCTATTGTTCTATCATCGAATCTTCTTTCCGTTTATCGATCTTTCAAACTGACGTTTCTCTACGAACTGTCAACCGTGAATTAAAAGGGCGTCACCGGGACTCACTTGGCAGCCGTCGGCAACTGCCCAGTGGGTTTGCCAACATCCACCCGCCCGTGTAGTTCCGGTACGCCAAGAACTTTCGCTTCCGGACCTTCCGGCTTATCTCGAATGGCGGGTCTGCTGATTGTTCCTCTCGACGTGTACACCTCGGCACGCCGAACTTGCCCGTCCTTCGCTTCCACAACATCGATGATCCGTCCTCGAAGCCATCCGTTACGCTTACCGTCGTCGACCACCACCACCAGGTCACCGGGTTTCAATGGTTCCACTGGTTTGAACCATTTTGTACGACGAGTTAGAGTTGGTAGGTATTCGCGAATCCAGCGACTCCAAAATGTGTCGATAAGATGCTGAGCCAATTTCCAGCTGTCCCTCAGAGTTGAAGCATTTTCCGCCAAATCCCGAGGAGGTTGGTTAATGCCTTTCGTTCCGTAGAGAAGAAAGTGGTTTGGTGTAAGTGCCTCTTGTTCAGCGTGATCTAAAGGGATGTACGTAAGCGGCCTCGAGTTTACTACTGACTCAGCTTCGAATAGTACGGTTTCCAGGACCTCGTCGTTAGGGTGATGTGGGTGGTCTGCGATCGCTACCATTGCCGCTTTCACCGATCTGACCATGCGCTCCCATGATCCTCCCATGTGGGGCGCCAGTGGTGGATTAAACAGCCATCTCGTGTTCGAATTCGTAAAAGTTACTGCGCAGTGTTCATAGACTGCTCGGAGTTGCTCTTTTAGCAGGTTATTTGCCCCAACAAAGTTGGTTCCGTTGTCGGAGCAAAACGTTTCAGGCGAGCCTCTGCGCGCAACGAACCTTCTTATGGCCATTACGCACGACTGGGTTGACAGGCTGTGTACGACTTCCAGGTGCACTGCTCGGACTGACAGGCACGTGAACAGTGCGATCCATCGCTTGACCAGGCTGCGACCCTGCTTCACGAAAATAGGCCCGAAATAATCTACTCCAGTGTGTGTAAACGGCCGTATGTAGGCGGTCAACCGAAACTCAGGCAATGGTGCCATAATCGGAGTTTTGGGGTGCTTTCGTCCTAATTCGACAGACCTGGCATTGCTTGGAGATTTTCGTGACCAGCACGCGTAGTTGTGGAATCCAGAACCGCTGTCTGATCTCGTTTACGACTGTTTCGTGGTTTCCATGCAGAAAGCGTATGTGGTAACTTTCCACGAGCAACTTGGTTACCCAATGATCCTTGGGAAGAAAGGTAGGGTACTTCGCACGCATCGTCAACATGGGTGCTGCTGTTATACGGCTATTCATCCTAAGGACACCTTCATCATCGAGCATTGGGGACATTCTGTATAGTGCGCACGATCTATCGATCTGCTTCGGTTCTACTTCGGGATGTTCTTTGTTGAAGACAAGCGTTGCATACTCGTCCGCGTACTCCTGCATCTGCGCCTGCTGCCAAATCAAGGCTTCTGCCTTCTGCAGCTCTTCTTGCGTCAACGGACCCTTCGTCTTATGTCCCTGAAATCTTGCAACTGCTCTGATAACATATCCTGCAGCACGGTGAAGCCTCGACCATCTGGAGAACCTTTCCACGTTAATAACCGGCTGCGGTACGGTCCGGTGATGAAGGAAAACTGCGCGGAGATCTTCTTCCGTAGTGAATACCTTTCTTGTTTCTATCTGCCAGGTTTAATCTGATTCCCTAAGAAACATCGGCCCGGCGTACCAACAGGCATCTGGATTGAAGCTAGGGCCGTCTCCCCATTTTGTTGCTTGGTCTGCTATATTGACCTTGGATGGGACCTTTCGCCACTCGTCCACGGTAGTTGTCGACAATATCTCTCCCACTCGGAAGCCAACGAACTGATGATATCGTCGCGTTTCGGATCTCAGCCATGCGAGGACGGTCGAAGAGTCAGACCAGAGATACCTAGCAGCCACTGGAATTGTCAACGCCACACACGACCAGGTTCCGTATTCTCTAGCTCCTCCGCTGTTATTCTGTGAGCGTACCCTTTCTCGAGATATTCCGCAATCAGTTCCCTCACCTTTTCGGCAAGATAGGAATCCTTCGACAACCTCCGCTCTAAAGCGTCCATTCTGCGAATGGCCATAGGATAGCTGTTTGGTAGATAGGGCTCATCATATCGCCACAACAGCCCAGTCTCCATTCTTCCATCTACTCTTCGAGTGGTCTCTTGAAGGATCCTCAGCGCTCGCTTATCTTCCTCCGATTGAGGGCTATACTTGATGCTCGCCTCCTCGATCGCCAAAAACTGTCGGAATAGGTCGTGAAGCTCCTGTTCATTTTGACTTTGCTCGACATGAACGTTTGCATACTCTACGGATCTACAGCTAGTCTCGTACCGTTCATATATGCACCACCCTAGTCGTGTTTTAGCTGCAATCAACTCTCCCGTGCCGCTTTCTCGACTCTTGAGTGCACTGATCAGTCTAGCGTTGTCCACTCCAATGATCAGCCTAGGAGTGACTTGGGTGTAACTGCTCAGTGGTATCTTCTTCAAATACGGATGATTTTCCAATAGTTCCTCGCTGTCCACGGTTTGGCTAGGCAGTTTCAGTTGTCCCACCGTTCGCGCTTTCAATGGGAACTGTTTCTTCCCGCTCCTTCCGGCGATCATGACATCAATCCGCCGTGATTCGTTTTCGATCCTTGTCACTTCTCCCGTCCAACAGAGACACAATGGCTCCCTAGGTCCTTCTACTCCGAGCAGGCTCGCAACTTCAGCTTCCAACATAGTCACTGAAGCTCCATCGTCAAGGAAAGCGTAAACTTCTATACTTTTCCCGTTCCCATAGAGCGTTACAGGGAGATACTGAAGTAAAGCCGAAGACGTCATATAGTGATGATGCTGGTGCGCAAGATTATTATTTGTTGATGTTGACGGTGAAGATGATCTTGTCTCAATTTTTCTCGAGTGCAACAAGGGATGATGGCGCATACGGCAGTCCCCAATTCCACATTCATGCTTGGAACGGCACGGCCACGATCGATGAGGAATTAGGCAGATTCGACATAATCCTTTTTGCCTCATTATTTTCCACCGTTCGTCCATGTTCAGTTTCTTGAAGTCTAGACAATCAGCAATACGGTGGTCTGTCCGGTTACAGTTTGAGCAGGGTTTGGCAGTTTTACTTAAAGATTCCTTTTGCTGAGGCCTACTTGCTTCCGATCCAGATGTTGACAGATTTTGTTGATGAACAAACAACTTCTCCTTTGCAGGTATTTCTCTTTTGCTTTTCTCCGATCTAGCTGAAGTCTGCTGCCCTTGATCTACATGTAGCGTCACTTCGCTTGCCATCGTTACCAGCTCCGCCATAAAATTGTTAAACGTCTCGAAGTCAGCTGGCTGGTAGCTACGTTTGAAGGACGCCCACTGCAACTTTAGATTTGGTGGAAGCCTATCCACCATCTCCTGCAAAAGCATTGGGTTATTGATGTGTTGTCGCTGATTTGCCAGAACCATGTGCTCAACTAAGTTTTCTACTCCCATTCCAAATTTGATGAGGGTTTTAAGATCATCGCCTCTGGGAGAAGGGATTTCACGCATCCGCTTTAAAAGCGAATAGATGATAACTTCGGGTCTTCCGTAGAGTCTTTCCAGTGTAGCCATCACATGCGCAACCGACTCTGGAATCAGCAAACGGCTACGAACACTTTCCAAGGCGTGCCCTCGAAGGCACCGTTGAAGCCTCGCCAAGTTCTCTGCATCATTATATCCGCACGCTTCAGTAGAGTTGCGGAAGGAGCTGAAGAAGAGTGGCCAGTCCTGCGGTTCACCGGAGAAGACTGGTAAATCTCTTGTTATCACTTATCCTTGCTGTACATATTTGCGCCTTTGTTTTGATTTGCTGTGTTATTTTGACAGAATATTTGAGAGTGTGTTCGTGTGAGTTCATTATGAGGAACGCATTATTAAGCTTGGGACCGAGCTTGGGACCGATGTGCTAGTACTGACTGAGCAAAGAAAAAAATCGTATTTGTTCGGGACCTACTGGTCTTAGAGTTAGTCTATGGTAAAGCATTGCACGGGATTATTTTAGAAAATCGACAAAAAAAAATAATTTGGGCCTAACTGACAAACGTAAACAATGGCTTTTTCCGCGAACTTCACGTCATTGAAAACACTCCTAGTTAATTAATCCACCACGGTCATTTCGAAGAGAAAGAGTTCACCTATTAGATAGAATTGGAGGCTTATATGGGTAGCCTTCGAGCCACGATAAATTTACGGAAGAAGCCATTGTTTACGCTTGTCAATTTGGCTTTAATGAAAAATATTTGTCGAAATAACTAAAGGCTTGTTTTCAGACTACTTTTTGACGCAATGATGCTGGTGCTTTCTGGATGTCACGTCTGTGATAAAGTGAAATACTCCTGTTAAACAATAGAATTACCCCGGTCAAACAGGTATTCACCTGTCGTTATCGTCTCTTGACATAATATCAATCTCGTAAACCACTCGACCGCTTTTTGTTACCTAAATGTTGCTTAAAATCTAGACAAAAAAAATCTCAAAGAGAAGACATAGTAAAATCATAGACTAAAAAATGGAAAAATGTTAAGGGCTACCTAATCAGAACCTGTCCTCTCTGCATGCATGCGTGTGGACAGCGTCTCCATCTGAGCAACGACCAACTGGACCATGTAGACAAACAAAGAGAGAGCCAGAACTTCCCGAAACCGGTGGGAAAATTGATACAATTAAACGTTTAAAATTTCCGAAACATCATTAACTCTAAATCTCTGCCCTTTCTCGCTCTCTCGCCCGTTATCCGCATCAACTAGCAACACATGTAGGACCGAAGCGATCATTACCATCATCACCATCTCATGTAAGTGAGTCCGGTGAGAGTCGAAATCAAAATAAACCCCGGCCGGAAAGAATGGACCGACACAGGTAGGGCAGGCAGGCAGACAGCTTGTGGATGATGGATGGAAAGAATGATAGAAAACGTTGAAAACCACGCGCGCAGGTGGAACAAACGGCCAGCGACGGCGAACTCAACTCTTCTCAGTTCGATGGACGACGGGATCCAGTTCCAGTGCAACAAAACAACACCAAACCCGACCACCATTCGCGTTTTGACAGCTGACGAGTACGGACGTCTGTGTTGCTGCGCCGCCGCCAACGAGTTGAATTCGACGCATGTGTGTTGCATCGGTAAAGCGCTGCAGAAACCATAACAACGAGGAAAGTTGCGAAAACACGTGCTTCACTAGCGGCACCAGCGCGTTTGCCGTGCCGCTGTCGTAAAAAAAAAAAGTGTTGGATTGTGGTTGAAGGACTAGTTTCGGAAGCATTTAGTTTTGTTTGAACAATGGAACTTGACTCGTGAAGAATACCATTGTCTCGAGACATTATTGGTTGAGTGCAGTGAGAGTGACTTTAAAAATCAGTACCGATTGATTGCCCATCTTTGGCTGCCGAAAAACCATTCCAACAAACGGGTGATTAATTTAATGCCGTTTTGATAGAGCGTGTGAAGGCATATCTGCAATTTGCTATCATTATTCGATCGTCAGTTACACGATCGCATCGTACTGAGCTTCGAAGGGGGCTGGAATTATTACTTTCGTTGGCAGAGTGATATATAAAGTTGGAAGACGAGTGTGAGTGGTTTGCAAAAAAAAAATATATACATACATGGCAATTTTTGATACACAGTGACGAAATAGCATCATATGAAGTGATACAAAAAAAAAAAAAAACCAATAGTGAGAAGATGGAAGATTCGGTTGCAATCCCTTGATTATGTCGATTTTTACGGTGATTTGTTGATTATTTTGCGGAGAGTATGGAGCAGCAAAAACTCGCTGAAACTGACGACGGACAACTTGGGCATTGTGTTGGGCTAGCGGTAGCATAGTAGTGCACAGCAGAAGAAGTGTGAAATTTGTTGTAAGCCTCTGATCGGCAGCAAACAACAGGTGATTTATTGTTATTGTTGCGGTAATCTATCGGCATCTGGGCCGGATTGTGTGTTGCTAACGGATATTGGCTGGTTCGAGGAGCAACAGCAGCAGCAACTGTTACCACCTCCATCAGCACCACCACCACCATCATGGGACTTTTCGGATGGATCAAGAAGTAAGTGCAGAATGTTTATTTGCTTCGTATTGTTCTTGGGGTAGGCATTGGTGTGTACAGTTTGATGTTTTTTTTATTCTACCTATGGGGGTAGAAAATGGAACAGAATGTAACAAATTTGTGGGGAAAATAGCTGTGGGTATTTCCCTACTGGAATATTTCTTTTTGGAGATCTCTGAGTGGGTAGAAGCATTGTGGAAGCTTTAAAATCAGTGCGGCAAAAGAAGGATGGTTGTATTTTTCTGTTTTTTAAACTACGGTTACCGTGAAGTACCCTAATTCTGCGCAGCGCCTAATTATGCGCATTTTGCCAAAATTTTGCAGTTAATTGCAAGATTGTCAAACTTTATATTTTATCCCATACACAAGAGGACAACATCAATTTACATGTAGAACTAAATTTAAAGAATACTAAATACAACTAGAAATTTGTTTGGAATGTTTTAAAATGCGCAAAAATTAGGGCATAAGGCGCGCAGAGTATGAAGACTGCATCAGTTTTAGTATCATTCCATTTAATGGAATGATTTCAGGACCATTTGAAATAGTTTTATGCCCTATTGAATTCGGCAGAGCCCAAACCTGTGGTGAGTGAGGATGGCCCCGGCGTAGTGCTTAGCATCCATACCTTTCACGCCAAAGTCACCAGTCGAAGTCTCCCTCGGACAATTCACAAAAAATATTCAGGAACAATTAAAAAAAAAATTACTACGACGGGAGATAATCCAGCGCAAGACTGAAAATCTCACCTATTAAGAATAATCTATCTATATATACCTATATAAAAATGAAATGCTGTCCGTTCGTGACAGCATAACTCACGAACGACACAATGGATTTACTTGATTTCTTTTTTGTTTGATTCGTCTTGGCTTTCAAAAGGTTTATATAAAGAAAAAAATAGAAAAATTTATTGGAAAATGATTTTTTTTTTTCATAAAATACCCAATTGTTATTTTGTATGGGAATATCATAATATGATAGACCGCTATCATTCTATTTGTAACTAGCTGGCCCGGCAGACGTTGTCCTGCCCATAATTACTTAATGGAAAATTGGAGAAGGAGTTATAAATGAAAAAGTTTATTTGCAATAAGTTTTAATTCCATTTATTTAGAGTTAATTTCTTACTTTTATGTGATGATTTTATCGAAATGTGTTGCTGTAAGGTAAGGTTTCATGTCCAAGAAAACTTATAGAACATTATAGATATTACCATAGGTGTTGGCATGAACTGTTTTCTTATTATGTTCGTTGCCCCAAACGAAGTCATTTGAAAACAACCATTATAACTCTGGATGTTCTGCAGAATATGTTTAGAATCACTTCCTGATCCAGACACCAATGAGCGCAAACGCTGGTGGTGGATTTAGTGGCGTTACTTTAACTTTGCCACTTGCACAGCACAATTCATTTGGTGTTTCATTTGGGAGCTACAATGCATTACAATGAGAACAAACTTCACTCATTGATTCAATGGCGACTGATATATCCGCACTGAAATTAACCAAAGGATCATATTGAAATGCAGCACGTTGAAGATTTTGCAGAATGTAGGTTTGCTGTCATAGTCGTTTAGTGATGTTATTTTGGGTACGATTGTCACCAGATCTTTCTGATAATTCCCGATTACGCTTCTTTCTAACTCTATCGCTTGTATTTCGACCTGCTCTCTCTTCTTGACCCAACATCGGTCGAGCCCGTGCCATTCGTTGTCGATCCAAGTCATTTTGAGTTGCATGCTGAACGTCTCATTCAAGATTTTGCTGCGCTAACAGTCGTGCGGCTGCAGCGACCAATATTACTTCGTCTAGTAGGAGGCATTGCACAATAATACTAATTGAAATTGAAATTGCAACATAATTAGTTTCTTCTAAATTTCTAGTAATATGTTCGTTTTCACTTTCCTGATGCACTATCAATCTTACAGTGAACGATACTAATATAAACAAAAATGTTATTATACACCTGTCAGTTCAACATAGAATACAAAAACTAATACTCTCATTCTCCATTGAACTTCACTCCTATTTACATCTCGCTGCGAGATATCACCAATACAAACGTTTCAATTTATACGTGAACCTACACGTTTACACTGCCCAAGTAACAATTTCAGTTCTATTCCAGCCGTATAGCACTCCTCCCGGCTTTGTTGATGAAACTACATTCAAAACTGTTTTGTCCACCTCCTCTATGCATCTTTAAAGCCGAAATGTGTACAAAGTGGCCCACTCTGTAGACGGTTGTGAAAAGAAATTAATAAAACCTTTCCAAGACCATAAAGATTTTGAAAATGTTCTAGTGAAAGATGTTTTTATGAAAGATAATGCCGAGTGGCCACAGCTGTCAAACTTCACGGCGATATCGTGGTTGGTTTTTGTTATTCTGCTTTGTTCGATTCTCTGCTCTTCTGATTCATTCAACAGTAAATAATGGCTAAGAAAAAAGTGTTGCGGGAAATTATGTTTGTTAGCAAAATATATAAAACAAATTGAGTTTTTTGTTTAGCATATCATGCTACAAATCATATGCGCATTTAATTGTATGGTGAATATTGGCATGATAAGAGCTGAAAATTAATGCGCCTCGGAAATTATGCGAGTTTACAGCAACAAAAACAAAATTGAAAGAAATATATTCGATAAATTAATCATGAAACTCCTGAAAATTGATGGAATTCAATAAGGTTATCTGAACGAATACCGAAATTTGCCTCAGATCTACAGTTCAATTGTATGACATTTAAAATTTGGTGTATTTATTTTTCCACATTTCAATAATTTCATACATTCCAATATGGCGATTGCAAGAAATCACAGTTTTGCCAATGAGCCAATTTATCGTAGCAATCGTTACTATAAAACTATCTGGTCGCTTGGTAGCTTTTCAAAATGCCAATTAGCCGTTTAATGCATTTACTGGAAGCAAAATAATTTTAAAATGCTTTTTCAACTGACCATTATAAGATAATATGAATGAGTCCTAAAACGGTATTTCAAAACAGCATTTTATGATTTTACAAAGTCAAAATTAAACCTTTGATAGGGATAAAAGGCATTTAAGAAGTCAAGGTTTTAAGATTGTTGTAAAGAAGCTGTGTAGGTTCTTATAAACCTGACTAAAATTTGAAACCTATTGGCATCTCGTGCTGCCATAATAAAACTGAATTGATTTCTGGTGGCTTTCATAAAACTTTAGTAAAACTTAGTTGGTTTGGCAATGTTACTTGGGTGAGGTTGCTTTTTACGCAGGAATGAGTGCGGTGAAAAAAAATGCTTAAAAACAACTGAGTAACTCCTAGAATTCACGTACAAACCCGTAATTTACGGAAACCTAGTAAAAAGCAACAAAAGTGATTATTTAAACGCGTTAATGACAAAATCTAAGTGAACGGTATCTCCTCGCGTGAATTATGAACACCACGTTAAAAAAACTCGCATAATAAACGACTCCAGTGTATTATCGTTTTTCGCATAATTTTTCAAAAAGTCCTAAATAACAATGAGAGATTCGCTCCTCTCTTGTCCTTTTTTTGTTAATTAAGACGCCATTATAAAATTTTCCAACGGTTTCTCCTTCCAACTCGATGGATGGTCTTGTTGTTTTCTATTATGATATTTCCATATAAAGTGAAAATTTAATTCAAATGATTTTTTTTTACTCTCCCGAAAACATTTCGTACATTTTTTATTTCAAAAACCTGTTGGGATTCAAGACGAATCAAATGAAAAAGAAATCAAGTAATTCCATCGTGTCGTTCGTGAGTTATGCTGTCACGAACGGACAGCATTTCATTTTTATATATATAGATGAGGAACCGTTGGAAACTATTATAATGGCTTCGTAATTACCAAAAAAACAGAACGAGAGAGGAGAGAATCACTGATTGTTACTTAGGACCTTTTGAAAAGATATACAAAAATATGATAATACACTTGAGTCGCTTATTTCGCAACTTTTTACGGGGTTGTCGGAATTTAACGCGGTTTTCGTTCTTCATGCGAGAAGATACCGTTCGCTTAAATTTGATCAAAATCGCATCTTAAACCTAACTTTTCTCGCTTTTTTTGTAAATTACGGGTTTTTCCGTGGATTCAGGAATTTATTTGGTGTTTTAAGTAGTTTTTTTTACATCGCACTCACTCCTGTGTTAAAAGTAACTTCAGTGTAAACGATTTATAGCGTGTATAAACTGGGACGTTTGATGGTGACTCGCAGAGATGTAATTTCGATCAACATAGAATAGGTCTATCAACATTTGTAAACAAACATTCTGAGCCCTTTTCTTGCCATAGGACCCTCGCAAATCAATACCATAATCATGTAGGGAAAAGTTTCTCTACACGGTGATGCTATAGATTTGCGTGTGTAGCCTATAGCTTGCAAGAAAAAAGGCTCAGAAGTGTAGGTTTACAAATGTTGATAGGCCCTTTTTCTATTGTTGGTCCAGAATTGGAAGGAAGGCCAATGGAAAGCGAAGTTGCACGCAAAGAAAAACCGCAGTAGAAACTACCATTTCGAGGGTTAAATTTTCATCTGACTATAAATGCGTTTCATTTTACCATGCCTGCGATTAGATCAACCATGGTGCAGTTGATATCAATATAAGGTCTGTCAAATATACCACAAACGTTGAAGGTTTTACCATAAACATAATAAATTTGACTGAAATTTCATGATAGTTTTAAAGATAGGCGTAGTCGGGTAAAATGGTAGTTTTTACTACAAGATTTTTTTCTGTGTATAAGTTTAAGTCTTCTTTGTTGAACTGACAGATGTGTAATTACGTTTTTGGTTACATTAGTATCGTTCGCCGTGTGATTAATAGTGCATCAGAAACGTGAAAACGACGATATTACTAGAAATTAAAAAGACAATAATTAAGTTGCGATTTCAGTTAATTTCAATTAGTATTGTTGTACAATGCTTCCAACTAGACAGAATAATATCGGTCGGCTGTTAGTTCAGCAAACTCTCGAATGAGACAAAGCGACGATCAGCGTGCAACTCAAACTGAATTGGGTTGACAATGGATTTCACGGGCTCGAATGATGTTGAGTAAAGAAGAAAGAACAGCTCAAAATACAAGCGATAGAGTTAGAAAGAAGCGTAATCGGCAAGTACCAGAAAGATCTGTTAAAAAATGGTGCCCAACATAACCTTATAAAACAAAGGCAAAGGTATCCGTTGAACGAATCTTCAACGTGCTGCCTTTGGTTGATGACAATGCGAATATATCAGTCACCATTGGATCAATGAGTGTAGTTTGCTATCATGGTAATGCATTGAAGCTCCCAAATGAAACACCAGAGCCTTGGCGCTCATTGGTGTTGGAATCAGGAAGTGGTTCTAAATATGTTCTGCAGAACATCCAGAGTTATAATGGTTGTTTTCAAATGACTTCATTTGGCGCAACGCACATAATAATATTTAAAAGTTTTCTTGGACATTGAACCTTGCAGAGTTTAAAAATTTAGTTAATTATGAAATTGTGAAACCGTCTACGTTACAGGTCCAATTTACCAAAAAGCGAATTCAATGTTGCCACCGACAGACGCAGACCATGAATTTACAGATTTATTTCAAGCGAGATTCACTCAGTAACATTATTCCACCATGAAGCGGGACAATTGTAAAACAATTGCAAGCGATGCTTCATGAGCCCAATGGATTGATTCAAATTTTCAAGACTACTCTAGATCGAATGCCATCTAACAACCATAAGCTGGCGATTCGAGCTAATACCTTCTACAATTTTCCAATAAGTAGTTTAATTGTAAGCAGGACAACGTCTGCTGGGTCAGCTAGTAATAATAATAATAATAATAATAATAATTTGTTTTAACCTATGTTGTATGTATCAATCACGCAACAATTGAAGGATTGTTATTCTCATACTACTGTTTTTTTTAAAGATTTGGATTAAGGTAGGGTATGTGTTCCTTAACTCAGCCTATAATGCAATCATCGATTACATTTTTTGTTATAAACTAGTTATACACTTGCAAAGATATGTTTGATAAGACATTTGGTAGTATGTATCACGAAAAGCTACACAACTCTTTTTATAAAGTCAGAAACATTCGAGAAATATGGATTTAATGTCGGTCTATAAGCACCAAATTGGGTCTATTCGTGGATGCAATTCTTCGTCCCATTCGATGGATTTATTATTTTATTTATTATGAATAAAAGCATTGCTAACTGTATTCGATTTACTTAATACAACATTTCACAAAACGAACTAAAGTAAACCTGTCTCGAACACTTAAGTTATGTTCATATATGATTCATCAGCCATTCAATAATGAAAACATCATAATTCGCTCTACAATGATTTTGTATCTTTGGTTTGTGTTTAAATGAGCCACTTGAATATAAACACCCGCAAATTCATGCATTTCCACTTGAAATTTTACCAATAACAACGTTTTTACTACGTTATTGATGCAACAGGCCATAGTTGGGAACATACAAAAATAATATGTCCCCAACATTGGGTCTAAGATTTTCTTGTAAAATCATTGTTATTTTAGCTATATGAACAGTTAGTTTGTAACGTGTAACTATTTTCTGCACATCCAGACTGCATAACTTGCTTTATCGATTCAATTAAGCCAAATTTAGATCACTTGAAGATCGTGTAGATCATCTGTTCAGCCTGACCAGTCAAATCATGATGCCCCAAAAGTTCAAGAAATCGAAAATTACGCGGAAGTGAACAACTATAAGTTAATTAATATTGTCTCAATTGCTTCGGATTACATTGGTCATCCTAATAGGAACATGATTTTGTTGATTATCGCTAAATTAATGACACATTTGGTACATAGGCCGAAAGGAGGAGCTAGGCAACATTACATCCCCTTATCCTAAATGTTTCATTGTTATTTTACGCATTCAGGTAAATCAGGTCGCCCAACGGTGAATTACGAACAGGGACATGCGCGTTCAAAGCGTAGGAAGGCTTTGGAATAAAGGCAATCGACACCTTTGCCTGCTCTTTCATTGTGTGTAGCCTTCGTGCTGAAGGAAGAAAAGTAGACGCTTTGTTAGTCAAGGAAGCATTAAATACTACACCCAGACGTGGATCTAAGATAGTCAAAGCATGGGATGAATCTAAAAAAGAAACAGGTTTACGGTCTTACACACCAAACGAAGCCTTAGGTCTTATTCTGGACACAGGTGTTTCAAGGCATGGGTACCAAATTTTGAGAGTTCATGCAAAGCAAAGAGGATTCGATTTGTATCCGTCGTACAAAAAAAATCCAAGATGCGAAAACGAATTTCTGATGATTACCGCAAAGAAGGCAGAAGTAAAGTTGCAAGCATTGTTAGATCTGACTGGACAACGAATTGCAGAGGTACAGAAAGAAGTGTTTGCTCTCGTTTTTTTTATGATATCACACTATGTGTGTTGACTATAAAATGGGGCTTTGATGGCAGCGGAAATCAAAAATCGTATAAACAATCTCAATATGAAGAAGAATATAATGATAGCTGTATTCTAATGACAACTCTTGATCCTCTACAATTATACGTTCAGCATGATAGCAATTCGAACGAAACCATATTGTGGCGAAATCCTAGGCCTTCTTCCACCAGGTCCTGCAGACCGATCAAAATAGAGTTTACTAAGGAAACAACAAATTCCATTATTTATAAATAAACGATCTCTTTTCATCTTTGGTAGAGACAGACCATGGAGCACTGCGCATCAACCATCAATTGACACTTTCCATGATTGATGGCAAAGTGTGAAATGCACTAACAAACACCAAATCAGCTCAGAGATGTTATGTGTGTGGAGCTCTACCAAAAGATATGAACGATTTGGATAAGGTCATCAAAAGGCAAGTCGACGAAAGTTCTTTGGAAATGGGTTTATCTACACTTCATGCCTACATCCGTTTTTTAGAATGGTTGTTGCATGTGAGTTATAGGTTGGAAACAAGAAGTTATCACAAAACAAAAGCGCTGAAGGCACAAATTGAAACACGTGAAGCAGAAATAAAATATCGATTTAAACAGGACTCTGGATTACTTGTCGACATGGCGAAAGAAGGACATGGTACAACAAATGATGGTAACACTGCACGTAGATTCTTTGCAAACGCAGCCAAAACAAGCAAAATTACTGGAATAAGTGAAGAACTGATTGATCGATGCGACACTATTCTACGAGCTATGTCTTCCGGATATTCGGTCAACATACCAGCATTCCGCTGTTTTGCAGAAGTCTCTATGTTAGTTTGGACGAGTGGTATCCTATGCCAGCATCTGTTCATAAAATTCTCATCCATGGATCACAAGCAATTCAAATAGCGTTGGTTCCTATTGGTATGCTTAGCGAAGAGGCACAAAAGTCTCAGAATAAAGATTTTAGAAAGTTTCGGGAACGATATGCTAGGAAAACGAGTAGGATGGACACAATGGTAGACGTATTTCACAATATGTTACTATTATCAGATCCAGTATTATCAGCGATGCGATCTACGCCAACGACTAACAATGAACGTTTAAAGCCTGCAGTTTTGAGCCTGCTTCAATCACCAGATCTACAATTATTGCAGTCGGATGATGAAGATGGATATTGAATTACCAAATCGGAAAATTACACGCGAGTTTATATAGAATAAGTTTCAATCCGCAAGTTTCATTTCATTCATTTCATTTAACTTTGACATACGTTATTTACAACATGCGAACTTCTTTTTCTTCTAAAACTACTTGCAATAATGACTTGAGTATTTGAACGAGATACTGAAGATAGTTGCACAACAAACACGTTTTTCTCAAATATCAGCAATTAATGTACAATTAGTTATCTAGCTTCCAATCTTCCTACAGCTGTGCCGTTATAGACGCCCACATACGCTGTCAATCACTATTGACACAATCAATATTGAATTGTCTTATATGAAGAAATATATGCTCTGGATTTATATACATTAGTAAGATAAAAAAAAATCAAGTTAATTCCAAAGATTACTGGTTCTGCTGTTCACACGGTTAAAAAAATCTAATCAAGTGGAAAGAAATAAACCTAAATATATTAAAATTATATTTTACAAAAAGCCCTGCTGTTCCCTGTTGAACTACATACTTGCAAATATCCAACCACGTTTACACTAAGCGCTCACAAAAATGTGGCTGCTACTTCTTGCTATATTTTGAGTAATTGTAATTTGAAAACACAGCTCCATTTTACAACATTATTGTAAATATATTTGTATTCATGTATGATATATCGCAAAATTTCCCAAAAAAAAAACAAACTGAAGCATGGCGACAATATTTCACCGTTTAAATTTTATATTGTAGATCTTTATTTTCCAAAAAATAGTAAAAACTACTTTTTGGGGTATTTTTTAAAAGTTTGCCAATATTTTGTTTTCTGTGTAAGATAGGTCTTTGACGTCTTGGACAACATTTCTCAACAAAGTCTAATAAACAAATTTGTCGAAAAACCATCCTTCTAGGACGCTCCGTTAAAACGATGGAATCGAGCGCCACCTATGCGGAGGCAATATGAACTAATCAAAACCGTCTAAAGATGGCCCTTCTTCAACTGAACAACTTTTTCTAAGACTGCAAACATGTAGGAAGCATACACGCGGCGCTAGAGGTTTTGGCCACACCACTGGGTTCGCTGCCCCACAGTGCCCCACTAGAGAATCATTTCAAGCGCTCTAAATCGAAAAATTGCTTTTTCAGCTTAGATACGTTTATAGCAAGGATAGACCGATTTTATAGGCCCTCTGATCATATCATAACTTTGTCTGGTGTCAACTTTGCGTCCATATAAATATCCAATGCATGCTCGCTAGATATATCGGGAAGACATTCATAAAATGTTTTCAAACTGTTATTACCCTCGGCCCTTAGACTAACTTTTGCAGATTCGGTCAAGCGATGTTTGCTACAGTCGCAAATTTCGTCGGAATCTTTCGATGGCCGTCCTCGCTTTTTGTTGCTGTTGTTGATAGTCCTTCGAAAACTGTGAACGCCTCCAACCATTATTTCCATTATTTTGCATAAATCGCTCCATTTTGCGTCGACTTTCTTCCAGCGACGCTGGAATTCATGCCACGACATGGGTAAAATGCGGCGAGTTCGAAGGGTTGAAGTCTTTTGGTACAAAAACAACATACAGATATAACTGTACCAGCCTAACACCGACCGCGCGTTGTGGCAGAATGCTAAGACCCGCCAAAATAGCGTCTCGCCTCCGATCCATCTGTAGGACACAGTCAGATTTTTCACGACAGCCACATATTTTTTCGGTGGATATGCTCTTGTTCCGATGCCATCTTCATAACAACTGGACAGATTGTAATGAAATTTTTCTAACGTAAACATAAAACTCTTAGCTAGTTTCAGTCACTAGTTTCACTTCAATCAATTTCAACCCACACGCTAAAGAATTACAAGCTAATCATTGTGGCTTATTTGTTTTCGAGTACAGTCTTTTCGAAGGATGTGTTGCAATTGGAGAATTAGAATTCATTAAAAACTTTGCATCTTCAGCCGGTACGCGGCAATGGAAAGTTCAAACAGCACAAAAGAAAAATTCAACCAAACAAACTCTTTAGTTGGCAAACTGATTTTGTCGTCCTGAAAAGAACGGATTTAGTTGACGGGAGAGAAACATGGTTTGCGATTGAACTTGGGCTTTCTTCTTGGTTTTCTTGGTTCAGCTCCTCTTCGTTGCGGGTGACCATATGCAGGTGACGTGGGATGATTCTTGAGCATCGGCACCAACGCCTATCTGGACACCGACTGCTTGCCAGCGTACCCTCCAGAGTGCTTGCTACCGCCAAATCCATTCCTACTGTAGATCTTGCTCTGCACAGCTCCACGACTGCCGGAAAACTAAATCAAAATGCTTAGCTTTAGCTTAACATGTTTTATATTTCCATTTGTTTGTCTTACATACTAATTTTTACATTTTAAGTGTTTTAGCCCATTGGGCTCTTCAGCTTTGTTTAATTTTATGTGTTTGGTGTGTTTAAAGTGTTATGTGTTTTACATGAAATTTTCTGTTCAGCCCTTGGGGCATTGTTTGTTAAAATTAATCTAAATTGTTTGTTAAAATTAACCTAATCTACAACTAAAACTACAATTTGAAAATCCTAGGGGTGGGGAACCAGATTCCGGATGATCTTGTGATCCGATGTCAGACAGCGTGCCCTGTACCGATTGATAGACTCACTAAAGCGATCGTCGAGCATTTTTATCTCGGCCAGACGGTGGACCTCAGATGTTCTTGTCCTCGGAGGGGTGTTCGGAATCATCCTGAGGAACTTATTTTGGACACGCTGAAGTTTCAGGTGATGTGTTTTTGCGCAGCTCTCCCAGATTGGCATGCCGTACTCGATGACTGGAAGTATGATTTGCTTGTAGACAGAAAGCTTGTTTCTTAGGGATAATGTAGACCTTCTGTTAATCAATGGGTACAGTAGCTTCAACAGAACGTTACACTTTGTGACCGTTTTGTCAACCTGCTCCCCGAAAATAAGCTTGCTGTCTATGGTAACGCCAAGATAGATAGCTGATTTGGCCCATTCCACTGTTGTGTTGTTTAGGTTTATTTTACAATCCTCAGGCGGAACAAGTCTGGGAGAGTTGGAGTGTGGAAATAGGATGACCTGGGTCTTCGCCGCATTGATACAGATCTTCCATTCGGTGAAATATTCTGACAGAACATTCAGGCTTCGCTGCAGTTTCGCTGTAAGCGCTCTTATTACCCTACCATTGTGGACGACTGCGGTATCATCGGCGAACAACGACAGAGATCCATTTTCAGGGAGCGGGGGTATGTCCGAGGTGAATAGGTTGAACAGAAGTGGACCTAGTATACTTCCCTGCGGAACACCGGCGGAAATCTCCTGTGCATCGGAAACTGCACCTTGCAGCGAAACACGGAATGTTCTGTCCGACAGATAATTTTTAATTATCTTCACCAGGAAGATGGGAAGATTGTATCGATGCAGCTTGTACACCAAGCCATCATGCCACACGTTATCAAAGGCCTTCTCGATGTCGAGAAGTGCCATGGCGAGATGATTTTGAAACAGACTTGTTCCGTCTGAGGATGTTACTGACTCGATTAAGTTGGTGAATTGTCGACCGACCACGTCGGAAGCCAAATTGTTCGTCAAGCAAGATGTTCAGCTCGTCGGCAGATGATAGAAGCCGACGGTGGATTGCTTTCTCAAACAGCTTGGATACTCCTGAGAGAAGGCTGATTGGTCTATAGCTTTTGGAACACGAAGGATCTTTCCCAGGTTTCCGGATGGGTATGACTTTAGCTGACTTCCAACACGAGGGGAAGTAGCTAAGTCGCAGGCATTGGTTGAAAACCATCGTCAGATGGTTATAGAACTGGGGGCTCAATTGCTTGAGCTCCAAGTTCAAGATGTTATCGAAACCTGGGGCCTTCATGTTCTTAGACGCTTTGATATAGGTCAACAATTCGTCAGCTGAGACCTCCAACTCTTCCAAGAAGTCATTGGGACTTAGATGGATGTTGTTTATAAGCTCGCTAACGGCAGCTTCGTGTGGACTGACGATGTTTAGTCCAAGAGTGTGGGAGCTGACGAAGTGTTGACCTATCTCAACAGCCTTCTCTGCAGGAGTAATTAAGCGATCCGTGGAGCGATTGCTGTCAAGTGGGATCAACGGTGGAATGGGTCTTGGCTTAGTTTTTAAGATTTTTGTCAACTTCCAGAACGGCTTTGCACAATCTGGGAGAGAGCGCATCTTGTCGGAAAAATTGTTATTTCTGAGGTCCACTATTCTGGCCTTAATAATTTTGGTCATCCGATTGCAATGACTTTTTAAAGTAGGCAAACCAGTTCGCTGGTATTGCCTTCGAATGGCGTTGCGCAATCGAATAAGTTCTTTAGTGGGTCTATCAATGGGTACAGAGTCACTCACCTGATCTATCACCGGTACGTGTTGCTCCCGGGCCTGGGAGATCGCTTGCTCGATGCTCTGCAGCTGGCGTTCGATGTCATCAACCGAATCAAGGTGCATGTCGAAATCGATGCTGTCGTCAACTTGTTGCCGGAACCTCTCCCAACTGGCGCGATGGTAGTTCCGTCTGGTGATTCGATGCCGGTTGACCGAGGAGCCAACTTCGGCCACCACCGGTTAGTGGTCCGAGCTGAGCTCCTGGTATGCGACCGGTTGAGCGATGTTGTTTGCCATGTTCGTGAGGAAGATATCGAGGGTTGAGTGGGTCCGGCTTGACTTAAACGGGTAGGAGAATCCGGACTCAGCAACGTGTAGTGGCCCTCCTCCAGGTCGTGTTGGATGATGGTTCCGTTAGTGTTCCGACGGGTGTTTCCCCAGCTTTCATGTCTTGCATTGAGGTCGCCAGCGATGATGAATTGCCCCCGCCGCCGAGTTAGCTTGTCGATGTCTTGCCGTACGACCGCAACCGCTTGTTTGGGGCAGTATGCCGCAATGATGACGATTGGTCCGACAGTGGTGTCTACCTCCACACCGATCGCTTCGATAGTTTTGAGCTGAAAACTCGGCAGCAGGCGGCAGTTGATGTTGTAACGCAAAGCAATGGCAACACCCCCTCCTCTTGAGTTGGTCCGATCGAGTCTGATGAGCCGAAAGTCAGGAATAAAAACGTTAGCCTCTGGCTTGAGGTGCGTTTCGGTAATGATGGCGATGTCGATTTTCTTCTCGTTGAGGAAATCGGTTAGCTTCGATGTTTTTGTTCCGAAGGGAACAAGCATTCCAATTCAGGATCTTGATGGTGGCTTCACGGTCCATACTTGTTCATGAAGTTCATCAGCACCATGCTGGCAGCGTTGATTTGTTGCTCCTTGGAATGGCAACGACGCAGTTGTTGATGCAAGTTCTGGATGAACTCCATCATTTGTTCTGGCGTGTAGAAGTCATAATCAGACTGATTGGTAGCTGGATTCCTTGACGCCTGGTTTCCCCACACTGGAGGAGGGACGTGTTGTACTGGTGGGGCTGACGCGGCGGCTACAAGTCGGTGTTGGACTGTGGTGGTCGGTTGGCGGATACGCTGTCGATGGTTCACTTCGAGAGGCGGTAGATTTGGTACGTTGTACCGTAGCTGCGGGAAGTGTTCCTCTGTCACCGGAGGAGGCGGTCGTCGTTGAAATTTTCTATTCGTTTTGGTTGTTGCTTGCTTGCGGATTTCGACGTATTCCGATCGCTTTGGGCACGATCGATTGCTTCCTTCGTGGTTCGCACCACAGTTCACGCACTTAGGTTCAGCACCTTCGTCCATTTGGCTGTACGCAGCTGTCGCATGAGCTCCGGTACATTTGCCACAACGCGGTTTCATGTGGCAGTTCCTGGTGCCGTGCCCGAAGGAAAGGCAGTTTCCACACTGCGTGACGTCATTCTTGAGAGGACGGCAACGCTCCCATTCAACAATGATGTTGAAGAGAGCTTTTATCTTAAGCAGATCGTCCAGACGGATGGAGTTCTTCTCCAGATGGACCAAGAATAACTTGTCCCGATAGTTTCCGGATCCCTTGCGCCCGGATGGAAACACTTTGATCGGCTTCAATTTAACCGATTTAAGCTCGGTCATTATTTCCTCTGGGTCATAATCCGGAAGACCACGAATTACCACCTTCAACGGCTTGCTGCCGGGAGCATCGTGGGTAAAAAATTCCAGTTTTTCTGACAGTAGGAATTTTCCCACGGCTTGGAAATCATTCTCCGTAGAGCACATGATTTTAGTGCCCATGCTGCACAGCTTGAAAAGCGAGTGAATTTGTGCCGCAGCAAGCTTATTTCAAAGCAACGCTACATCCTTCGAGGTGGTAAAAAGCGGGGGAATTTTCGCTTTCTTCGGCACGTGTTGAACCGGCAACGCAGCAAATGGATTGTTTGCCAGTAGCCTGGCATTGGCATCCGACGGTCCAGCAGCGGCATCGTCGTTTCGCGGTCGTTTAGTGCCGACGGCTTGTTTATTAGCGGCAGCCATTGCTGCTCGCCGTTCTGCAGCGTCGTTTTTGCTGCGCATCATCGCCACAGCGATCGGTAGTGGCGGGTTTTTCGCAAGATTTTGCAGCTCCGTTTTAAACTTTGCCACTTCGAGCAGATGGCCGAGCGCCGGAGAAAGGTCGGACCGTGGGTCGAACAACGCCGCGAGAAAGCACTGTGCTACAAGCACAACTAAAACAAACCGGAAAACCGAGCAGAAAAATACGTCTGTCGCACACGGATGCACAGCGAGAAGTGAAGTCTAAATCAAAATGCGAAGGTGTACCCCTTATATATCTTTCATGGCTTCCTTGGAGACGTTCCTTACTTAAATATGAAGTCTGTGCTAGGAAAGTACTGTGCATTTGGTAAATTTACTCTGAAACATTGACATTGTAAGATATCACCTTTTCAATAGATTAATGTTAAAATTCAATCTATTTCTGATGCGTAGAAATATTCCAGATAGATTGGTACAAAGATTTTGAAAATTGGTCATGAAATGAATCAGTTATTAACGGTCAAAACCTATGCATATGCGATGCGTGATGCTCCAAATTTCCTTACTCGCAACTTGTACCCCTGTATTGCAAACAAAGACGTTAACGATCTTAGCTCCCTTTAGCTGAGTTTTCTTCGCATGGCTTATTTTTACTAAAAAGTTGTCTTCAACAATTGAACGCATTAAGTTGCTAAAATTGGTGTGACAACAAAAAATCATTCCTCCGATCAGTACATAAATATCACAAATTTTCTGTTGAAAATTTGACTTCTTAAAATGTTGTACAAACAAGGTGTGATGATGGCGTTTCCCGAGATAACTAGCACTGCGACAGAAGTCTGTCAAAAGATAAGCTTCCTGTTGATCAATTTAGAAGAATTTGCTCGTGTTTACTGGTGTTTCAGTTTTTTTTTAAATTGATCAAGTTAAGTGTTAATTTCAATTTTCCTAGTTTTCCACACAGAAACAATAATAAATTTTAACAAGCGCATAAAATTTCCCCTCGTTTTATCCCAAGCCAAAAGAGGTAGAAAACAACGAAATTGTTTGCAATCTTTCATGTGCCATACAACATTGTTTGTAATCTTTCATACGACAGGCTAGATTCAGGCGTTATCTGGCCTAAATTTCCATGAAATATTTTTTTTTGCAAATCTTGCATTCTCTTTATATGCATTAGATATCGCAGAAAATGCAATGTTTCTTTTAATCTGTGCAACTATAAATTTTCCTAGAAATTTATGAATCATCTCTATTATGTACGAATATTATGTTTACAAAACGAGGTTAAGCGAAATAACGAAAAATGATAATCATTGTAGCAGAATCTTTCCTGAACATTCCTGAAAGAAAAATTATTTTCAATCAACTCAAAACCTAAAACTACCTTTTACAGCTCGCTTGTAACTAACGTTAAGCAAGTGCACTAAATGTATGACATCATCAACGCTTCATTATGATAATAAAAGTCGCAGTGTGTTCCACATCCGACGTCCCGGCTCGTCGTCTCCGCCGTCTACCAGCGCTACTGTTCCGCCGCGTGCGTTCACTCAGTCAGAGCTTGAATCAACCGGCGCGGCGCGGAAGAACGCCATGCAGGTTTCATTCACAAGACCAACACCACAGTTAATTTAAATTTCCACTACATTTCCCATTACGGTTCCTCTCTCCTGTTGACCTGGTTGGTTTTTTTTATGTTGATCATTTCGCGCCCCGTCGCCCCGTTTTGAGTTTGGTTTTGAGCTATTTGCTGACCGGCTGTTGGTTGGTGGTTGCCGCCAGCGAACCATATTGCACACACCTTCCACAGGCAGAATGGCAGAATTCCTCGTGCTCACTGCGCCGGCAGCGGCGATGACCATACCCATTGTAATCCAGCTGTTCTACATAGTATGACTTCGGTATACTGTTAGAAGAACAAACAACAATAAATGAAGCATTCCTCCAAATGCTGTACCTATACACACATTCATGTTGCTACATACGTACATAAGTAACCTCTATTGTCAGTCATCGCTATGGTTACGACTAGGTGGGTCATTTTCCCCTTGCTAAACGTCAGCGCCATGCACACGGGCGGGTGTTATTATTAGCATCATAATGCACAATGCAATGCACATGGCTTTGAATTCTGCTGGACAGGTGGACGAGGTCGGTCTTGGTCTGCACGGTTTACCATCTGCTGTCACCGAATGATGTTCCATTTCAAGTCTGCCTGTGGGAGTGTCACGCATGGCCGCCCATCGAATGCATGAACGAGCAAGTTCTGCACTTCGCTTGTGGCGTTCTGAAGCAAGGCAAACCACCAGCAGTAGCGCGTCTTCCTACCCTTTTAAGTTCAAGGACTTCCTTTGTTCTAGGGGTCTTCAAACTCGCTCAAATTAACACTTGCTCGGTTTAATAACATTAACATCGCAAATTACAAGAAAGATGTCACGAAGTAGTAAGTTGTCATGGTGATAATGAAGATTATTCTTCACGGAAATGATTAAATAATTCGAGCTATGCTAAAACCCAGCACTAGTCAATCATAATTTACCGCTCCTTCACGCAATTCACTCACCTGTTTGTTCCTCCCGTGTTCTCTGCAGATGGCACAATAAAACATTGTCGATTAACCGCTCTGAACCGTGGTTCCTCTTAGATTTTTCACGTTCCTATTACCCTCCCTGTGGCCATTTGCCTGGCCTTTGCCGAGATTCATCATCTCTTTTGTTTTCCACGGAAGCTAACTTTTGGCGAAACAAGTTGCGGCAGCATAAAACCATTACCTAACCCCCCAACCCCCTCGCACGCCAGCCCAGGCCGATCCGACTCGGTTAGCGCTCTGGAATGTCTTCTACGGTAGATTTTAGCTTCTTTGTTCTTGACGATTGTACCATTCATCGGTTCGGTGCACGGAACCCAGGTTCTTTTGTGCAATGAGAAATTTCACTCCCATTAGACACGCGGCACTTAGAAGTAATTCCGTTCAATGGCGCTGCTGTTTTCCCTTCTCACTTCGGGTGGCAATGGCGCTAATTTTATAGATTCTATCAAATTGTAGGACATTGTTGGCAACAGGTGCGAAAACAATTGTTGATTGTTGGTAGTTGGTAGTCTGTGGGAGACGGATGTAATGTGAACATTATGAGCATCGCGGAGGTGCATGACTTGGTTGGACACGGTAACGGTTCACAGTTTGTATTTCTTTCGGTTTCACATGATGAATTGTTGCCAACGTGAGCACATATTTGAAGTGATAGAGAATAGTGATAAACATGGTTACCTTGGGAGCTGTGAACAATATGTAGAAGGTTATCAGTACCGTAACGCAGAGTTTTGATTATTATCAGATTTTCTGTACCATTTATGTTTACTGACAAGTAAAGACCTGAAGTAATTTTTACCATTTCTGCCGAAGTAATTTCGACAAATGCTCCAGTATGGGTGAAATGTCAGTTTTCCTTGCTCCTCCCCATTCAAAGGCTAGCATGCAGCTCGGCAGTAATGTACATTAGGATAGGACAAGTAATGCTCAAGAAATGCATCTACTATCGGAACTACTTACCTTGTATGCAGCTGAAAAGGAGGGCAAACTTCGTAACGTTTGTAACGTCTGCCTATGTAACCTAAACAGGGCTGTAACTTTTCTAAATAAATAATATTCCGTTCGATTGTTCCACAAGGAAAAAACTGACATGTCACCCATACTGGAGCAGTTGTCCAAATTACTTCGGTAGTAATAGTAAAAATTGCTTCAAGTCTTTACTTGCCAGCTGCATACTAGGCTTTAGTTAACATGATAACGCCTATGTCCATGCACATTAATTTTGAGATGCATACTAGCCTTAACCAGCATAAAACAAAAAAAATGGGTTTGACCTGGGAGGGAGAAACAGACTCAAAAATGCGATTTTTATGTGGAGCCAGATTCGAGCTGTCACAAACTGTCAAGTGAAGCCAAGAGAATGAAATACCAGTCAATGAAAAGTATTGATATTGTATATCAAATTTTCTTGCTTGAAAATAATTTGAACTAAATTTTTTTCGTGTTTCTATTGCTGAAAAGAAAGGAAATTTGCAACTCTGTTGAGTGTGAGGCGTATTTTTCCATAAATTTGACCAATTTCTTTTAATGCCCACCCGACAACCAAAATGCACGTATATTGAAAGTTGTCTTTATGATATACAAACATACATGTAAGTAAACAAATCGTATAGAATGCAAAAAATGTGGTTTATACGTGCAAAAGTGGAGGCCATATACGTGCAAATTCCATTGTTTTCTTAAACGAGTCGGTTCAATATCGTATGCGATTGAATTTGTAATAACAAATTCGATGTAAAAGGCTTAGCGATGTTTATCCGATTTTGTTTGTAACGATGTACGATGAATAAATGACACATCGTATTTAAGTCGAAAATTTGCACTCTTTGCAATTTAACGTAAACATAACACGATAAAGATCACAATTAATTGCGATGTTGACTTAAAATATAGAAATATACGATACTATTTGAACTCTGTTATACGACTTATGGTTGTCTGGGTAGAGACATTTATTCTTGTACCAAAGTCATAACTATACGAGAAGAAAATCTGCAAATGTTGCTAAGCGTCTTGTTAAATGTAGCGATTACTTAATGACCCGTAAAAATAAACTTGATCATTTTGATCATGAAATAAATTTTAAACTAGAAATTTTAATTAAACAAAAAGAGTTGTATTATGGAAACTACACGCGGTCAGAGCAAAGATATTTAGGTCAATACAAACGTAGACTTTTGTTTGTTCTGGCCACAAAAATCATCATGTTAATTTTTTTCAAAAAGTATGCTTTGTTAAAATTAGCGTTAAGTCAATCTTTATTTTAAAATTATTAGCATTAAAAATATATGCGAATATTTTTGGATTTGACATAGACACCTGATAAAAAATATGTTTATTTCAAACATGCTCTACATTATTGTTATAACGATGTTTATACTGTCATGATTGTTATTATTAAAATTAATGATTATTGTTGTTATAATCTATTCAATTTAACTATTATGGTATTTATAAATTTGATTGATATGATCAAGATTTATTGACAATTGCTAACATTTGCGCTACAGACTCGCGAACTGAAATTTATTTCAGTTGTCTCAGAGCCTAGCCGACAGAATTCTATTCATTTGGATTTTGTAATACCATCAATGGAAAACCGAAAAAATCGTAATCCCGGATAGTACTTGCGTCTCGGCCACAGTATTTAACATGATGATAGTCATTTTGGTATTCTCCATTAGGCGGAGTAACGATCTATGATGATGTTGTTTAAGAAGAAAATAATTGCTATCACCATGAGGCTCCTAGAGGCTAGCAAAATTGGTGTCCACCTCTTGCGAGCCTCATGGTGATGAAATATTATTTCCTTCTCAAACACCACAGTGTTTAACTTTACGCTTCATGTTGAACAACTTTGAAACGCCTACGACAGCTGCAAAAAGCGAAACGAGAAAAACCTAACGAATATTTCCCGACAACATGAAGTCATGTGACGGTAACTCATAAACATTAGAGATACGCCAAACAAAAACTACTAATTTACACAACAGTTTTCTTGATTATGTTAGTGTGTTGGAAATTGTCATATACAATATTGATATTCATCCAATACATTTTATGTGTAGTATTTGTTTCTCCCTCCCAGGGTACCACCTGGAATAAATATTGTTTGTTAGTTTAAATTTTATTATTTTCCTTTGGTTTGGCTAAAACTTTCAGTACAATTTACCTATGATAAAAAATACATTTTTGCATCATAAAGTTTCCTTTTTTTAAACATGCCTAATTTTTGAAAAGATCATAGTTGATAATGCAACGCTTATCATTAGAAAACTGTAATTCGTCTGGTCGTTTTGGTGTCTTCAGCATTTTTTTTTCGACATAAAAACAATGCTGCAGAATCCGTTCCTGCCTTGACCTACCCCGCACGAGGATGCGTGGCAAAAATGTATACGTTTGCTTCGAAATAGGGTAGGTAACGACTTAAGCACCCCGGGTTCTATTCCAAGCACGGGGTTAACGATAACCTATAACGCGCTTTTTTTTGCAGTATGGTGCTCCATCTAGTTTCACTTTTTTAGAAGCAGTATACTGCAAAAAAAAAGAGCGTTGTAGCTTAACGTTTACCCCGTGCTTGGAATAGGGTCCCGGGGTGCTTAAGTCGTTCCCCCTACCCTACTGCCTAACAAAAACCCTACGCTCAATTTCAAAACTACTTCTTTTCAATTTTCAAAACCTGCCGAGCTTTATCGGACCTATTGACACTTTCTCTTCACTTCTTTGGTTCTAGCAGAAATTACTGTCCACTCCTGGCGGTTGCATGTTGATAAGAAGGATATTTCCAATTTTCAAACATTATAATTGATTACGTGCTTCATGCAACAACCTAAAAAACATGATTAGTTAAATGCACCGTATTTTGTTTATCGGTTCGGTTATGCGCTTTTCTTTCAAGGTAACCCGACCCGCTTCATGGTCTGCTGGACGAACCAAACGAAACCAAACGGCCTTCTTGGACATGTCCCGAATAGAAAATTGTTCGGATTGCTGTTGAAGTAATTTCTCACCTTCCTTGCGTTCCGCCGCCAACTCGCCGCTAGGTTGTTTGGGTCTGCTTAAATGATTTTACCACATGGGACACCCTAAGTAACACCAAAAACATCTTTTTGGTCAGTTATCTTGAAATTATGTTATACAGGAGTATTAGGAGTAAAAGTAAAGTACGAGAAAAAAACAAACATATTTTTCATAACTATAGCCTGCAATAAGAATCCCCATAAGCAGTTGATTCATTGTGACGGACCACAAGAAACGTCATTTTCTCTAAAATAAAATGCTCTAATCTGGTTATTATGATGTTATAAAAACCAGCTCAAATAATTTGCAATGGACCTTCATGAGTATGTTGTTAGACTGCTCTCAAGATGTATTTTGGACTCAATTTAAACTTCACGCCATAGCTATGGACGAAATTACAGTGCCGGTTGAAACTTTGATTACAATTATCACTAAAAAGACATTCTTTTATGTTTTAAAAATAATTTCAATCGACAGTGTAAGTTATGTGTCTTATCCACCATGATGATTTTTGATGATTCCAACTGTTGGATCACAGCAACACAGCCTCAGATGTTGGAGCAACCGAGCTGCAAAGCAACCTAGCAACCAACTGGGCGGTTGCTTGTTTAACCAAATCAACAAGTGAAAAATATCTCATTCCTAACTTTGCATCTGAAGTGAATACACGCTTATTAGTACCAATCAAGTTCTTGTTCCTTATTTCAATTTTGTGTCACCACGGCTGTGATACTTATCACCAACAGAGATGCTGCAAACTTTCAAAATATAAAAGAATTGTCTATTGTTTTTTTTTAATCTTTAGAACGGCGCATATGCGAGAGTAAAACCAAAAGTTGCACCATAAAAGTTGTAAAAGTGTTTGTTAAATAATTGAATTGACCTAAAACGATTGTCATTATTTTACTATGAGTTGTGCATATTCTCCTCATAAACAAACATAATTTTCTCAATCATAACAATCTTAACCATCTTTGTTAACTTCTGTTCGTTTGACATTTCTCACACTAGCATATAATGTTCATGTATTTCTGCAATTGTTTTTTCTTTTAAATTACTTGATTATAACCTATTTGTTATTATGATGCAGAAACTACCAAGATAAGACATCCTCATGTCGAATGCAAGTTATTCAAAGCATCTTGAAAACGTATTATTAGTCCTAAATCTGTATCTAAAAACTTCTTGTTTGACCTTAAAGATGTTTCAAATAGATCGATTTATTGCGCTGTTTTGGTCATATGAGATACCAAAAATATGTTCTGTTTACTAGAAAAATACATGAGATCATGTCTGAAAGATTAATTTTTGAACATTACATAACAAGTTGTGTTACTTGGGACGGTTGAATTGTCAATTCCCAACTGTTTCGCGATCCACCTGTGGGACAGGCCTGGATTTTCCACGACCGCGCGCCTATAATTGTTTGTCGAAGACTTGACTTGACAGATTGTGAAAAAAATTTGGCAAATGTAAACATTACAGTCTAAACCTAAAATTTCATCAATTTTACCCATGAAATAAAAAGTACATTCGTAAAATTCTAATACAATCCTTAGGACAAACTTTGTCACTTTAACCCTTTGAACTCGTGAAATCGCACCAAAAGTTCGGGAAAATGTGATGATTGTTTCTCTATTAATCTCTTTGTTCTTACAGTCAACCTTCATTTTTCTTATTTAGCATTGAAACCTTATAGCTTTCACAATTTTTGCTTATTTTTTGCTCTCAACTTAGGGTGCTAAATGCACTTCCACAGTTATTTTAGAGCTTTCGATGCCAGACACCATTTTTGCATTAGTATGATTGTGTGGCAAGTATAATCATACCCTATACCCAGAGAGCCGAGAAGTTTCCCTTAACGAAAAATTCTTAGACTAGACCGGGAATCGAACCAAGCCACCTCTTGCATGGTGTTGCTTTGTAGCTGCGCTTTTACCGACTGAACTAAGGGAGGTTCCATTGCATATTTTTAAATTACTGAATATGAGCCGACACATTGTGAACCAAAATATGAATGTATGTACTAACTAAACAATCGGAAGTAATACAAGTATAGTATATATTTCGATCAAAATTTGGTCGACTTAAACTTGACGCATTTCCTTTCATCGAACATTAAACACATTTTTGCACACCCCTGATTTTGAAGATGTGTGCGTGTAGCATCATGCCTCTATTTTTGATTTTGAGATTAGCACTTCAGTTATCAAAATGTCGTCGAAGGAAGAGAGGCAACGCATCAAAATTTTGCACGTTCAAGTCGAAAATCCAAACTACTCTCACGTCAAGTTGGCAGAATTGTGGAATGTGGCTAAATCAACTGTTACCAACGTATTAAAAGCGCTCGGTGAACGTTTGTCGACAACCAGGAAATCTGGATCGGGGGGAAATCGTAAGCCGGAGGCCACAGCGACGACAAAAAGAGTTGCCCGCTGTTTCGAGCGAAGCCGCAACCTTTCCGTCCGAGTGGCGCCTTCAACCGTTGGACAGAACTAAAAAACAAGCTCGACTGTCGACTTACAAGACAGTGGTGACTCCAAATCGCGATGATAAAAAAACACGTGGAGTCACTCAAATTGGAGTAAATGTAACTGGAATTGACAAGTCGACAAATGATAAACATCGGCTCAAATCAGATGGATGTTTTTGATTTGTCGACTTGTCACTCCCAGTAACATTTACTCATAAATGAGTGACTCCACTTTTGACGAAAGTGAGTCAAAAACGACTCAAAACTGAGTTGAAATGGCTGGCCGTGTATGGTTACAGCGCCAATACTCGCTCTCTGGCAAGAAGAAGGATGTATTGACACAAAACGATACGTTCACGCAGACACACCTACAATCTCTCTCTCTCTCTCTCTCTCTCTCTCTCTCTCTCTCTCTCTCTCTTTCTCTTTAGTGAACAAAGAAAATAGAACCGTAAACATAACAGAAATGAAATTCGCTCCCCCCCCCTTTATTATTTTTACTTTTAAACAATTAACAAACTGATTAAATTCAATGTAGACATAGCCAGAGGCTTTTGTGGCCTGACGCCAGCCAAACTTATGCTTAACAGAAATGGTAGGAAATTGACCAAGAGCTCGGTTCATTAGGGCCAACAATACGCCTTGTGTCGGAATAACAAAAAGTTAATTTCATTTCCTCGTTTGTGATCCTAACACTAGCTCTCAAGCCTAGTCGATTGCCTCGCGGATACTTAGAACAACAATAAATGTGATGAGCTTTTGAAATTAATATTAGAACTCTGATTTGTTTTTCTTAACTACTTCTAAACGCATTACTTCAGTACATTTGCACTTTAGACTAGTAAATCGACCCACGAGTGAAGTACTAGATTTATTGAAGTAAAGAAAGAAAGGTTCTTTGTAGTTCAGCAGGAATATCCCAAAAAAATCAGGACCCAACATCTTCGAACTTCAAGATCATGTTTCCCAGAAGTTAAGGAGACAACTTCCCAGAAAATTTAGGAGAGGACTTCTCAGAGCTTCAGGAAGAAGTTTAGGGGAGAGAAGTTTGGAACATTCCAGAGGTTTTGGAGTTGCTTTCTCGATGAAATGAAAATGAATGAAAATCCTCCTGAAATGCTTTCTCGATGTTCAGGAGGAAGCTTACCAGGGAAGGGTGTTGTCTGAAGTTTCTCAAAAATTCAGAAACAAACTTCAACAAAGTTAAGAAGAGAACATTTCAGAATTTCAGATTGGTTCAGATTTGAGCAAGATTTTTTAAGAAGATCAGGAACAAACCACCCCGAAGTTCAGAAGAAAACTTCCTCAAATTTCAGGATTTGGGTGTGCACCCGTATTTCATGACGACCCCCAGTTGGAAACTACCTGACTCTATTTTGTTTTGATGGATTGCACTGAACCAACAGACTACCTGTTGTCGACTCCAATCCAGGAATTTTATTATCTATGTTTCACTGTATGCTGTCTAGGGCCACCCTCGATTTCGGTCAGCCTGTCTAGCTATGACCAATAACTGATGACATTTGATGGTAATTGGTGTTCCCCTACTGTTTTCAAGGGTTCAACCTCCCGCGCCTGAAGCATACAGCATTCCGGGTTACGAACAAGCTGCTTTGGTATTTAGAAGGCGAAGTTTAGTAATGCTGTTGTTGGGCCTGCGCCTGCCTATCAGTTAAGCGTGTTTTTTGGTGTTATACCATTCGTTGGCAGCTGCCGGGTGCTGCGTACATAGCTGGTAAATGTTGATGATGTATTTGCTGTGATAACGACCGCGTTCCCCCGTAACAACGTCCTCCAGGATATACGAATTAGTTCCGGGGCTCTCCTTCACGATGGCTGGAATGAATTTCGGGTTCTATTCTACGGATGGCTGATAGCCGCAAGTCCCGCGCTACCTATACGTCGTCTGCTATGCTCAAGGCCTGCTGTGTGTAAAGATATGTATGCAGCAGCAGATCCCTCCCTAAGTTAGCATAGTATGAACTGATTTTTTGTAACTTCATGTTTCGCCCCGTTGATGGCGGCCGTGTTTGCTGCTAGATTCTCATCCCAGGTACGATGGTCTTCGTCAAACAACGCACGGATGCAAGTGATTAATATACGGTTGACTCTTTCCGCGTTGTTTACCATCGGGCAATAGAATGCGGTTTACATATGGATTTTATTGTGACGAGATAGCAGTGACATAAAGGCTACCAGGCAGAACTGTTTCCCGTTGTCCGAAAGAATGATTCGGGGATAGGAAACCTTGAGAAAGACTTCTTCCTGCATCATCTTGGTGGAATCTGCGCTTCTTATTGGGTGTACGATTTCGTATTTTGTAATCCAGTCCACAATAACCAGCATGACTGTGTCCCTGTACTTCGACCGAGTCAGCGGTGCTACGAAATCCACTGATATGAGCTCCCAAGGTATTTTGGCTGGTTTTTGCCTTCCCATGTTTGGCATCATCGCTGAATTTCGAGCTTTCGCCGCCTTGCACAGCTCTTCACATAGTGGCTAAGGTCCTCCTGCATCTTCGGCCAATAGTAGTGCAGCTTTGCAACGTTTTGTAGAATCCTAAATGTGCTGCGGATACTGAATCATGGAAGCTTTGGATAACTTCTGCTTGCTCTTCTAGCGGCACCACCTTTTACCATCAATGGGTGACTACGCCGGTTTCATCCCTGTACCTACAATTCTTATATAATTCCTCCTTCATAATACGGAAATCTGGAAACCTGCCATCTCAGAGTTCAAGAACCGCTACTTTACATAGTCATCAGCAGGAGCGTCCGCATGAATCAGCAACGATTAGATCCAGAAGGTGCAGTCGGAGGCTCTCCGCTCATGAATATAGACACTCAAGTAATAGACGAACATTTCCTCGCATTTCCCATACGATTTGAAAGTTGTTTTGGATACATCAACTGTGCCAGACTCACGTTGTCCGGTCTATTACTTGAGTGTCTATACTCATGAATACTTCTGCCAGCGTCTCGGCGCGTCAGGCAGCGGTGGAGGCGAACGAAAATCTGCAACCGCTGTTGCCGAACATCTCACCATTCGACATAACACAAGGTGGCATATACCCGGTACAGCATACTCCATCCAGCAAAAGTGGTTTCAGTCAACAACCACCGGAATCAATTACAACTCGTCAGGAGGGACAAGGAATCCGGAGGCATATAGCGAAAGATTTCGTTGGGTCACCGTTAAGTACCATACTGCCGGCTAGTGCTCGAAGATAATAACTATGATACTTTTTTCCTTTCTTTCCGCTCGTCGCTGATGACGGTGTTTTAGTGTTGTTAACAACAAATAATTGACACTTTTGACTGTTCGTTTTCTGCTGCAAGGGCTTTTACATTGACGAGGTAGGGATGGGCATTAGCCTGGGTCAAAATTCAAATTCCAGTTCCCTTTAATTTTTGGAAGCCTTTTGGGTCCTATAATAACTGTGCAAAATTTCAACTCGATCGGTGAAACTATATTTTTGCGCACGAGGTTTTAATTTTACCAAACCAAAGATTATATGCGCATAATATCGGCTTCTCTCCATGTCGAGTGAATACCCCACAACAACGTGGTTGTTTCGCGCCGACAGCAGCAGGCTACAGGCCATGCTGCAGGTGGCAGTGTTGTTAGGAAAAACAATTCAGTGAGCCGTTCGTTTGGACTGTAATCAGTTTTAGCTTAATAACTTTTTCCACAATCGTCGGATCGCTTTGCTGTCTTCAAAGAAAAGTTTCCTTGGAATATTCCCAAGAGGAAAATTGTATTCACTTATTTTTGGATGGCAACGGGTCACCTCGCCAGATTATTCTATGTAAAAGTAAGTTTTCCATATAAAATCCTATGTAAAATTAAAACCTCGTGCGCAAAAATATAGTTTCACCGATCGAGCTGAAATTTTACACAGTTATTATAAGAACCAAAAGGCTTCCAAAAATCATGAGGGAGCGAATATTTTCTTCTTCCATATGTCCGTGTCCTAGGCTTATGGGCATGTTTTATGTTTGCGAATTTTTATTATTAATTTTAGTTACAAAACAGGCATAAATCAACAAAATTCTATGGCTAGATTTATTAATGCTACAAATTCTAGATAGGATTTTCCCAAAGTTTTGGTGAAATTTTCCTCGGAATTCAGGATGGGAGTACCTATGAGTACCACAGAGGGCACTTCCTATAAGTATCACAGAAGGCACTACCTATAAGTTCTAGAAGGAATTTCTCAAACATTTCAGGCAACTTCTCTCCAGAAATTTCGAAGGAGAATTTCCCAAAAGCTAAGTTGGAACCATTTACTGTGCTAGAGAGCATTCCTGAAGTTCAGTCAACAGTCCAGAAGTTTAGAATGAGGCTTTCTTGAAGTTCAGGAATCCCCAGAAGTTGCGGTAGATACATCTGAGAAAAACAGGAAGAAACTTTCCAGAAGTATAGGGGGTATTTTGCAGTAGTTATAGCAGAAATTTCTAAGAAATTCCGGAACTAACCTCATCGAAGTTCAGAAGAAAACTTTTCTGACGTTCCGAAGAGGACGTCTCAGAAGGGCAGGAACAAACTTCCAATAAACTCAAGAAGATTTTTCAAGAAATTCTGGAAAGAACTTTCTCAAACTTTTGGAGAAATTTTCCTCGCAGATCTGTATGGCACTTATTAGAAGTTTAGACAGTAAGTAAGTTCAGGAAAAAACTTTTAAAGTTTTCCTGGGAGGTTTTGTTGGGTTGTTAGATATTAATTTACAAGAAAAACAGGAGTGAATGCTAAGAAGTTCACGAGGTAACAAAATTTCAGCAGACAACTTCCCAGAGTTTCAGCAAAGAGCTTTCTTGAAGATCAGGAAACAGCTTTCCTGAAACTTAAGAGAAAATCACTGACGAACAGAAAAAGCAGTCTGTATAGAAGTTATTCATATGATCATGATGAGATTCATAGCGCCAAACCTTTCGTTCCAAATATGTGCATTAAAAATCGGAAAAAAAGTACATCAGTTTTTGTCAAACTGCTGAAGACTATAGATAAATTCCACCTTGTATATCGACAGACCGTAAACAGCGATTATACCGAAGCTGTCCCTTATACCCAGTCGCCTTTGAAACTGAAATGAGAAACCCATACTCCAAACTTCCGAGCAGCCCCTGATAAGCCACGGACGCGGCATCCCACGGCCGACCGGAAGATTTGCATTATTCCGCTTCCGCAGCACTGAAACGAAAACGGTGACCTTCGCGAACTTGATTCGATTTCGCTCAGCCTGCTGCGGACAATCTCCCCTCAACCGCGTGCGCGTACGTAGATGCAATGCGCGCGCACTGACGCGAAAAATAGTGAAATCTAACAAACAAAATTCACCCGCTGCTGCTGCACCTCATGCGCAGTAATAGAAATACACAAAAAAAAGGTTTTCCGAATTTTCCTACAATAGGCAGAAATCGAATTTGATGGGCCAGCCAGCCCAATCACCGCAGCACTAAGCACAGTCGGCGATGATGGATTGATGGATGGATGCGGCGTGTCTGACGGAACGCTGAAAGTGAATGCGGAAAGTACCACACAGTGGCGGCAATAGATGGCGCTGCTGGGCGAATTATTACATTTATTCAATTATGACAATGCCAGCACAACAAAGGGGGCCGTGTGACGACGGAGCGGTGGAGCGGGGGGTGCTACGTCTTGAACCCCATCTGAGTGCGCACACGGAGTAGATTATTTTAGCTTGAATAATAGCTACTCTAGGTCATAGAGACAGAAGCCAGCGGAGGCAGTAGAGCCAGGCGGAACGGAAAGTGAAATGGATTTTTGTGCTTTTGATTGCTTCAATTCAAATTTTCGGGTACTTTTCGGAAGCACGGAGGTACTCTTCTCATCTACATATTGTTTTGGACCTTGCCCGCGAAGACAGCGTTTGATGACGAACGATGACGACGGAACTGCGTTGGGTGAAACTTTTACTTTTTTCTCGGTTTTCCGTTCCACGAGGTAATTTTTGGAATCGGTTTCTGCCTTTTCGAGAGCATTTTGCGTGGCTTTTCTTCTCGAAGGGATCATAAACAAGTCGATGCGTGATGTAGCAGCGATGATTGGGAGCATAATTACTGTTTTTGCTACATGAACCGAAAACGCCAATATTGGTGATCTATGAGCGCCGGAGCCGAACCGAATCCGGACAACCATGGGACGACCGAATGTGGGCATATTTTCGAGTGTTGTGTGGGATCTGTATGTAAGACTCAGCCCCGCCGGAGATTGCGTGATGAAGTAATTAATAGGTTCGGGGCAGCATCTACACCGCTTAAGTAACTCGACAACCAGTCAAGAACGTCGAGGGGAATCATCACTTTCGGTATGCACATCAAAAACTAGACCTAGAGGTGGATGTACATATGTGTATTTAGGTATGGCACGTCGAGAGCGGGGTTGAGAGGTTACGATCTAATGGGGGAGAGCCATAATCACGAAGTTTCTGGACGGTCGAAAATATGTAGGCCTTCCTTCGGCTTGGGTGGAAAGTTGAGGTGAAGGTTTTCGTCGACATTATATAATTCTGATGTGTGATGGACAATGACGGGGTAAAGAGTAATATTGCTCTCCATTTGGATATTTTCAGCTGAATGACTGTGTGAATAATACGGAACCAGTCGTGACTTCAAGGTACTCAAGATTTAATTCGATACGATTTTATTCAAAATGAGTTGAACAATGCAGAGTGGGTGAGTTACGGCTGTCATCACTTGCAAAAAATATGGAAAGCAGTTGTTGATCTGAACTTAAAATTATTTCTGGAAATGATGTTATAATGTATAGAAAAGCTGCCATGTATTCATAAATCTCGATTCATTTGATATCTAAACGTAAAAAAACAGCTCAATCTCAGGATTCTTACGATGAAATAAAACACTTGAGCAGTCAAAATAAACACTTTCATATAAAAATAATATAAAACAGTCTTATTCCGTTTTTGTTTAGATGAAATGACGAACTATTCTTGAAATACCTCGCATCATCTTTTGGACAATCTGCTTATCAACTTGGGCGGCTATATGATTTCACACTCTCTTCATGCCTGCAGCATCCCGAGTTATTTTTACAGTCTTTTTCAGCTTCCGCTTACCAGTTGCCAAATATTTATCGATTAGGCGAAATTTTGGCCAATGGGGTGTGTCGTGGTCCAACCACCTGGCGTGTCTCTCAACTGTAGTGGCAGTTAGAGGTGGGCAATAAACTCTTGAACTGAGCTTGGAGCTAGATGAACCAAGATGAACGGGTGACCTTACGCCCTTCTTAATTGAGCGGTAGCTCACCCGCTCACAGCATCCTTACATCAATATAGCTCACGAACTGGGCACAATGCCAGTAATACCATGTGATAGGGAGCAAGAGCTATTTGAGCGGGAGCTCAATTGATATGAGACTGCCGAGAATATGATCGACTGATAGTTGTACTGAGTGAGCGAGAACAGGAACGAGATGGAAAGGAACATCATCTGATTAAACCAGAGTAACGTTCGAAACTGACATGAAAACAGCGAGAGTGGAATTAAAATTCACAAGCAGATGGAAGTTTTTCTTTCACGCTCTCGCTCAACATTCGTTTGCAATGAATCTCTGTGTACACACTTAGAAATTATTAATTTTACACGAGACGTAATTCATGTTTGTAAAAAGTCGGGGAACGTAAAGAATGATTTCATGTAAAATTATGTCTCTTGAAACTGACACATACGGAATTCGATGAAAAATGTTTTTGATTGAACTAATTTTCTCATCTCTTTCAACTCAATCTTATGTGCTGAAGGACACTTGCAGGTGTCGGTCCCAGGAGACAGAAATTTACGTGACATTTTGGTAGTGTGTATGATTAAAATAGGAAAAAAAAACCTCCTAAGCCAATGCCGGCTATTCTGACGAGCTATTCAACAAATGTGATGTAAGTTCTACTTTGGTCTTATTAGTTCCGACCCGCCTCTCGGCCTTTTCAATGAGGTTTCGATTGAAATTTCGTCAGAAAAATCGATTTCCTACCTAAAGCTCAATACTTGCTCACATTATGAGGGAACGGATCAAACCAGGGACCTGGCGGGGTGTCATTTTCCTGTAGCTAACACCTCTTACAACCAAACGTCAAAAGATTCAATGTTTGTGAACAATACTGGCGTTCATACCCGTTATAACAAACGTCAGATGGGCCTTATTCAAATAAGGCCGCGATATGTTGCATACTGTCAAACGCTAGTAAATAGGATATGGTTGCCAGGTCCCTGGATCAAACTGCATTCAAACGATTCTCTTCCTACAAATGTCGAAAAGTTGGTAGATGAAGTGTGCATTTCGGGGAAAGAGAATCGAATGAACTGATCGCTCAAGCTATCTTTCTCGATCCACGGTTTAAGAAGCACGGTTTTGGAGATGTTGAGATTCACTACGCGACGAACCAAGTTCTCGTGTAGAAAATTCGGAAGAATATCGATAATTCGTATGAAAATCAGCAAGCTGAACCCCAATCGGTATCGGCATCAGATAATGATAAAAAGGTTGTGCATTCCTGCAACGCTGTACCTTGTGAACAGATCGTTTCCAAAGCAGAACTGGTTGGCGAGAAACGTAGTAGGCTAACCGCGAAACATATTTCGTAAATTGTAATTACTGTTTAAAAAAACAAATCGAATATTTCAAAGAAAAATACACTTTCTTTTTCAAAAATCTCAAAACGCTGTCCGAATTGGCTAAGTGCTACGAAAAGACCAAATGTACGGTTCTGAAAAACTAGCTCACTTCAATGAGCGGAACTGTTAGGAGCCGCTCGCTATAGTGAGCCATTTTGCCCACCTCTAGTGGCAGCTTGCCAAACCTGGCCCAAACTTTACGGGAACTTTGTGGGGTTTGATGAATGGTAAAATGCGTTTTTACCGGTACTCTTCCTTGTAAAGCCTGTCCACGTTAAATTTCGGACCCCAAAATAATAGTAGCAAAAAAATGGCACATAATTCAATGACACCGATTGGTTATTTCACAATAATAGAGTCATATCTACATTAGCAACAGTTGATTAAGATGTCAGTCCTTCTTTCTGTAAAATTCTCAAACTTTCTGTAGTACACCCGCCATCAGGTTCCGTACGGTATCCTCAGATACACCCACCGTGATGATTCTCCATCCTCTCTTGAAATCATCGGTACCATTTGCTTTATTCTTAGTTTCGAAGAGTTTTCGCTGAACTAGAGCCCAGTACTTCTCTGTTGGGCGGTCTTCTGGACAGTTTGGTGGATTGGTTGTTTTTGGCAGGAATTTGACCTCTTGTACTTTATACCATTCCAGGACGGATTTCTCACAGCGACAAGAGGTCAAATCAGACCAAAACAGAGCTGGAGAGTCGTGGCATCTGATAAACTGTAGCAATCGCTTTTGCAGACATTCTTTCTCGTACACTTCTTTATTGATATTGCCGGAAGAGGGATGTTATCTAAAGTTTCTCAAAAATTCAGAAACAAACTTCCACAAAGTTAAGAAGAGAAGATTTCAGAATTTCAAAATGAGGATTTCTCAAAATTTCATGAAAAAACTTCTTCAAAGAAAAAAAAAGAACCTTTTAAAAGGAATACTGGGTACTTCCTAGTAGTTTGACCAAGATTTTCTCAGAAGATCGGGAACAAACATCCCCGAAGTTCAGTAGAAAACTTCCCCAAATTTCAGAAGCAGAAGTTCAGGAAGAAACATCCAACATATTTACGGGAACTTCCATCGAAATTCTAGAGAGGATTTTCCTAAAGTTATGGTGAATTTTTTTTTCGGAATTCAGGATGAGACCTATCAGATTTTTAAATAGAATAAGCTAAGGAAAAAAATTCCCAGAACTTCAGGAAAAACTTACCACAGAGGGCACTACCTATAAGCTCGAGAAGGAATTTCTCAAAAAATTCAAGCAACTTCAATGAAGTTCAGGATTGGTCTCTCAAGAAATTTGGAAGAAAATTTCCCAAAAGCTTTGTTGGAATCACTCATACGTGCTAGAAAGCTTTCCTGAAATTCAGAATCGAACATTTCAGAAGTTCAGAATGAGGCTTTATCGAAGTTCAGGAATTCCCAGAAGTTGCGGTAGATACTTCTGAGGAAAACAGGAAGAAACTTTCCACAAGTATAGGGGGCACTTCGTAGTAGTTAAATCAGGAATTTCTCAGAAATTCAGGAAAAAGCTTCCCCGGAGTTCAGAAGAAAACTCTCCTGAAGTTTCGAAGAAGACTTCTCAAAATTTCAGGAACAAACTTCCAACAAATTCAAGAAGATTTTTCATGAAATTCTGGAGAAAACTTTCTCAAACTTTTAGAAAAATTTAGACAGTAACTAAGAAGTTAAGACTGTAACTAAGTTCACGAAAAAACTTCTCAACTTTTCTTAGAAGGTTTTGTTCGGTTGTTAGATGTGAATTTACATGAATTTTTTTCTCAATAATGACTACCACCTTCTTGTCCATTTGTCGGGAGCATACTTTTCGATTTGTTCCGGTACTTTTCGGTAGTTTTAGTTTCTTGGCAAGATCGCGTACCGATAAATTTGTATTTGGCTGCCGTTCGTACAAAATGCGTTTGAGCAGTTCCACTTGACTCGTCGCCATTTGACTGGATGTAACAAGAATGTAAACATGTTGTAACACGAAATAAAGTGGAGAGATTCAGCTGTCATATAAGTGAAACGTTTCAGCGATCCGTGAAATAATACAAAATCTACACTGGCAGAAAAGTGTCCGAAGTTCAACATGGATAGGCTTTAGAGCTTTGAGTTCATGACTCGTTTGCAACGAAAACTTGAGTTTTTTGTAAATCGCTTGCCAAATCATAGATTTTTGAAAGAACTTATCAACAAAAACGAATTTATATTAAAAGTATTGGAGACATCTTCTTCCACATGAGATTTTTGCCGGAAAGCTGCCGAAAATTCGTCTTTACATACGTTTCGTCGTCCATCAAAGCGCATCCTGCGTACCTCGTGAAAATCTCTCTATAACTTAACGAGCGCGTGTTTTGGTCATTCGGTATTGTTTCAGTGTCCGGTTTGGACATCGCTTTTGTTGGAATTGTATTTTATGGAATGTCGCCATCCGAGGGTCCAGAATTTGTTTTAATTGTTCTCAATAACTTGAAATACCCTCGACACTGAAGAAGTCTGTAACTCGCAGACGAAATAGGCCTTCTCTAGTGGAATTTAAAGGAATTTGCCCGCGTTTACTATTGATAATTTGCAAAAGTGTTTCAATGTTTTGACGTAGGAGTACGTCTTTGTTTACTATACTAGAGTACAATTTAAAAAAAATCACATTGCTATTATCACGAAAAGTGGTCAGGTTTTGAGCGTTAATATCTTAGTCGCTTCAATTGTATTAGAGACCATTATTGATTTCTGGCCAGACACAATTAAAGAAATCGGAAATGTTAATTCTTGTCTTAAAAAGTATACTAACCCCTTCAGGCCTAACGGGTCATATATGACACTAAAAGGAATATGACTGTATTAAATCACACACTGAATAGAAGTGTACATTGTCTTCTGCAAATTTATTCAACATCAATTCTTCTATCTGGGAAATATATACAACTGAGTTTATGGTGTAGTTGACGATCTAGAACTTCGTAAATATGAAGAAGTTCAAGAAGCAAATACGAAATAGCTTATTAATAGTGTGAAGCTTTGTTTTAGAATATGGTACATAAGTAACGTTAAATATTTTCGTATCTTTCTGGGATGTTCTAGGTAATCCAAAATGCACTAGAGTTCATAATTTTCGATTTTCAGTTGTAACAGTAGCTTTTAGGACTATAAAAGGTTACTATATGTGTTCAAACATATTGAATGAACCTTTTGGAAGGTCAACAGTAATTATTTGATGATTTTGTGATGTTCTAGGTCATCCAAACTGTCGTTGAGTCCAAAACTTCAGATCTACAGTAGTAACTATAGCTTTTTGGGCTATACAAAGTAACGCTACGTATGCACCTACAGTTGTAACAAAGGCATTCTGGGGTATGCAAAGCTATGAAGTGTATTGAAACATATTCTCTTAGTATTTTGAAAAGACAACAGACATTGTGAGATACTCGTCAGATGTTCTGAATCCTAGATTTCAAAACTAAAAATCTACAGCTGTTACTGCAGCTTTCGGGACTAAAAAAAGTAACAATATGTATTTGACCAAATTAAGTGAGTCTTTTGGAAGGTTAACAGATATAATGAGATATCTTGAGATGTTCCAAATCTTAAGATGTACAGAATTAATCGTAGCCTTTTGGGCTTTACATAGCAACGATAAATATTCAAACATACTGAATAAATATTCTGAAACGTCCACTGACATCATAGGATAACCTTGTTAGTTTCAGGTCATTAAAACTGTGCTTCAAAAGTTAAAGTCTAGAATTGTAACAGAAGCTTTATTGGCTATACAAAGTTAAGTTAGTTAAGTGTTTGGCATAGAACATCCCAAGATTATCTCGTTGGTCTTTCAGGACAATCATTGAATATGTTTGAATGCATATCATAACATTCCATAGCGGATAAAGCTACTGTTACAACAGTAGATCTAAGGTTCTAAACTCCAGGACAGTTTGGACGACCTAGCACGTCTCAAAACAATATTTTCGATTTTTTTTCTATCGTTTCTATTTAATTGAGCATCAAATCAAACGGAATACACCAAGCTCCATGTGTTACAACGCCTGGAAAAATTAAGCCTGAAAGGGTTAATTCAAAGAATATTGCATTGTACAGTCCAAATCGCTTACATTTAGTTGTGTAGTTCTACGTCATAATTGCGAAAAACTCCTTGTAGCTTTTTTTTATAAAGTGATCAAATTAAGTGTAAATTTTAAAATCCTCCTAGTTTCTCAATCTGAAAGTTAGTTTTTTTTTATTTCATGAAAAAGTTACATATTTTTTCAGCATACTATTTTTTTCGAAAAACGCAACTTTGATACGATGGATATTGATCTATGATACATTTGTTTTTCGTATGTCTTATCTATCCATGTATATAAAAATGAATTTCTGTCTGTATGTCTGTCTGTCTGCCTGACCCTTATAGACCCGGAAACTACTGAGCCGAACGGTGTGAAAATTGGTGAGCAGGGGTTTTTATGGCCGGAAAAGGTTCTTATGATGGTTTAGAATCCTCCCCTTTATGGAAAGAGAAACAGAGAGAGAGAGAGACAACTGAAGCACACACTTCTGCTTAACTCGAAAACTAATCAAGCAAATGGAATCAAATTTGGCATGTGAAGGTTCTTGAAGGCAAACATTGTTTGTGAAGGGTGTACGGAGTCAAATTGCGATAACCACAAATATTCGGCAAAATTCGTCCGTTCAACCAACCATTCAAACTTTCAGGTAGTAAAATCAAACATAAATATTTTCCGATGTTTGTTTTATTCAATTTCAATTCTATATCCAAATGCACGAACCTTCATCGTTACACTACTCATAAGGTCCTGTACAACATTTGGACCAACTTTGTTTTGCGTGACAATCCATTTTTTCTCCACATCTTCGTCCGATTTCAGTTCCTTAGGATGCTTCCGAAGTGCCTGCTTCATGATGGCCCAGTACTTTTCAATTGGCCACAGTTCCGGTGCATCCGAGGGGTTGAGATGCTTCGGTACGAAATTGACCTCCTTAGCCTTGTACCACTCCAAAACCTCTGTCGGGTAATGGCACGAGGCTAAATCCGGCCAGAAAATCGTAGGACGTTGTGTGACCTCAGAAGAGGAAGTAGACGCTTTCCTTTGGATACACCTGCCCATTGACCGTTCCAGTTGTCACGAATGGGGTGCTCCGCTTTCCAAATGAGCAAATTGCCTGCCAAATCATAATTTTTTTGGGAAACTTTGACATCTTCTGCTTTCTAACGTCCTCAGAGACATCGAAATATATAAAACACAAATTTCGGCATAAATCGCGAACTTATCAAGCAAATGGAACCAAATTTGGCATGTAGAGGTTTTTGAGTTCAAGAAATGTTTGTATGATGGTTTGAGACCCTTCCGTCCTCTGAAGGGGTAAGGGGCTCCCATACATATGAAACACCAATGTCTGTTTAACTTGAACTAATTAAGCAAATGACATGTAGAGGTTTATGAAAGTAAGACATGTTTGTATGGTCGTTTGAGACCTCTTCTCTGAAGGAGGGGCTCTGAAAAAAATGAAAAATAAATTTTTACATAACTTGAGAACCAGAGTTTAAAAATATCATATTCAATTCTCAAATTGCACCCTGACTGAGTCAAAATATTAGTCATCACGCACTGTTCCTAGCGTACATGAAGTAAACACAAATTTGCCTTCATGAATCTCTTGTGCAAGATGACTCAACTTGTTTTGTGTTGCTTTACTTTGATCATTCATTCGTTCCAGAAAGCAGTGAATGTACGTAAGTGCAAACAACTCATTCAATTTCAACGTTCTACCGTGAAGACGAAAGAACAGTCATTCATTTGGAGAATCAATGAGGTGGAAAAAACCAAAACTTCTCGAATCGATCCTGCAAATGCCTTTTCTCGAACAAATGCCCCACAAACTCTGTAGCAATTTCGGCCATTTGGCCTTTTGGCTTCCCTTGCCTTCAGCCATGTTCGGGAATACTTGAAATCCTGTGGCAAAAAAAAATCACTCACGAACGCGAAAATGAATGACTGATTACAAGAACATTCAGTCAAGCAACCAAAATCTCTTGAGGCTTGAATAGCCGTGTGCTTTGCTGTAGTGTGAATGAGTTGTGTGGAACACGAGGTCAACGGAATGACTGAGCATAGCAAAATAGTAAACACGAATATATTGCGTGACTGATAGAACGAAATGACGAGAGCGAAAATTGTACCTACTGAATATTTTTTTTACTCATCGTTCACGACGGGTGTCAATTTTATCGAACTCTGTTGAGAACAAATCAAGCAAATGGAACCAAATTTGCCTTATGGAGGGTTTTGAAAGCAAAAATGTTTGTATCGTGGTTCGAATCCCCCGCCTCTTATTAAAGGGGGGGGGGTGCTCTCTCACATAAATGAAACACAAATTTCTGCATAACTCGAGAATTAATCAAGCAAATGGAACCAAATTTAGCATATGGGGGTTTTTGAAGGCAAGAAATCTTTGTATAGTGATTTAAGTACCCTCCCACCTCTGGAAGGGGGGGGGGCTCTCATACAAATGAAACACAAATTTCAACCAAACATTAGAATTATTTAGGCAACTTAAACACAAAATATATATTTCTCGCCTAAAAATCATGTTCCGATAGAAGTTTGAACTCCTTTCAAGTAAAAAAAACTCATTCGCGAAAACAACCATAAACGTGCCAGTTCTATTAAATTTTTATTCATTTAGTTGTAAACTTAGCAGCGCTCGCACAGGGTTCAGCTAGTTGTCAATAAGACGTAGACCCTTTTCAAAAGTTAGACTTGTGTCGAAAGGACCTCAGACCGGTGAAAAAATACCGATAAAATGTGCAAAGTTTCATCCAAATCGAAATGAATGCCACTAGAAATCAATTTGGTTTTATTATGGCAGCAAGAGGTTTAAAACTTTAGTGAAGTTTATGAGAACCTACACAACTTCTTAACAACGATCTTAAAACCTTGTCCTCTAAAATTCCTTCTACTCCCAAAGGTTTTATTTTGACTTTATGAACTCGTAAAATGCTGTTTTGAAATGCCGTTTTAGGACTAAATCATATTTTCTTATTATGGGCAGTTGAAAAAGCATTTTATATCCATTTTGCCTCCAGTAAACGCATTAAACGGCAAATTGGCATTGAAGGAAGTCACTAACTGACCAAATAGTTTTATAGTAGTCATTGCGAAAATAAATTGGCTTTTTTTGAAAAAAAACTGTGATTTCTTCTAATCACCATATTGAAATATAAGAAATCATTGAAATGTGGAAAAACAACCAATTTTTAAATGTAATTCAAAAGAACTGTAGATCATAGAACAATTACGGCATTATTTTAGATAACCTTATTGAATTCCATAAATTATCAGGAAATTCATGATTAATTTATAGAGTATATTTGTATAAATTTTATTTTTGTTGTAAACTCGCATAACCTCCGGGGCGAATAAATTTTCGGCTCTTGTCGTGCCAATATTCACCATAGAATTGAATGCGCTTATGAATTGCAACATGATCCGCTACAAAAAAACACACAATTTGTTTTGGATAATTTGCTGTCAAACAAAACTTCCCGCAACACTAGAACTTTTTTCTTAGATATTATTTACTGTTATATGAATCAGAAGAGCAGCGAATCGAACAAAGCAGAACTATAAAAACCAACCACGATATCACCGTGAAAGTTGACTGCTGTGGCTATTTGACCATGTGCTGGTTTTCATGGCAGCCAATAGGTTTTATGAAAGTTTTGAAGTGTTCATAACATCTTTCACTAGAAAATTTTCAAAATCTTTATGGTCATATACAAGTTTAATTAATTTATTTCCACAACCGTCTATAGAGTGGGCCACTTTGTACACATTTCGGCTTTAAAGATGCATAGAGGAGGTGTTGGTGGACAGAACAGGTTTGAATGTAGTTTTATCAACAAAGTCGGGAGGAGTGCTATACGGCTGGACTAAAACTTAAATTGTTACTTGGGTTGTGACGGTTATTCGCTATCCAAGTAATCAAAAGTTCAAATAAAAGATCCGTTTCAGCACTAGTCAGCTAATGGGAGTGTCATGAAGAGAATTTCATTCAGCTTACTATTTGAGTAATTAATCAAACTTGCAACTTCATATTCTATGTTTGAGCTTCTAACAGAATCCTTATCCGCTTCCGAAGAGATCTGAGTTCAGAAGAAGTAGGGAAATCTATACTGTAAATTAAACCGTGTGTGTTTTTCACGTTCTGTTTATTCTTCATCAGTTACCTTGTTGGACTAGTATTTGTTCAAATTTTGATATTTTTATGATAAATTTTTTTATTTTTTAATTAATTGTTTTTCACATATTTACCTCAAGCCAAATAAATTGCATTCACATCTCTGAAACCAGTTTAAGGGTCCGTGAGAGTAAAATAGAATTTCATATGATTATACACGAATTGCTTGTTTTATTAATAAGCACTTTTGTGTTGGCTGAAGCTTCAACCGTCTGCTCCAAATCGAAAAAATCACGAGCGAGAATGCAGCAGCATGGCAGGAGAGCTAAGGTGGAATAGAAATATGTAGGAAAAGTTGGGTACTTCAGAAGAAAGAAAGCCTAATGGAAGAACGAGGACGTGAACCTACAAAGGAACTGCATCGTGAAGACATCACAGAAAATCTAAGAAAAGTTGAACAGCTAGACCAAAGGCCACGTGTTGCAAGCAGATCAGTACTGACCCTTGGAATCTTCGTTCGATCGAATTTAAGGTGCATCATCAAATAATGCACAGAAATAGAAAGCTGATAGGTAAAGTGACGAACCCCTTGTGATTCTATGCGGCCTTTATAGATCGCATTTGTCAGATACAAATCCTAATCACAACAAATCGCTGCATCAAATAAATTACGCTCTTTTTCACCTGTCGCCTCAAATGGAACGGTCGGAACATCCTCGTTAGGTCACAATTAAGTCTTATCTACCACTACCCAATCTCCGACTCACATCACCGACACTTTTCCGGCGCACTTCCTCTTCCATTTACTCCAGATAACCACCGCCTGAGTCTGATTGACTGTGTATCACACGAGTAAGCAGGCTTAATTTGCAAATGAGCTAAGCTACATTATTTATCCCAGCACCGAGTAGATCACTACGAGATGTGTGCGCATGTTGATGGTTAATGTTTCCCTCTGATAGTTGCTGTTGCGTCAACTTCTGCAGTTTACAACACAATTATCCGTCACAAACATCCCGCAGGGCAAGAAGCCGTAAAGGAAAAACCGAGAAATGCCGAACTGTACACCCATGGCGCTGAGTGACACAGTGCTCTACCGAGGCGAGGGTCGCCTCATGTGAACCCAGGCACAGGAAAAAAGAGCTCGAATTTTAACCGCTTGGTTGACCACTGCTCTGTTCCATTGCGGTTTACTTCCAGTTTGATAACAATCGAAAAAAGGTACCCATCCGATTCGACCCCAATCCACCTTCCGCCTCCACCACTTCACTTTGCTTTCCGTCAAGGAATTCCTCTAATTAAGATCTCTACAACAACTTTTCTTCATTCGTGTACTAACTCATGTTACAATGTTTTCCTCAGCACTTTGCAGGGGTCTGCAAAAATCCAACGCTGTTGGTCAAGAAGAGGAAGTTGCTAACGATATGACATTCGAAACCAACCGCGGATCTGGCCATTAGCCAGTTCGGAGTGTATCAACAAACACGATTGAAGTCCAAACTTAATTCGCAAACTCCTTCTCTGCCTTTTATTTTTTGCGGCACATAAGCTCACATCTAGGTATACTAGAGAGCACTCCGCTGCTTGATGTGATGATGGTGATCATACCGGAGACGATCAGCATCGGAGTGGATAATGTTGGTTTTTTTTTCCGCTGCCTCTGCAAATTCATTTCCATTTGCATATACCTATGGTTGTGGGTCCAGAAACAAACAACGCCGGTAGTTTTTTTTTTTGCATGTGGTGATGAGGATTATGATGTCATATCAGGCAGTCAAAAGTGTTACAATTATTTCTTAACTCTGCATTGCAAAACTGTAAAATGCCGACAATCCAGAGGTGTAGAGTTATTCATTCGAATGCCATAAGGTCGAACGTGATCAGGCCGAAGGCCACTAGGCCTTCAGCACACCTAGAGAAAATCATGTAAATTTAAGCCTGATGGATGCACACAAAGGGGGCCGCTCCCTATGCTAGACTCGTTAGACATAAATTTATGTCTGTTATCGAAATTAAATGACAGTAAAGCTCTAAATTGTAATTCGCATGTCATGACGTAAAAGTAAGCCATGAATTATAGAATCATATTATCTAGATGTAATGCTGTGCTGTAATTGGTAATACAATTGTCAATACGTTCTGTGCTTTATTTGATATAAAGCCTGTCCACGTTAAATGTCTGACATCAAAATAATAGCAGCAAAAAAAAAATTACACATACTTCAACAAAACTGATTGTTTATTTCACAATACAGGTATACTCGATAGTATGTACATCAGCTTCACTAAATGTAATCGCATAAAAACCACTGATTGTATCTCGAAATCTTATACAACCAAAAGAAAGAACAGAAGCTGCTCTTTCTTATAGTCATATGAGATTGAGATTCAATCAGTAGTTTTTATGCGATTGCGATTTGAAGTGAGAAGCTTGATGTACGTACTATCGAGGTATACCTGTAATACAGTTACAGTCACCGCCAGATAAAAGTGCCCACCTACCCCAGTTTCTCCTTTTTGTGCATCAAACTGTAAAATAAGTGAAAGATTCTAAGTTTTGTTGTTTTGATGGCATATTTATTATGTTCTTTTCTTGTCTGGTACATAAAAAAACACAAGTCCTGCAAATTCATTTTTTTTCTTCAAGAAAGCCCATTTATTATTTTCTTTTAAAAAAACAAGTTGTAGATCCAGTCTGTTGAGTGGTCAGTAGTGTCCTCCCTGACCTTCAACAGTTTTTGCAAACGGTTCGACATACTCTCCACCAGATTCTTCAGGTGTTGTGGGTCAAGATCTTCCCAGGCGTTCTCAAGAGCTTGAAAATAGTTATGTTTGTTACCCAAGTAACACACAAAACATCTTTTTAGAATGATTTATAATTCTTTGTATTATAAATGCATTATAAACGTATTGCAAAACATGTCAAGTTTGGAGCGGTTTGTAACTCTCGAATTCTATATCACTCTGACAAGCGGCGAGCTAAAAATACTTTTGTTGTCCAGCCCAGTCTTAACCAACAAAACCTCCAAATTCTCACGCAATATGTTGATGTAGGAATCTGCTGTCATAATACCATTGATTTTTACCAAAAAACCAACACCCACCCAAGAAAAACACCCCCACACCATCACGTTCCCTCCATCATGCTTAACTGTGCCCTGGATATGTCGATCTTGTAGCGCCTCTCCAGGTCTACGCCATACACGAGCTCGTTTGTTGCTGTTGCACAACTCGAATTTGGACTCATCAGTCCACAAAACAGACTTCCAATATTCTAAAGGTTTATCAGCATGTTCCCGAGCAAATTTGAGTCGTTTCACTTTGTTGACTTTGCTAATAAAAGGGAACTTCTTACAAAACCTGCTCTTCATACCGTGTTCAGCGATCCTTTTGCGTAGAGTACTGTCCGAGATCGGTTGTTGAATCACTTCCTTGATCTCAAATGCTTCTCGCATCTGTTCGGGAATCTGTTCTACGTTACCTTCCCCTTCCTGGGCGATCAGTTAACCATAGGTTTTGTACTTTGCGAAAAGTTTGGTAACCTTTGCTGTATCTATACTTTTCACCAATCTTGCGATGCGATTCACTTTTCTCGATGTCACAAATAACACATTTTCGGATCTGCAAGGGAATAGTTTTGCTTGCCACCGTAGTATCCATGGTTATTCAGATAACTCGCACTGAATCTTTCTGACCGACAACTGAAATCCGTAAGAAGATCAACAAACACCTTGAAACGTCAAAAAAAACTGAATACGAGGGGCGTTTGGATGTAAAAATTACATACACATAATATTCTTTCAATTGGGCACTTGATTATTACACACCAAATTTACACCACGTATGGTTCAAAAAATAATTTTGCAAAAATGTGTATTATCCATTGCAAAAATACACATGCATCTTTAACATTATAATATTATCATGCTTAGAAAAATATACACTCAGTAGCAAAAAAAAAGCCGAGCAAAATTTTCCATCCAAAAAACGCTTTGTTCAACCTTCTGTCACTTTGTAAATTATCAATATTTTTTTGAAAATTTCACAACACTATAACCAATGTATGAACCTTATGTGGCCAAAATTTCATGTTGATAAAATTTATAAATTTGAAGTCATTTTTGGACATAGCAATTTCAAAAATCCGTGTTTCTGCGAAAAATTTAGATACCGTATTAAAAATTTCTCCATAGCTTGAAACAATATATAAAAATATGGACAAAATTTGAACTTTCCATCAGGTGGTTTGGACTACAGCTGGCGTCAAAGTTGACGCAACAACATGAGTACTCCCCCTTTTACCCGATATTGACCTTGCTGAAATATCGGTGCAAAAAAAAAGCCGGGGAGTATAAATATATATGCATTCCAATATGTGTTCTTAAGAATCCAACTAACTATTGAAAATCAATGGAATACTTTTGGTTTTAAACAAACGTTTTTTGATTAATTCGATTAACAACAACAACGACGTAACAACATTTGTTCAGGTAATTTTTACAAAAAAGCTATTTTTGCATCACAAAACTACTAAAAACATTCTGGGAAGGAAAGCGTTAAGGCAAAAGGTTATGAGCTTCGCAAAATGCACGTGCTTTCAAAAGACAAAATAATATTAAATTAGCACAAGTCGTCTAAGACCCTAAAGTATAAGACGCCGGTAACGCAATATGCACGGAATATAATAATTATCTAAAATGTATTGCAATGCATAAAATTTATTGATTCAATGCATACTTTTTATGCATTGCAGTGATTTAAAAGGAATAAAGCGTAAAAAGGGATATATAATATACTTTTCAGCATTTTCGATTTTCTCCGTGTATACAGTCAGAAGATTACACACATGCATTAAAACAGTAAAAATAATGTTTGAAGCTACCCAGATATAAGTATTGTAAATTTTCTCATTTTTTATGAGACATGCTGTACCTATGCAAACATGGAATCTTGCATCTGATGCTCCTAATTAATTGCTGTGGTAGTGCATTTAGAACACTAAGTTGACAGCAAGCAATAAGCTTATTGCGAAAGCAATAAGCTTGAAACGCTAAGAAAGAAGAAGAATGCACCCTCCAACAAATCAGAAAAGGCAGACACTGGTACCTTGTTAAACCCTCTGGTATGGATGTCAGAAATAGCTACATGCATGCAAAATAATAGTTTGGGATTTCATTCCAGAAAATTACTAAACCAGGCTTTCCCAGAAAGGTTGATTCATCTGTTGAATGGGTGAAAATTCTGTCGTAAGCCAGTTTTTGCACATTGATCATCGTGATCCTGTAGAATCTTTTCTCCAAGTTCAAGAGATGCTTCACCAATCCTTGCTCCTCTTCGTGATTAAACACGGTTGGAAGCTGCACTCTTCTTCTTCCTTAGCGTTTCAAGCTTATTGTTTTCGCAATTAGCTTATTGCTTTTGCAATTAGCTTATTGCTTGCTTGCTCTAAACTTAGTGTTTAAAATAAATGCACTTCCACAGTTGGGGTTTTTTTTTTAAATCGTACAGATTTGGGCCGAAGGGTCTCAGATTACTACGAAACTTTGTCAACGCATAAGGTTCATGGATATATGAACAAAACAAAATATTAAAAAATTCAGGGTTTCCAGTTTTCCTTCAAAATTTAACACAGAGAAGGAAATTTAGTTGAAAAAGCCGTAAAACCCATTTTCTGAGTCATGAAATTTTTTTTTCCTTATTTATTAATGCTTAAGCATACATTGGTGAAATTTTGGCGATGGGTTTTTTTTGAGTAATGCTCGAAAAAAAACTATGGGCTCGTCACAACCTGAAGTGCAGAGACTGAAATTTTCGCCAATTTGAGAAGAGAAACGTCCTTTTTCACCCGCTTGGAGAAACAGATGAGAATGTGAGAATCGAGAGACTATTATACGCTCACAGCAGTTTTCACGAGAAAAGCAACGGTGATTTATAATTTTCGGAGAGCATGAGTAGCTGATAAATCGTTTCTTTTTCAGTGAATCCTAGATGCCGATAATTATTTTTCACTTACTTTTTGACACCTGAAAATGCACCAGTCTTCATGCTTGTTTTATTCTGACATTATAATTCGATAATGACGGTCCATGGCGGTACCAGTTTGCTCCTCGTATACGATCTAGGTGAAAAATGTGACATGAAATTTTTTTTTCGATGAATTTTGGAGAGAGATATTTTCGCATATGCAAGAAAGAGGATAATGAATTATCGTCGAAAAACGAGAGATGAAAATGTGAACAGTTCGCTACTCATCGACAACCTGCTTGAGAGAGAGCATGGTTTTCACCCAGCTGAGTGAGAATTTCGATCTCTGCTGAAGTGAAATAATGAAGGCATAGCGAGGAGGGGCTTCTGATTTTTTTTTATTACGTAAAAGGCCGACAGGGAACGTTTTTACCCACGGAACTAAAATGCTCGTAACTAAGGAAATATCCAACCGATTTGGAATATCTTAGCAGTTTTGGATTCATTTCAAATTTCTTATATGACCGACGGACATAATCCGTTTCCGGAAAAATCGGATATCCGGAACCATGATCCGAAAATGGTATACTTATAAATGTCTCAATAGAAAACCAATAATAATGATACAAAAACTGTGGAATGAATACACAGGAATATGTGTGATTGCCATATGACAATCCGGTGACTTGATACAGTAACAGTCACCCCGGAGCAGGTTCCCGTGAGGCCACGGATGGCGAAACAATTATTTGAATTAAACCCTAACAATATGGGTGTCAAAATTCTTGATCGTTCCAGAAGTACGTTTGCCATAGTCATTGGACCACACGGTCACTTGGCTTTGGATTGGTCAGTTCAGAGTAGGTTCCAATGAGGCCACGGATGGACAGACAATTTTTTGAATCGAACCCTAAAAATATGGGTGTCAAAATTCATGGAATCCAGAAGAAAATTTCTTATCGTTATCGGTACATCCGATGACTTCTCTACGGAGTGGCCAGAGCTACAGTTATGTTTGTCGGCAATAGAATCACGGATGGATAATCCAAAAGTGCTGGCCAAATTGTTCACTCGGACGGCTATTTATCAAGTTCTTAGAAGAGAACTTGCAGTCACGCCTGAACCTGCAAGAAGAGACCAACTTTTTTTTTTATTCCTTTATTATCAAAACTATCAGCCCTGGGCTGGTTCGCCTCCCCGCCAAAACAAAATATTAATTTATTAATTTATTTATTCATTTATTTATTTTATTCATCTTACAATATGTAATAGTCTTAATGAATCTATATGCTAGTTTTAAACAAGCCAACACTAATATTAAAATTAGATTCAGGATACAGTTGCAAAATTAATTTTCGTTTATACTACGAAATTGAAGGTAGAACTAACGAACCTATTCGTAGTTTTCTGCAACGAAACTGATTTGTAGTTTTTACGAAGCTACTTTCGTAATTTATGCCACACGCGCAACTAGTTAGGGTTAGGGTTCGATTCAAATAATTTTCTGGCTATCCGTGGCTTCATGGGATCCTACTCTAAATTGACCAATCCGAAGTCAAGTGACCGGATGTACCAATAACTATGGCAAACGTACTTCTGGTACGATTTCAAGAATATTGACACCCATATTGTTAGGGTTCAATTCAAATAATTTTCTGGCTATCCGTGACCTCGTGGAACGTGGTGGCTGTTCCAGAATCAAATCACTGGATTGCCATATGGCAATCACACACATTCCTGTGAATTTTTTGAATGACTTTTAGTGTCATTACTGCTGGTTTTATATTGGAATCTTTTAGAGGAAAACCATTTTCGTAACATGGTTCCGGATATCCGGTATTTTCAGATACGAATCGATCATATTCGATCATTTTAGACATTTATGAGAAAGTGGTTGAGTTCTTGAATCCAAAACAGCAAAACTTATTCCAAATCGGTTGGTTATTTTCTTAGTTATGATCATTTTAATTCCGTGGGTTTTTTCCCTGTCGGCCTCTTAAAGCTGTTTTTTTTGTTGGACACTCAACGGTTCAAGGATTTACAGTTGAGCCTTAAAAAACGAACTAATTAGAAATGCGAGCTACCTAGCGGCCACCAATCGAATGGGCAACAAACCGAGCAACCATCTGAGAAACGTACAATCAAACAAGAAGACGACAGGCTTAGGAACATTTTCAAAAAAAAAAACATCGCCATCATTTCACCAATGTAAGCTTATGAATTAATAAACAAGAAAACCTTTTTTTCCAAAATTTTCATGAATCAGAAAATGGTTTTCCGGCTTTTTCAAGCAACTTTCCTTCTCTGTGGAAAATTTTGTAGTAAAACTGGCAACTCTGAATATTAAAATATTGTTTTTGTTCATACAACCATGATCTCTACGCGTGGATAAAGTTTCGTGTCAATCTTAGATCCTTCGTCGCAAACCTGTACGATAATAAAGAAAATACCTTATTGAGAGATTTAAACATAACATCAGAATAAAAAGCTTGAAAAACATTTGATGTAAAAAAAACCATTTATGTAAGTGAAAAACAGCACGAAAAATCTCAATCTTAGTACACGCACATGTAAGTTGCGGCTTTTGCAGCACTGAGAAGGCATAAAAAGAAACTTCCTTTGCAAGTCTGACTGTGCTGTTGAAGGTCTAAACCTAGACTACTGGGTAAAAGTTCCCATCAACTTCCAGTGCTGTATGAATGAATTTGGACTTGAGAGTCGAAGTTGGTGGTGCTAGCCTGTAATGAGAACATAACTCCATCATATGAACGATCTTATGCTAGTTGGCAGAAAAGAAGAAAAAAAGAGTAATTAAGTCGATGTGCCCTGTCATGCAGGGCACCAGGGTCCCGTAGGTTTCCAACAACATGCATGTAAGTGAACGGTGCTTTCTGAATGTAAGTTGTGAAAAAACAAACATAGGGTTTTGGTAACTCGATCTCGTCGGGCTTTCGAGGCTAAATATTGGAGTGCTCTACACTAAATCATCCTCGGTCGGTTGGTCGGTCGGTCAGCCAGCAGTAGGGCGCTCTAGGTCGGTTTTTATTCATCAAGAAATTTATGATCGTGACGTAAATTTGTTTTGCGCATCGCAATTCTGTTTTAAGCAAAGAAATTAAATTAAGAGCAGTGAATTGACCGAACTATCAATATTTTTACAACATTACTATAATCACGCTTAAAACAGAATCCACTGTGCACAGAGTTGCCGGCTAATTCAGTAGTTAGCCACTAGGGTCGAGTGACAACTCTACTTTGCCACGGTTGTTTTGATGCATCAAGTAACTTCTAAGCGAGTAACTCCATACAGCTTAAAAATGAAATCAATATTTATCGGTTCTCAACAGCTGCCAGGAGCTTCAAAAGTTTGAAGTCCAACGGCAGTTTTGTATAGTAAAAATTACCAAATGGTTATTTGGCAAACATCGATTCTAAGAAACCCGACGGTTTAGTCGGAATAAAACTTGCTGAGTTCGTTTGTCTCTTCTCCTGGAATGCTGTAATATCAAAAGACGGGTCAAACCTAAACCGGTGGGTTTATTCAAATTATGACTTAATTTATGAGCCATGGAAATAGCTTCTCGAAAAAACACAGGTCAACGACGTAGAATCGTTGTAAATACGATATTAAATTATACAAACAGATGCGTAGTTTTAGTGCTGAATATATATTATTTTCTAAATCAGACTTATATAAAAACAAATAAAACACAATGAAAATAGTGCACATACGGGAGCTCATGTATGTAGCGATCAGTTTGTATGAGCAGGCTGCTGTGAAAAAAAGAGAGAAAACAAAGAAAACAACACATTAATTGTTATGTTATGTATTCTCCGTGCGTGGAGTAACGATTATGATGTAGAAGGAGATGTTCGCTCATCACCGCGATGAGGCACCAAGAGTGAACATTACAATGTTTTTAGCTCAGAATGAAAGATGTGAAGAGAGATGAAAGTCTCCGTCAGTGTGCGGCAGGCTGGCGAAGTAGAACAGATGTTTTTATTTAGATAAATTGAGTTGCAAGGGCATGTGGTCCAACGGTACTCGAACCATGGACGTCAACTTTTGCCTAACAATCCCACCTGCTTCAGGGTAGGTTGTAGGACGGACCAAGTCCGGCCACTGCATCAGCGCAATGAACTGACGGCACGGAAAGACGCTCATGTACCACTGGGGCTTGTATAGTTATTCAAGCGATCTATTGTGTGCACTTCAGTGTGATTGATGCGCACACAGGAGAGGAACTCTCTCTCTCTCTCTCTCTCTCTCTACTGTCTTTCGGCAGACGAATAAAGAGCCTTTTGTCATTACTAAGATAAGACGCCATTGCAAAATACTTTGTCAGAACCAGATGATGAGTAAAACCATTGTTGACATTTTTTGAGTACACCACTTTTTTTAACACATCGCTGGTTCAGTCACCAATATTTGTGGTATCAATATGTTGCTCTCGCGGTGGCTATTCACTCTACACTTAAGGAGATATTTTATTATTAATGAATTCGAACTCACTCGCGAAACTGCTGAGAGTCTGCAGACTGCAAAAATGTACACGGCAGTTGCTAGAACGAAACGACAAATCTGATCAAGCTCACCCTCTGGATGTGCACATTGCATCGAGATGTCTGTAATTTGTTATAAAAGCAGATTTCTCAAAGGGCTAATGAGACATTACTAAAGGGATGCATTGCCTCAAAAATTGCCCGGCGGCGCGGGCAAAACAAATGCAGCGGCGCCACGGATTCGAAAATAGTGTGCGGCGGCGGCTTCAAAGAAATCGTCAGCGGCGGCGGCGCGCCAGATCTTAGTGCCTACTACCCTTCATCCGGTCTTTACGGAGCAAAACACTCTAGTCTGGATCTGGCCGGATCTCGGCATCAGCGCCATTAAATACGCGAAACCGGTGATGGAGTGGTACGACGACAACGATGTTGTTAATGCAACCGAAGAAGGTAAATCCGCCAAACTCACCAAAATCTCTCGCCGAGTGAGACCGATTCTGGACGAGATTATGAGGGCGCAAGCTTCAGAAAACAGAAGGTCTTCAAAACAAAAGGGTTTGAAGCAAGAGTGCATTAAAGTGTAAGAAAGATGGCTTAAGTGTTGCAAAAGATTTGATGGGTAAGTTTAGTCAAAAGAGCGGGCATTTAGGAGAAAGGTTATATAAACCAACTTTGCAAAAACATAGCTAATATTTATTATTCTGAGAGTTTGAAAAATATCCAACTTAAAATGAATGTATGGTGATCATTTTTGTTGGTTGCTTTTTTCTCGAGTACAATGTTTATTGATGAAGGTATTGCTTCGATAATGTTCATTTAAGTGTGTGAAAATGGTAGTTCAAATAATATTTATAAAATTATCAAAATATCAGCAAGAACCAACAGTGTCGTAGCTAATTGTCCTTGTAATTGTGATTAATTGATTCAAATTACCCTCCACCTAATCACATCACTAGTATAAATCTTTCATTTGTGTATTCCAGTCTCTGGAACCTGGTTGCAGTCAAGCATACATCAAGGTTTTGCCGGTTGCCATGAATGCTATGAAATAGTGGACAGACTAATTCTAAGCTAGTCTCTTTAAAACAATCAAGAGATTTAAATAACTAGGTAACTAGCTAAATTATTGTTCATGATCAAAACGATCCAAACATGAAATCAACATATAGTAAGTCGTCACATCGCATGCTGTTCGCCAAATCATAGATAATTGGAATGTGTTTATTCTATTTACGCCAATGATTGCTCTGTTATTTGTGACCCGTCGTGCTGACATGTTTGTGTACCAATTTACCACCCAAATTCGGGCAGCGAATCAATCAAATCAACATCCTATCAATCATAATTAGTCGAAATATCCTGGAGAGGCAGCCCACAGAATAACTATAATCATCCCGCCGGAGATCACCTAAATCACCTTCCGTTCGGAACCTTCGATAAATTACGTATTATCATCCCATCCGACTTGGTCTGCAATTATATTGAGGGGCTGAAATGTCTTGAGCCTATTTGAGAAGCGTTCACACGATCCACAGCCGCGATACGGAAGTGGTTCCGATCGGGAAGGAGATGCCCTAGGGCCTGGAGCCGTCGAACCTTGATCGGATACTCTCCTCATTTGTAAATAGGTAAATGGAACGAGACAATAGAGTCAAAGATTAATCGACGACGTGTGTGACCTCATCTATCAAATTATCTCGCAATTTGTGCTAACACGACTGATGAGCGCTCCGCACGATTGTCGTCCGGAACAAGTGTTCGGACCCGTTTTGAGATAGTCATCCTGCGTGCCAAATCATCTATTTTATGCCACATGCGCGATTCCACTTGACCATGTTGAAGTGTTTATAATTTGATCAACCTTTTCACGTCCTCATCCTTAAACTTAGACACATCCGATCGGATTGGAAGATCTTTCGTTCTTACGTAAGAGTACTTTCAGAAATTCTGCATAGATTTGTTATCCGCTGGAGTTGACTGAGGAAGATTCGCATGGACTTCTTGGACACTATTAAGACATGTTGTTCCGTGATGAGCGTGAAACGGACGACCTGTCGGAGACTTTCACAGCTGGATCGTATAGTCAATGGTCAAGGTTCAATTGGAGCACCCCTTTGCGCAGTCTTCGTCGCCCACGGCGTTGTATCACACATGGTACAAGAATTGTGGTTGTGCCACCAAACAACCAGTCCAGATCAGAGCGTGTGGCTTTAGCTCATGGGTAATCGCTAACAAACGCCTCAAACACATTATGATGGGCTTATATGAGCGATGGATCGCAAAACGGCATACGCTCCATGGGCGGATTGTTGTGCTAGGTTATTGGTGGCAAAGCATTGGTGGTCAGTAGGTCTGTGTGCTACGGCGCCAAAATGTCTCATTTCATGAACACCAACGTGCGCTGGCCGAGCTGGGTATCGAAGCGTAAGAGGATAATTGTTTTCGGTGGGCCTCGGCAGCCGCACGCCATCGTCAAACCGAACTCGGGGCTCCGGAGCGTAAAACGATCCAATTACACACATGGCATTTTGCCTTCTGACGGTGCGGGTTTCAACTGATCAGGTGCGTATGACAATCCAATTTAGGGGCTTTGTTTACGCTCGATGAAAATCAATTGAATGCGTTGTCAAAAGTGGCGAGTTTGAAACTTTGATGGATTTTGGCACGACCCAATGGCGCGACAGGTGGTAGATCGATCAAAGGAATTTCCGAAACGCCTCCTGCTGGGCGGCTGACCCTGTCCATATGCATGGATCCGATACGGAAAGGAAGTGTTTATTGGTTTGGGTTAGTCCCTAGTAGGGACCGAGTGTGCCTGCAGGTGTGCAGGGGTTGAATGGAATTATTAAATTAGTATACGTAGCCAAGTATTATTATTATTTATCTTTATTAAAATAGAGACCATGCCTGTTCGTTAGTTCTTCCTTAGTTAGTGATCAAAACTATTGTAATTGTATTAATACCACAGAGATGCAGCTTGAGGGTAGTTTCCATCTCCAATATAGTGGTTCCTAAATTATTTAATGTGTATAAAACAATTCCATGAAACAAAGATCTCTTAGAATGCCAAAATAATTGAAATTAGAGTGTTCTCTATCTAAAAATATTCACCCGTATTTTTATTTCGTTATAAGGGTGACCGTTTCTGCTTTTAAGTGGTCCAGATAGTTTACAGCTTTAAAATTTCATTCGTTTTTTCATATATGTTGATTTTTTTCAAAAATCATAACTTTTGTGCCACTGTGCCGATTTAAAAAATTAAAAACGCAATTGAAAAGTCATTAAACATGCTTTTAAGAAAAAATTGAATAACACCGCATCTACTGCAAAATTGATTATGAAAACATGAATTCTTTTAGTTTATTAAGCCACCTCGTTTAAATACCTATATTTTTCTTTGAAGATTGCACTCTTTTGCAAAAAATATATAAACAAAATTGGCAATGTATGTATTTCAGTTTTTGAGAGTTCTTTTTCAAAAATGCTATGTTTGAAATTTTTCTGACTGAAAAGCCCTTGGTTTGCAATTATCAGACTTCAGAAATTGATAACTTCGAAATAAAGGACTTAACATTATCCGATCGCTTAAGCATTGATGGTTGTTAATTAATATAATTATCAGACTCACCTTGACTGCACAGTTAATAGTTTTTCTTAAATTTTCAATGATTTTCATGCAGATAGTTGGAGCGTTGAAAGAGATATAAAATTGCAGTCGAATAGGAAATTACACGAGGGGAAAATTACACTTTACTTTATTTTTTCACGCATAGTGAGCATCTCAATTTTCAAGTGCATTGAATTTATGAATTCGTGTCATGAAATAAATTTCAGTTTTGCATTCAAATGACCACCCATTTTACGCACAATATTAATCAATATCATATTAGGAAACACTCAAATGTTCAAGACCCACGATCAAACTACTGTCGAGTAAAAATTTGATGTCGAAGACGTCATTTTTTCAGCGGCATTACCTCATTCTTGCCCATTTGACCGAGTATTAGTACACTACGCTGAAGAAAGTCTGCACATTGTAGACGAAATACGCGTATGTGTCAAGATAAGCAATAAAGGTAGTTGGAATTAAATGGAAATTAAAAATCTTTCTTTCATTTGCTAGTTGAAAAAACTTGCCAACCATGCGTCCACACCAATTCGAAGATATTTTTATAAATTTATTTAGTTTTTCAAAGATAAATGTGGTTCATAAACCACCTGTTTTTTGGGATTTTTTGGGAATATTCGGCTTTCCTTCTCTTCAGTGGTGCTAGTTTTCTGGTCAACTTCCTAGTATAACATTTTCTTGAAAGCCTTTTCCTCTGGCTTCCGGGTATATTTAACCTTCTCAAACCGATAAATGTTGTTCAGGTTATCGGACTGCAATTTTTTCAATATAATGAACACGTCTTCGTTAATTAAGTAGCGAAGATAAACAAATGGGTACAAATTAACAGAAAGTATACCAGTAAGTCTAACGTTTGCATTTAAAAGTAATGGACAAAAATTGCCTATTTTTCATGGGTTTATCTTCACCCGCACTGACAGAATTACCCATGCTGCATCAATCATAGTAATCCACGAGTCAGCAGACAATATTTGACAGCTCTATCAGTCGAACTCTAACCGTGATGGCAAAAACAGTTAAGCAACTCCGGTCAGAAGTGCGCGTGTTAAAGGAACGGCACTCCGCCACGTCGAAAACGGACACCGTGCTGCACTTTCACCCGTTCTGGCATCTACAACATCTTGGAACTATTAGACAACAATCAGAGCATCGTAAGAAAGCCCGGCTCCGGACGGTCGCTGACCCTGAGTGACAAGAAGCCGGGAGGTCGGTTCAACCAGCCAAACAGTGAAAATCTACCTAGCGAACATGAACATCCATGTCAGGAAGCGGAAGTCGCGGCCGCTGGTTTCGGAGCAGCAGGCAATGACGCAGCGGCAGCGGCTGAATAAGATGGTCAACTAGATTTTCCCGGCGAATCGTGACATGGCGGTGGTGATGGACGACGGGACCTATCTCACCCTGGATGGCACCGACTGGCAGGGCACTTCATATTTGACTTTCCCCACGAATGATGTGAGCTCCGAGGTAAAGTACGCCGGGTCCCCCCCAAATATATAATTTATAATCATTTTTTTCCTATTTAACAGACATGAAGAATCATTTATGGGTCCAGACTAAAATTACATTTTGTTTTCGTAGTTTTAAAAACTTTCGTTTTTATCATTATTCATACTCATATGAAACTTGTTTCGCTTTATTGCTAGTTGTTTACAGCTTTTCCAAGACTATTAGGATTTTAATACATATCTTATTTTTAGTTTCAGTTATACACCAGTGAATGTTAGATATACATTGCACGCTTATTATGTTCTTTAAACATAATTGTGAAAACGAATTCTAATCTAAGTAGTTCTTAATGAAATATAAGCTGCACTGGCTATGTTACGGATATATATTCTACTATGTTTTCATTATCATTATTTTACATTATAATTGTAATTTTATTACTCTTTTTTTTCCTTCAGCCTATTTCCTCACGTGGTAACAATCGTGGTGACGCAAACACTTGACACTTATTTATTTTTTTATTTTTTTACGTCGGTCTATTTCCTCACATGGTGAAAATCACCGACGCCAGCGAGACGACTCCACCACCTGGACCGTTTCTTACGAGTCATGACTATGAGCCGGCACCAACGGCTTTACTTCACTTCCGAATGAAAGCGTGACCAGAAAAAACACCGACGTCGACTGGAATTGAACCCACACCAACTGGGGTGCAAGTAGCAGTCACGCTTACCACTACACCACCGACGCCGGCAGAGGAATTTTATAACTTTATGTTATTATAATAAATAATGTGATATTATTGCATAAAAAAGCTATATAATTGATATGCTATATAATTTCATATCATCCATGGCAATCCAAAGTTTTGTAAAATATTGTTAAATCAATTTTTCTCTGGTAGCTACATTGTCTAAACGTTCAGGTTTACAAATAGAATTGTTATTGTCATTCTGCTCACTAAACTATTTATCATTTTCATATTGATTCACTATATTTGTAATCATTATAATATTCATTCACTATATTTTATATATAACTAGTGCGGAAAAGAGGGGACATCAGGGTATCACTCAAGCTGAAATTGAACAATGAAGTGGTATGACAACCGGCACGCCGTCTAGGAGGGAACAAACAGTATCATTTTCTTATCCTACCGATTCGATTGTGAGGCTGTGAATTCTACTCCGACAGTTTCAGCGAGAGTGACGCGCCCTTCTTAACAAACCATCCTGTAGAAAGCCCAATAAGTATTGCGAAATGGGTTATTCGACTTGTTGGATCGTATCGTTAGAAGGAGAACCTTAAGTTCCCGTCTCTGCTAACGGGTACGCCCCACCATTTTAGGTGGCTACCTTACATCCAATATACAGTACTGACAAGAAAAAAGTACACACTGTAAACCCTAGCAAAGTAAAATAACAAACTGATATCAAATAAGTAACCAGTTTTGTTATCTCAGATATCATTTCGAACTCACCTGTTATCGCATAACAAATTTAGTTATCAACATTGACAAATTTTGTTATCATCTGTTATCAATTCTTAACGACGTGTTTTGACGAATTTTACTGAATTATACCAGCATGCTGGCGAATGCTGAATATTACCAGCATATGATGGATATAAAATTGAGCTTCTCACCAGAAGCACTACTTCAGTTATAAGTGTATGGATTTATCATGTTTCATGTTGATAACATAATTTGAAATTTTCTCAGGAAATTTGTTCGTATCGCAAAATTTGTTATCAAAATGAACTCTTTGATAATAAAAAGAGTTCATATTGTGATATCCAACGAATATTAGTTTGTTATTTCTTTTGCTATTTTGGCTGTTTATTTATCCTAAATGATAACATATTTAGTGATCAAACACTGATAATCTGATATTAGAACATGTTATCAGTTTGGTATAAACCTTTGCTCGGGAAACTCTTTAGAAAATTTAACATATGGACTATGATAAAATAGAGCACATGAGTTTGTTTGAAGAAAATTATCGATATTCCATATGTATTTAAATGAATTTGTCAGTTTGCGGACGGCGTGCTTCATTTACCTGTGATAGATATACTTAGAAAATGTTTAACAATTTAGGCTGGCAAAAATAAAGTACCCAGCACAGTGACATTATTTTTTTTCATTACAGACCTCCTCTTGTCCACTAATACTGGACGTAACCATTGCAAGTGTCAAACGTCGCCGGCGTCAGTGGTGTAGTGGTAAGCGTGACTGCTACTTGCACCCCAGTGGATCTGGGTTCAATCCCAGTCGACTTCGGTGGTTTTTCTGGGGTCAAAAAATCTGGTCAACTCTTCCTTCGGAAGGGAAATAAAGCCGTTGGCCCCGGCTCATAGTCATGAATTATAAGATAGGGTCCAGGTGGTGGAGTCGTCTCCCTGGCGTCGGTGATTGTCACCACGTGAGGAAATAGGCCGACGGAAAAAAATAAATATATAAGTGTCAAAAGTTTGTAATCGTGTTTGCGTCATCGATGCAATGTTTCGAGTTTGTTGTTTGAAGTACATTGAAAGCATGAAAATATCGTTGCTAGTGCGAAAACTTATTGTGATAGATTGTGAAAATAGTCTCATACAGGAAAATCGCGAAAAAGTTCGGAATCAGCTTTTCTGTGATTCAGCTTTGGAAAAAATATCAACAGCAGGGAAATGTGAGTGATAAAGGTGGCCGAGGAAGAAATCGTTCCACAACAGCCAGACAAGATGCTCGAACACAAAGAGAAGCAAGAAATAATCCGAAAATAACAAGCCATGCGATCAGAGAAAGCTTGTTCCTAAATATATCCACAAGCAAGCATGGGAAAAATCGGTTCACTTAGCGCTAATTTTCACTCACACGGAGAAACATTCAGAAGTGAGCGTTACCACGATTAAATTATTCCGATTCTGTTCATTAGTATTCTGCTTTCATTCTATTTGTAGAAAACAGAATTGAGCAAAACAGGCAACTGATGGTACAGCGAATGAATCGGACGATAGCAGTGTGGACGTTTTCTCATTTTTACCCGCTCAATCATTAACGATTGCATTCAGTTGGATTCAGCTGAGCGAGATTGATTGAATCACACTCATTTCTTCAGAGCATACATTAAACATCATTTAACATTTCAAATAATGATTTAACATGATGTTTAGCAATCTAATGCAACATAAAAAACATTAAGCGTCATTTTAAACCGTATCTCTGCTCTGATTCTTCCAGCTGATTGCATTTACTGATTAAAAATATTCTCATTCTGAGTGTTCAAATCGTTTGCGTTCAGTGGCAACGCATTCATTCGATATAACCTCTAGCTGAATTTTTTTTTCGAATGATTCTATTTTGTTCGTTTATTCTTTCTCCGATGTTCGTTTTCGAGAATTCGTGTAGATTCGTTTGATCGGAAACGTCACACTCGTTCAGTATTCTGTTAGCGACCGAGGGTTGCTATTTTAAATCGGTGGTGCTCATGTGAGTGAATGAGTTTTCCCATGCTTGTCCACAAGAACTGTTCGTCTAAGAACAAGTTTGACGTACGCCGTCCTCACCTCAGTAAGCGTAATAGAATCAAACAATTGGAATTTGCGAAAGAGTATGCGGAGTTTTGATTAAATTTGACAACCTAGTTATACTTCTTCTCTGTGTACTTTTTCTTGCCAAGCAAAAATAAGAGAATAAATATATACACGGAAAAAAATCCGTTGCCGGATTCATGAATAAAAATTCATGAAATCATAAAATGTGTCACTTCATGACATTATGACTATGGTTCATGATATCATGACGAAAACCACAATTATCATGAATAATAACAACTGCTCGCTTGAAAATGAGTCATGATCACCACAAGCGTTATTATAAATCAATTCCCGTTTTGATGAATCCAACTCGGCATAAAATATCATACCGCTGAGTCATGGAATCATGACCCTCATTCATGCTTTATAACTAAAATTCCAAAAATCATGAACCAAAACAAACGTATCCATGAATTTGATTCATGGTCGCTCTATAAGCGTAACGCAAAGCTGTCAACCTGTCAAAAATTTTCATCAATTCAATCGAAGCATGCCTACCGGTCGGCGGTAATTTTCAGGTAAGGTTTTAAAATCCTAACAACAAATGCTCGAAAAAACTAACTTGTGCTTAATTATAGTGTGAAACATCAAGAGCACAGCTTACCGCGTAGTCGCAGCAGCAACGGTACACAGCAGCAGCCGCAGCAGCAGTAAAAGAAGCAGCAATAAAACCTAGCGGTAAGTTTTTTTCATCTTGATTTTTATTCGATTAGGGTGAAATTAAAACGTTTTTATTCAAAAATCACATGAAACTATAAGCTATTTGTGTCAAATAATTTTTAGGTTTGATTTTTTTGTTTTTAAATAGATTGGAAACAGTTTAGAAGCCTTCTGTTAAAGAGACTCAAGACAGCTTCATACTGGAAGTGGAGGTAAGTTAGAAAATCTTTGTAAATCGACAGCTTTGAAGACTATTCACTAAATTAAAGTTCGGAAGTCTGACTTTCGAATTCCATACTTACTTCCGACCTATACGTTAATCACTGTCACTATCAATTCGCGGTCATGTCAAGACAGCAGCAATTAACACATGTAAATGTAAAGCAATGTTATATATAGTATCATACTACACAAAATGAGTGCCGTAAGTTCTTGTTAACCCCATGATTGGAATAGGGTCGTGGGGTGATTGATCCGTTCTCTACCCTCTTTGGTCGAGTTAGTGTAAAGTCGGAGAATCTGTGGCGAAGTTGTATGACAGGTTTGTCAGACGGTTTGCCAAATCTGTCGTAAGACACAGACACTCCAACTCGACCAAATTTCCAGGGGCGGAGTCAATGTTGTACAACATTCGGAGCATGTGTGGGGGCCTTACAATAGTGGGGCCTAGAAGCTGTATTTGCCAATGTACACGATAGAATCAGAACCTCCTCGATCAATCTCTATAGAGATATTCTGCAGTATTCTGCAAACAAAGTTTAGAATGTTTGTGGTATGCTGAAAGGCATACGTTCACTGAAGACAGGAAACGATTTGACGTAAAGTGCACTTTTATCACATTTTTTCTGTTTATGTCGGAGTGAAATCAATCAATTGATGTTTCAATTTTTCTGAGAATGAGATGCATATGGGAGCATCAGATGAAAAATAAAACAGTTCCCATATATTGACTAATCTAGCGTGATAGCTTTGGTGTGTGAATAAAAAATCAGGCAAGTTTCAATTTCGCCTTATGCATTGTTTTTCTAACGAAATACAAGATTACTACTACAACCTTTATTTCAATTTATTATAGTCAACACCACCCGCCATGAGTAACTCTGGACTAGTATGTTTCCTTCGCAATCGGAGATTCCCTGAAGCAAAAGTGTTGATGGCACATTTGTCAAGTGTCACTTCTCACCATCTGAACCAACACAGTAATTTCAAATGCATCCAAGAAAACTGTGGCAGAAAATATACAAACAGTAGATGTTTTGTACGCCATCTAAGAAAGGAACACCCTCAAATTGAACCGGAAGACTGGAGATCTAAGAGGCTACATATTGCACCAGTAGATAACAGGTAATATATAACTTCAACCATTTCAGTTTGGACACTCCCAGCAAAATCAAATTGAAGTGTTCAAATAAAAGTGGTTTTTAAGAGCGTCCAAATTACGCTGTTTACCCTAATTTCACAAAAAATATGATTAAAGGATAATTTGTATTTATTTTGTTTTGTTTTAGCGTTGCTGATGCTTCAGACCACAGGAATGAATCTAATTCCGAGCAGTTATCAACACCACGAAATTGTGATACCATAGTTGATGAGGAGAATCAACACGGGGACTTATGGCAGGATATGCGAAGGCATCTTGATGATGATCTACTAACATCAATTCAGAAAACTGGAACAGCATTCACCATATTTCTGCACAGCTTGCCTAATTATAATCGTGCAATGGTGTTTGAAGTTATCGCTTCATTGAAAAATATGGTTTTGGAACCATTGATGACGATTGTTTGTGAAGTGATTGTAATGAAGTAATAACATTTGCCTGCCATACATATAAGGCCTGTGTGTTCGATGAACACCTGGATGCATATGTAGTTGATCCGCATAACTATGAAATCGGTAAACGCGGTATTGAAGTAATCACTCATTCTCCGTCTCATCTACATCACCTACCAGATGGCCGGAAAGCGATTCGCTTTCGAAATTAACGGTAGAACAAATAATTTTTTTAATTTACCCAAGAAACAAAACAGTTTTTTTATTGCTTTATTAACGAGACTTCTCGTAAACAAAATAGGGTTAAAACTGTGATTACGATTGTCACAAACAAATGTTTTTAAAATTCAACAATCTTTTGCTATTTTGTTGTTGAGTTCATATTTGTATGGTTACTTTCTTTTTTTCATGTAGACTGCGGGTGACGTCGAAGTCAAGATCAACCAGCGATTGGAGTTTCTTCGGACAAAATTTGAAAATGTCCAAATGCAGCCGCAAATAATCACGGTAGGAGCATCGCGACCGGATAAATCCATTATCGTGATTTTCGGCGGCTCCGAGTACAAAGCAGAAACATACTGCAATCCATATGTATGTGCATGCACGTAACGTACGTGTAGAACCTGCAGTACACGCCGGATTGTAGGCCATTGTGGCTGGTTCTACAAACCTATATGTTTAAAATACCAGCGTCGATCGTGGAGCTGCCGAAGAGCACACGTGATTTGCTGAAAGCTATCGATTGTTAATCCTCATTTCCTTTGTATTCATGCCATTTCCGTAATATACCTAAATTGAATCGAAATCAAAAACTGAAATAAAAAAATGAGTTTACTTATCAAACTCCTGAAAGAATCCGTTTTTTCTCATATTCATAAGTATGTTTCATGATACCATGAACTCGCTTCATGGTACCTATATGGAATCATGAATAATGTTCATGTTTTCATGTTTTTTTTTCGTAGTTCCAAACGAAATGCTTCATGATATCATGAACCAAACAGTCCGTTTTCGTCACTAAAATTGGAATCATAAATGACAGGTGCCAATAATCATGAATAGTAGTGCATGTTTTCATGAATTTAATTTATGGTTACTAATCAGATGCTTCATGATTTCATGAATCAAGTTGCCACTTTCAGCATCAAAAATCAAAAACATAACGCCATAGTGGCGTTACGTTGGATCATAGTAAGCTGATTCATGATTTCATGACTTTTATTCATGGTGTATATTCATAACATGAAAAAATACGATTTTCATGATATCATGAACCATTTTGCTAGTTTCGAGCACCGGATTTTTTCCCGTGTAGAGATAAGAATAATAGAAAATTTAAAACTACTCCGAAACAATAAGTCTTCTAAAAAATATTGATATATGTTTTTATGGTTCTCCGCACTATTGCCTCCTTTTCGTCCAAAGGAATCATTGATGTTACTATAAAGATTAAAATATAATCTTTCAAAGAAAATGTAACATATGAGTGTGTACTTTTTTCTTGCCAGTACAGTACATCAAACTTATTGTTTGGGTGAAATCATGCATTGCTGGTGAAAACACTGCTTATGAGTCGTTTTTTTTTCAAAACGCTGAAAACATGGTATCCCAATTACCTCTTGAGGCTAAAATGTGAACTTTAGGTGACTTTAACCAAATACAAGTTGACTTTATTCAGGACTCCAAAAATGAAAGCATTTTACTTCCAGTCGTTGGGGACAATGAAACACTGCAGTTTTAATTAATAATGTCAAAAATCAACATAACTGTTACTTGGACTTTCTGTTTACCAAAATTCATGAAGATTTCTATGTAAATTAATTTTATTGAATCCCTTATGGAGAAATAAAGCATTTCACAGAGCAATCGAATTCTCACTATTTATTCATGAAACTCAAAGACCCAACGTTTGTGAATTCGAAGAAATCTCTGAATATCACAGAGCAAATTATGAAAATATGAAACACAGATTTAGTAGTTTAAACTGGCAACTGAATGAAGGAAATGTTAAAATGGCTGTTGATGTCTTTATAATGTATCCAGTCTGGTTCAACAGACAAATAAAAAATTTAAAAAATCGCAAGCAAAAAGCACACAAAATTTCCAAAAAAATTACAGCAATGAAGATTTAGAGAATATTTAGACGTTGGTAATCAACTTAATTTAGCATATCGATTTGAAGAGTCATAAAAGAAATTAAAATGAGACCTTTTTCAATTACGTTGAAACAAAATTGAAATTTGACAATTTTCCATCATCCAAGCATCTAGAAGAACGAATTGGCAGCAATTCGGAAGAAATATGCAATCAGTTTGCAACATTTTTCCTGGAAAAATACCACCTGTTCTGAAAATGACCGGGAACGGGACTTCTTTGAAATTATCCCAGGTTTTCCTAGCGATTTAGGTCTTGATAGAGTCACGGCACACTGCATCCTGCTTGCATTTAAAAATCTAGATGCCTTGAAAAGTGCAGGACCTGACGATATTCCCCCTGTATTCTTGAAGAACCCTTGCTATGGAACTTACAACTCCGTTGTTTTGGCTCTTTAAAATATCGCTTGAAACTGGAATATTCCCGAAACTGGAATATCTCCCGAAAACTCTTTTCTGGTGCCTATCTTCAAATCTAGCATCATCTCTTGCATTCCTTAGCTATTCGAAGCAATAATCAATGAAAAATTATTTATCCTGGTAAACGCTCAACTGCCACAAACTTATTGGAATACATTATCTATTCATTGATTGCAATGGAAAATGGCAACCACCTAGAAGCTCTTTACACAGACTTTAGCAAAGCGTTTGATCGTATTGATATTTCAATGCTACTCTTCAAATTGCAGAAAATTGGCATAGAGCATGGACTGCTTAAATGGTTTGAATCCTATCTTACAAACCACCATTCAAGTCCCTTCAGGAGTTCCAAAAGGCTCTCATATTGGCCCTCTCTAATTCATACTATAGGTAAACGATTGTTTATTTATGCCAACGACATGAAACTATTTCTAGAAATAAGAAACCAGGAGGATATAACTATATTTCAGAATGGAATACACATATTCAATACATGGTGTTCGAAAAGCTTACTGCAACTAAATATAAAAAAATGTAATTTAATATCATTCAGCAGAAAACGAAATACGCAAATATATCAATCTCATAAGGAAATCAAGATGTTGTAAAATGTGAAAGAGTAAAACTAAAAATATGCTTGGTTTCGTATAACGCATCGGCTTCAATTTTGAGGACCATTACACACTGAAAACATAATAAAATGTAGCTTATGTTAGGTCCATTCTGGAAAACTGTAGCATTGTCTGGTCTCCATTTCATGGCACGCAAATTGACCGAATAGAGTCAATACAGAAGCATTTTTTATTATATGCTTTCCGATAACTAGGATGGACAATGTATCCTCTTCCATTTTACGAAACGCACTACATGCTTTCAATATTCATAAATTGGAACAGCGCGCGAATTTGCAAAGGTTTCATTTGTTATCGACATAGTTTCACAGCGAATAGATTCAGATGAAATTTAATCAAAATTAAACTTCAACATTTTTTTACGGCAACTATGGAACCTGTATTTATTCATACTTGATCATTATCGAACAAACCATGCCAAACATGGCCCTCTAAATCAAATTATGGCCACTTATAATCAGCATTGTGAAACTATAGACTTAACCATGTCACGGCAAAACCAAAAATAAAATTAATGCCAAACAAAACAACATCTAGGGAAGCGGAACCTATGCTCACCAAAGTACATATATTCATCACATTCTGCAGTCATCCAATTTCAAACGTAAAAAGATGTTTACTTTCTCCACTTAATGGACGCAGTAACCAAGAATATACAATCCTGGCAAATAAAATTAGGTCTTGAATATAATTAACCCTCTACTTCCCAACCCCACCTTTAGGCGGCCTTCAATAAAATGTCTCTAAAATAATCAAATGTTTTTTATTTTATGATTCTCACACTAGCATCTCTTCAAAATGTGCTTACCTATCATACACACACATTGTTTAGGTGTAACCGATAAACCGATTCCTGTCAGATTAATTTTACGTGAAAACTTCAAAAGTGAAGGAAAACGCGGAAAAAACTATTTTGTGTTCGATACTGTAACGTAATCGGAAAAATATCACAGTTCCCTTAGTTTTTACAGGAAACAATTAGTTTAAATGTACTATTTTGCATTAGAAATAACGTTTTGTTGTGAAATTTGCGGTAATGTATTGTAAGCTGCCTTTAGGCGGGGTTGGGCATTTGGGCGAACTAAAAGTCTGTTTTTGCAGTAAATGAAAAAACATCAAAAGTTTGTCATTTGGCCTATTTTCATATTGCTCTATAGAGCGGTTCCATATCATTTCAGCAACGAGTAATTTTCATATTTTTTGATTTGCATGAAACCTTGCATACACGTTTTTGGGGAAGAAAAACGCCGTTTTGCATACTTGGTTCGCCATTTTGAATCTAGCCTTACTTATGAGAAGGGCCTATGAAAAATGCAAATGATATCTTCAAAAAATTGTATCTCGGAAACGGTTTGTCCGATTGGTTTGATGTCTTCGGCGAAATTTTAGACAATTGTTGGTGCTATATGGAGAAAATATGCACGGTAAAAAAAAAGTTTGGTTTTTGTGTTATGAACTAAAATATAGATTTTCCCTTAAAAGTGACCTGTCAATAATTTTTTTATTATTCTTATGTTATAGCTGACTTAAAATGCTATCTAGTGCACAGTAAGTTGTTCTGGAGAAAAATAGGTTACAATAAAAAAAAAAATTTAAAAAAATTACAATTTTCAAAAAAGCTATTAAGGAAAGTCAAAAAAGTTTGTCACCCTAATTTTATGGAATTACATCAAATTTGCAAGCAAAAAGTACTTCGGTAACATTTTTCTAAGATGCATTGTTTAAAAGATATAACTGATTCAATATTGATTTTTTGATAACATGATAAGTTTTGGCCCTTTTCGGATGTACTCGAAATACTAGATGTATTTTTTTCGGAAAGATTGGAAAATTTTGAGTTAAAATGACACTGACAGCTTAAAGATTCGAGTGAAATTCTCTGCCTTAAAAGTATTTTGAAAAACAAGTTATAAAATCCCACTATCAGGAACAATGATTTCTTCCAGTTATTTTTGGTGTATTGTGTTGAAAATGTGCATTCAACTCTTGCATATCGCCTAACAGTTTAATCCATTTAAACTGGATGTGTTTATACTGTGCATATTTTCTCTCTATTGCCGAACATTGCCCCAGACATCAAACCGATGAGACAACTCGATTTCGAGATACACCTTTTTGAGAACTGCAAATGCAAGCTCCTCAATTAGCAAGATTCAAAAGAGCGAATTAAGCTTATTTTTCCCAGGGATGGTGATTGTGCGCAATAAAAAATAACATTATATGTTGGATATCATCAGTTTATTTTTATTCCTGTATTTTTATAAGGTTATTGTTTACACAACTTTCTTTAACAATATCGAATATTTTGGCATCATTGTCAGGGCAGTATTGGAATAAAAGCTTTGCCTTTGTTGTATTTCTGATCGAGAGAGAGAGAGAGAGAGAGAGAGAGAGAGAGAGAGAGAGAGAGAGAGAGAGAGAGAGAGAGAGAGAGAGAGAGAGAGAGAGAGAGAGAGAGAGAGAGAGAGAGAGAGAGAGAGAGAGAGAGAGAGAGAGAGAGAGAGAGAGAGAGAGAGAGAGAGAGAGAGAGAGAGAGAGAGAGAGAGAGAGAGAGAGAGGGAGAGAGAGAGAGAGAGAGAGAGAGAGAGAGAGAGAGAGAGAGAGAGAGAGAGAGAGAGAGAGAGAGAGAGAGAGGGAGAGAGAGAGAGAGAGAGAGAGAGAGAGAGAGAGAGAGAAGGTGGAATTTTTGAGTTCCTTGAATTGTTTTGCATTATTATATTGATTATTTAGCTGCAAAGACATATTTTCGTATTCTTCTGTAGTAGAATAACAACATGACAACCTTGTAAGTTCTTCTTCTTATTCGTTTGTCAGCCCAATTAATGCAACTCTCGTGCAGTCTTTGTCGGCGCCTGTTCGCGAACTTTGGCTCAATACTTGCGCTGGCAGCCATGCGTTAATCGTACCTCAATAGCATCGCTACGGACCTTTTCCGTGCGATGCTGCGGAAGAAATGCCATTCAGCGTCACCACCATACTTTGGACTTAAATTTACAAAGGCTAGAAAAGTTTTTCTGGTTTTTATACTGTGTAGCTTAGCACCATCTGACATAAAATAAATTTTTTATGTTTTTATTTTGATCAATTTGTAAAAAGTTTATCATTTTATCAATAAACAAATTAACAGCGACTGAATCATGTCTTAGTTCTTCAGAAATTATAATGAAGCTAAAATGTTTAATTTGCATATTTTCAGTATAATATATTACTGAAAGGATGGATTGTGGCCTGTTGCATTCCAATGGTGTGATTGAACTTCATCCCGCAAAATGAAGCTGTAATTTTCGAAAAGTCACAAAATAGCTATAAAATCCACCATCTTGCAAGTTTTGTTTTGTAGTTTTCAAAAAATTGATTGTTCGGTTTTTACAAAATCATGCGGAATCAAACTTTCTAATTTTTAACTGAAAATTGAAGCAAACTCATCGGTTTGCTTTACAATAGTTTCTAAATCACATCTGTCAGTGGTAACCCATTGTTCGAATGAAAGCTTTTCAACAAAGTTTTCTTCCAGTTGTTTCAATAAACTGTCTTCTAAAACAGGTATCTGGGCAGTTTTTACATCTTCGTAGATGGCAATGAGTTGTCTTATTTTCGCAAAGTCTATTCGTTAATGTTTTTAGATCATTCAAGACATTGTATTTTTTTAAGCTATGTAGAATTAAATTGACATTTTCATGCGTAGTGCAAACACCAAGCATTATGTGCTCCTGTGATAGTCAATAGTTTACATTGCCTTGGCCGGAGGCTTCGCAAATGATGAAAACCCTATTTTTACATTGACGTACATTTCATTAAAGCGATTAAAAGCTTCTCTCAATGTCATCATTAACAATCTTTTCTGAACAGCTAATCTCTTATTTCCTGTCTTTACGCTAACAAAATCTCTTTGGCCTGGCATTGCACGGCTTATCCCAAGGAACATTACTGGTTTTATCATGGTTTTATAGCATTCTTGAAGTCTAATTCATGCTCTTCAGAACCCTTATAAAACCAAAATTGTTACTTGGGATATCATCGTCCTCAAAAAAATTCAAAACCAGTTCTTTTGTTTCATTACTCAAAGCTTTTCCAGAGCTTGAACCTTGAGATGAATCAAATACATTATCTCTTTCCTTTCTTGCATCTGATGCCATATTTCTACTGGTTTTAAATTCGTCTAAAATTTTTTGTACTGACCATGATTTTGGTAACAATGATAAAATTAATAGTTTTTCTTGCCTTGTGGCTGAATTTAAAAATTTCATTTTCATATTTTCTATGACTTCATCAAACTCGTTTGCTTTTTCTGTTTTAGCGTCTAATTTAAAAAGATTTCTTCGTACACCTTCGACGATTTCAGCGCACTTTTTTTCAGGATAGTGAACATTTTTAACCTTACCTAAATCTATAGGCGAAACACGAATAGCTGCTATTCCTCGGTTGAATATTTCGACGTCTACAGGCATCGTGAAGTCTTCATTTGATTGAATTGTGCTTAGCGTTGACGCTGATGGTAAAGGGCCAAAACTTATTAAGTTATCAAAAAAATCAATATTAAATCAGTAATATCTTCTAAACGGTGCATCTTAGAAAAGTGTTACCAAAGTACTTTTTGCTAGCAAATTTGATGTACTTTCATAAAATTAGGGTGACAAACTTTTTTGACTTTTCTTAATAGCTTTTTTGAAAATTGTAATTTTTTTAAATTTTTTTTTTTTATTTCATTGTAACCTATTTTTCTCCAGAACAACTCACTGTCCACTAGATAGCATTTTAAGTCAGCTATAACATAAGAATAATTAAAAAATTATTGACAGGTCACTTTTAAGGGAAAATCTATATTTTAGTTCAAAACACAAAAACCAAACTTTTTTTTTTACCGTGCATATTTTCTCCATATAGCACCAACAATTGTCTAAAATTTTGCCGAAGACACCAAACCAATCGGACAAACCGTTTCCGAGATACAATTTTTTGAAGATATCATGTGCATTTTTCATAGGCCCTTCTCATAAGTAAGGCTAGATTCAAAATGGCGAACCAAGTATGCAAAACGGCGTTTTTCTTCCCCAAAAACTTGTATGCAAGGTTTCATGCAAATAAAAAAATACAAAAAATAAAAACTGGAAAAAATTCCCACTTGTTCGAGGAATCGCTCTATAGGTTTTGGTTTCGGGTCTAACAATGCAAACACAATCGAGAGGAAATTTGTCCCTGTTGAGCGACTGGCAGGCCAAGGAGGCACTTGAAGTGCAGGAAGACGAGTTCGAAATTGATGAGGAACCTGATGTGGGAGACGACTTTGGTGATAGTGATGTCAATTATTTGCACGACTCTGGAGATGCGGACGAAATCGATCGTAAGTCTTCAGTGTTTAAGAACATCAAGTGGCGTAAAGGAAATATGGTCGTTCCGGAATCAGACCTCCCTTTTGATGAGCCCAACCTGGAACAGTTTAAAAAACTGAACACACCGTTCAAACGCTTCTCATACTTTCTCAATAGCATCCTGGAGCACACAGCACCTCAGACAAACCTTTATGGGAAGCAAAAAAACATCAAGACCAACTTTTCTAGAATAGCTTTGGAAATAAAAAATTGTTTTGGAATTCTTATTTACATTTCTGTTTACCGATTCCCAGGTGTAAGGTCCTATTGAATTGAATATGCATTCCTGCCCATCCAAAACACAATGACACGGAACAGATTTGATGAAATTCGACGATACCTACACTTTAACTACAATTACACCATGCCTGTTAAGACTTCAGAGGATTTTGACAATTTATATACAATCGGACCCGTCATTGAACATTTAAATGGTAAATTCAAATCGGTTTCACAAAACTGTCAATCCTTCATCATAAGGAATAAACAGTACGAGCGGTTTTGAAGAAAATTTTTTTTTTACTCAACTGCCCAACCCCGCCTAAAGGCGGTCTTATATTTTTGGTATTTAATAAAAAGTACGTTACTTCTAAGAACTAGTAATACGTTTTCCAGATTTCTCATCACAAAACTCATGTAATCTAGTTTTTTCACGCAAATTTAAGATCTGGGCATTAGAGGGTTAAAAACTATAAAAACGTTTCCGAGACTTAAATTTCATAAAAATAATGAGCAGTCTGATTTTCAACACAATTTCTTACCTTTGCACTACAAATTCGTCGTTTTTATCTAACCGTACAAGGGAATATACCCGAGCAAGTCTCCTAGTTTTCTCTTCACTTGCACTATATTCTCACACATTTTCGTTGCATAATTGCACAAACCTTAAAAACACACTTCACTTATTAGGCTAGTGTAATCTACGAGAATCTACGAATACGTGATAAAATACTAGAAAACTATTCTGAACCGTGTTTACAATCGACGTAATCACTTGACGTTGCCGAACTATTTTATTATGACTCTTATTCGAAATAGGTTTGGCAGTACTTCAATATCAGCTCTTTTGTGTGTGTTACCCTAACAAGTAACAAGTAACAAGCCGATGAAGTTTCCGGATATTCAACACTCGATTTATTATTCTTCTGCCAAAGAAAGCGTTATAATTTCCCTATAAGTGCAATCCTCGTTATAATTATAGGGTTTTGGTTATTTAAGGTTATCTTACGTTTAGTGTTCTGCTTAGTGCCAATCTCCGTTTCAATCTGTCCGGGTTTTTACGTATGTTACCTGTTTCGTTTAGTTTTAATTTATGTAATTTCATTCTTAGCAATAGTTTAGTTCAATTACCTTTTCCTAACTTAAGTAGTTGTAAGCAAATTAACTTTTGATCATCGGCAATTTTTTGTTTACAACCTGCAATGCCATTAGAATTGGTTTTACCATAAAAAATAAATACCAATTATTGCTTACCGTATTTATCCAATTCAAATCCTAATCTAGTATAGACTTAATAATAATTTTCAATATTTCCACTTATCCTAGCATAGTTTTAATAATGATAGATATAATAGGCAAGTAACTAATATTTCGCGTGATTCGTTGTGCATTCACTTCCAGTAGATTGGTGTTGTTCTCATCCATTGTGTTATTGACGTTTCAACAATCCTCTTGGTGATCGCTGGTTGCGGTTACGTTGACGGAGGTTTCATCGCCAAAGGGCGTAACAGTGTGAGTGCTACAAATCGCCCAAAGTTGAACTCTTTTTTTTCATAGATTAAATAAATAATAACACACTTCTAATTGTAGATTTTTTCAATATTTACCGAGAAATAAAAATCCACATTTAATAATATTCTTCGATCTCTGATGAATTTGGCGGCACTGCTCACATACTGTATAGCATACACATCAACGACAGTGTGCGTGTTCAATCATTCATAGAGCATTCTATGCCGAACGTTAATTAATGTTTTTCGTGGTATTATTAAAATAGATACATAGCAGTGCCAACATTTCCGTATTAAATTGGAAGAAAATTATCAGAATCGAATGTTTTGTGTGTTGCTAAACGATTAACGGTAAGTGAACGAGTATTTGAGAATAACTTGTGTACTCAGTGTTCGGTAGTCAGTGCATATTCACCGATTTCCACTCGAGGTCTGCTTAAAGGGTGATACGGTCAAAATTTGGTCAAGGGAAAACGCGCGTAAATCGGTGAAATCGTTTATTTAAAAATCAAATTAAATTTCTTTTTCAAGTTCAATTAGGATAAAATTCAGGAAAAATATTCAGTTAGGCTTCCGCTTTTCCAAATCCGAATTGCCGAGCCTTACGCTTGATCCCTGCCATCAGATTTTGTACAGCCACCTTGTCCACCTTCTTCGCCGCAGAAAGCCAGTTTGCCTTGAACTGCTGCTCGTCCTTAGCAGTTTTTTTGGTCTTCTTTAGGTTCCGCTTGACAATAGCCCAGTATTTCTCAATTGGGCGGAGCTCTGGCGTGTTGGGAGGGTTCTTGTCCTTGGGAACCACCTGCACGTTGTTGGCGGCGTACCACTTCATGGCCTTTTTACCGTAATGGCAAGATGCCAAATCCGGCCAAAACAGTACGGAACAACCGTGTTTCTTCAGGAAAGGCAGCAGACGTTTATTCAAACACTCTTTCACGTAAATTTCTTGGTTGACAGTCCCGGAAGCTATGAAAATGCTGCTTTTCAAGCCACAGGTACAGATGGCTTGCCAAACCAGATATTTCTTTGCGAACGTTGACAGTTTCGTGTGCTTGAAAATATCTGCTACCTTTCCCTTCCTTTGCCGTATAAAACTCCTGTCCCGGAAGCTGCTTGTAGTCGGCTTTGACGTAGGTTTCGTCGTCCATTACCACGCAGTCAAACTTCGTCAGCATCGTCGTGTACAGCCTCCGGGATCGCGCTTTGGCCGTCGTATTTTGTTTATCATCGCGATTTGGAGTCACTACCTTCTTGTAAGTCGATAGTCCGGCTCGTTTTTTGGCTCGATGCACGGTTGTAGACGATACACCCAGCTTATTTGCGGCATCTCGGAGAGATAGGTTAGGGTTTCGCTTGAAACTACCGGCAACTCTCTTTGTCGTCTCAGCGGCTTCCGGTTTTCGATTTCCCCCCGATCCAGACTTCCTGGCTGTCGACAAACGTTCCCCAAACCCTTTAATTACATTTGTAACGGTTGATTTGGCAACTTTTAGCGATTTTGCCAACTTTGCGTGCGAGTAGCTCGGATTTTCGCGATGCGCGAGCAAAATTTTGATACGCTGCTCTTCTTGCTTGGACGGCATTTTGACAACTGAAGAGTGAATTCCAAAATCAAAATAGGAGCAACATTCTACACACACACAGCTTCAAAATGAGGGGTGTTCAGGTTTTTTAAATGCAAAATTGAAAGAAATACGTCAAGTTGATATTGACCAAATTTTGACCGTATCGCCCTTTATTGAGCTCAAGATAGGTTCCGCTTCCCTATATGTAAAAATATATATGCAACTGTACTAGTCTACGTCGGTTGACGAAATAAATAAAATAAAATAAAAAACTCTTTGACATAATCAGCTTATCGCCTGTTCTAAACATAGTACAGGTATACCTCGATAGTTCGTACCCTCGATAGTACGTACCCTCGATAGTACGCACCCTCGATAGTACGTACACTCGATACTACGTACGTTTTGATTCGATAGTACATACAGTCATGAGCTTAGATTTTTACCCTTCTTACAAATTTACCCTTTACACAAGTTGCGGCGGTAGGACATTATTTTGATTTAATATTTGTAACGGTCTTACTTAGGACTTGGTCTTGATTGCGTTGTGTCTCGTTGTGCTTATTTATGTTTTGCTGGTACCACGTAGATTGGTTTTAAGAGTTAAAAATGGAGAAAACACAAATTCGTCGACTGAAGCGCCGAAAAGCTGCCATTGCAATCGGTCTATTGAGGATATCGAAAATGGGATAAACACCAGAGAGGTAATGGCAAAGCATAACATTCCATCTCGATCAACAATTGCAACAATCAGACAAACGAAGTAGAAAATCAGAGAAAAAGCAGTGCAGTCAGAAGAATCAATCGGTAAATATATTACTTTTATTGAAAAGCGTAGGTACATCCATGAGTTCATCCAAAGACATGACATTTGTTTGTTCAAAATCATTGGAGAGAAACTTTCGAGAAATGTTGCGGCTGTAGAAGATTAAGTCAACAAATTTTCGAAAAAAAAACTACAAAAAAAAAAAAATCAACTGTCACCATCCCAGATTTTCAACGCGGATGAAAGTAGCCTGTACTTTAAGGACCCTCCAATTACCACTTTCGTCGATAAAGATGCTTCCTGTGCTGCGGGTCGGAAGGTATCAAGAAAATGAGTTGCCCTCATGCCGTGCTCCAACATGAATGGATTATTGAAGCTTCCATTAATGTTAATTGATAAATCTCAAAAACCAAGGGCACTGAAGTATGTTTGGCAAATTCCTTACTCGGCTTCAAATAATGCTTGGAGGACAAGATTTTTGTTTAAACAATGGTTATTTGTGAAATATGTGTGTCTCGCATCACCAGTTTTTTTTTTTGTTGAATTTAATCGGCCTATTAGGGTCTTGATAATTGTTATGCTTATTTCAAGGGCAGAGAATTATAAACCGTAGACGGGAAAAATCTGGACCAAATTTCTATCTCCTAACACGTTTAACTTGTTCAATCCAAGGACCAGAATATAATACATATGGGCAAAGCAAACTACAGAAAAACTCGTATGCAAGAGATGATGGCCCGAACCGGAGAATTCCACGAATATGTAAAAAATATCACCATTAAGATGCTATTTTTGGGTAGCTTACGCATGGGATTGCGTTCCAGGGGATGCAATAAGGAAATCCTGGAACATGTATAATCCAGTAATAGCGATGATGAAGATGACCTGCCATTATCTCTACCCCAGGATAAATTGCGAAGCATATCTCAGAAAGCTCTCGAGCCTAGAACTCAAGAAGAAAAAGACGAATATTTCGAAATTCTAAAGAATTATGATATAGTGGAAGGTGTTCTTAACCCTGATATTGACAACAGCACATACACCGAGAATAATTCGACGTTACACGGAAAAAAAATCCGTGCCCAGATCCGTGAGCTGCAGTCATGAATTCGTGAACAAGCAAAAATACACCGTGTAATCGGGAACTAGTTCATGTTTTTGGGTAAAAATCATGAAAACGTGAGCTAGTTCACGGTCAGTTTTCATTTTCGTGAACGCTTTTGTTTCTGTGTACCAACAATCGATGAAAAAATAAGTTTTCGATGATACTGCTAACTTCAATCAAGGTTCTAAAGTTTCTCATGAAACAGAAATAAGCAATGAGGATTGAGTTTGATTTTGATGTACGCAGAAGAGAACGGATAGCCGCTAAATACGCAGTTTAGTTTGCTTCTAATGCGGCTTAATATTCTTCAAAAGGTTGCTAGTACATAACAAACTCACTGATTGACCGTGTACAATTGATTTTCCTTATCCTATCCGAGAAAATGGATTTTGTTCTTTAAAACTAACTTGAAATAAATGATAACAACTACAACATGTTTTATTTGTATCCTTGAAATAATCAAAAATCCTGAACTTATCCATCTGTAGTTAGATGTGACCCTTTTTGTTTTGATTTTATGTGTTCAAGATGTTTCCAATACGGTACCGAAACATGACAAAAAGTGGGTTATTTGATCCTGGGCACTCAATTGGGTTATTATTGATCGTGTTTTCGAATGCTGATGTGATTTTATGTGTTGCATGAGGTGGTTATGTCAAGTCAGAAAGTGGCTACTTTCCCAGGAGTGTCTGTAATATGACTGTAAGGTTAAGCAATGTGGTCTTAGACTGTCGGAATGACAATCAATAAACTCATTGTTGTATGCCCATTTGATTTGAGGTATCGAATAGGGGCTAAGTGGTGTTTTTGTAACCTTCACTCGTTGATCGTTGATCAGTTGATCGATTCCAAAACTGTTCTATTGCGTTCCATGTACCGAAAAAACACTCATTAGGCGATTGTTGTGTTGAATTCGGTCCAGTAATTGCCGAAAGCTTTAAAAAACACACACACACACACACACAACACACACACACACCCATTTTCTTGTCTCGTCCAGCTCATTTGATTGGTATATGGTATGATCATTTCTTTTTCGGTATTAACTGCCTTAATATGACAAAACATATATTTATTTAGTAAAAAAAATTGTCTCATATCATTGAAACAATTTGAAAACGCTATTTAAGAACATTTAATTTTTTTTATTGTGATTCGATAGTACGTACACTAAACGAGGCGCAGGTGTACGTACTATCGAGGTATACCTGAAGTCTGAATGCACTTCCGCAGCTAATAAGCAATTTCTACGCCAGTACCATTTATGTAAAAGTATGATTGGGTAGTATAAACAATCTAGTCCTGTGCGCCGGAAGTCGAGAAATTTCCTTTTTTTTTAAAAAAAAAACCACCCGATTTTAACGCATAACCTCTCCATGAGGACCGCTGAACTAACGTTCACTGTCGCAATTTTACTTGCCGACATCACCTTCCCGTCAATAATACATGGCGCTGTCCCCACATTCCCTATAACATTGTTCAATTAAAAACTTATCCAACCAATGTTTACATACGAACACCCGTCCCCAGCAAAACACCTCTCCACCTCGCCGGTACAAGCTCTCACGAAATTGGCCGCACGCATTCACCACTCCCAGCTAAATTAAGACACACATAATCGATTAAACAAATAAATTGGTAAATGCCTCTGTGTTTCAAATAAATTGCTTTATTACCACCCGCCCTCTATCAATGTCCCGATCTTGGCCGTGCAAATATTGAGACAGAAAGAAAGCCCACCGTGCACAATGAGTACCTGCCGATGCTGTGTCATGGATCATTTTTTGCAGCGTGGCTGTTGGCCATTCAACGGCGAAAGGAGTCTCTGTAGGATCATGTTTCTTGTTTTTAGGATTTATTTTTTGTATCACTCGCCTGATCGACATAACCCCGAAGGGTGCGTATTTCGCAGTCAGTCACGGATTTGATTGGCTTTCATAATAGACACACAAACACAGTTTAGCATTCGTTTCTTTGCGTTGATCATGGGAATTTTCAAGAGACACCAGAAACTCGTATTGTCACTACACGAAGAAGTGCCATAAGCGTTGATCGTTAGCTAACCGGGAGGTGTGATCGTGGGTTGTAACACTGCTGTCACAGGAAAGTGATTGGGTTATTTATGGGATATTCATCTCGCAAAAGTGTTGTTACGGTTTCCAGTGGTTTTTCGATCTGCTGCAAGATGATCGGAATCGATTGGGCTCAGTGTGTGAATTTGATTAATGTCAACGATTACAAGCGAAACTCCTTCGAGTCAATTCTTCGTCACGGTTGAAAGTGACTGATAATTCTTCGGTCTTCAACTGTAAAAATTGCCCTATAAACCCGGAAAAATGAATATAACACGAACCATAACTGGACTGAATTCCGAGTAACTGTAGAAGAATGGTTAAGTAACGAATTTAAATAATGCAGGCGCGCAGTAGCCATTTTCAGTTCACGGCTGTGGATAAACAGTTACAATGGTCGCGTTCCTTATGGCTTACGGTCAGATCGCGTTTGGAGGTGGATACAAGTAAGTCACATCGAGGTTTTGCTCGAAAACCTCGGTGCCACTGGTGAAGGAGCAAACTGCTCATGTCTCTTCTTTGGATCGACAATGCCGACCTGCTAGGAAATAATCGCGATTAGCTGTTGAGGTTATGTGATTTGCAAAAGTGCCAGCTTTGTTAACCTATTAATTTGAAAATTGTAAGTTCCAATATAGTTTGTTTTTATTTGAAAATAACTAAAACCATCCCTTAATGAACACCTTTCGTCAACTCCACTTGGGTTGGCCTGCTGATTGCTTTCAATCATCCAACTGACAGCCACTAATTGTTGACTCGTTCAACCAGATCACATTTCACTCTATGTTAGCTCTGATTTATTATTATCATTAAACCAATCATGCAAATCCTGGAAATAAACTTAGAGAATGAGTGGCTGACTTAATGCTGGGTCGCTAGAGAAAAACTTTTGTTTCCCTTTAAGTGTGCTGTAAACCGTAACGTGTGAGAAAAGGTAATGCAAAAAAAGCGGAGAAAGGTCTTTTGGATTCGACAGCGGCTGCAAGAGGTGGTTGGTGGATGCCGTCGGTAAATCCAGCCTGTCAAGTTCCAGTAAATCACGAGTCTATGTATACGACTGCAGTGAGGCTTAAGGAACCAAATTCCTTATGTTGTGCCTGTAGGTTGGGTTTATGTAGGATTTTGGATTGAACCGGACCTGAAAAATAATTCTGTGTTCGTATGGCATTTGTTACTTTCACTTGACGTTCTCCCTACGGCTGTCTCGGGGCTTAAAATAATCAGATGTATTTACCATTTATTAACAGTGCTTGGTAATAACATTAGTCAAATTATTGATTCCATTAAGATAGCAGTTCAGATATATTTATATGACTGTTAAATAAGTCTTAGTAGCAATTACGAAGGCAATCTGGCATCTGGCTTGAGAATAATAAATTGAGAGTAATATCTGCCACTTTGGCAGATAACATCCCTATTCCTCAGGAGAAGTGAGAAGAGCCAACACAATGATGACGTTTCTCAGGCAGCACCTTGTGAAAAGAGTGAATTCTCTCAAAATCACATAATTTCATCTTTAAGTTTCTCATATGATCACTAAACAAACCTACGCTTATGAACAGCAATCCACCAATCTGTAACGAGAGCATAAAAAATGCACTTAAAGGTTGTACGGAATCAAATTGCACCACATTTGTTTGATTGTAACTTTTTACCCGTTGGGTATTTTCTATTGAACTCTTGGGTGGAATTAGTTCATTGTGTATTTGTTTACGCTGTGTAAGTTTCACAAGCAGATGTGCAATCGTGGCAAAGATGGAGTTGGAAGTGTAGGAAGCTGGGGATGGTACATTCTACGGGGTCTCGTGTTTTAAATCGGTACCACGGACGTTTGACCATCGATCGGAAAGAAAAACAGTTGCAAAAATAGATCTCCGTATAGTGTTAAGCGGGGAGTTCAAGCTTTCAAGAGGAATCCCAACAGTTCAGTCCGAGATGTGGCGAAGAAACTGAATCTAACCAAAACTTTCGTGCAAGATGCGGAAAACGCGAAAAACTACACACGTACAAAGTCCAAAAGGTGTCTAATCACGATGAACGGCAGAATACGGTAGGTGAAACACGTGCATGGAAGCTCTAAGTACACCCAGATGTTGACGAAACCACATTGCCTCGTCATGGATGATTAGACGTATGTAAAAGCAGACTTTCGTCAGCTTCCGGGGCTTCAGTTTTTCACTGATCATCATAAATTTGATGTCCCTGAGGACGTAAAAAAGCAGAAGATGTCGAAGTTTTCCAAAAAATATATGATTTGGCAAGCAATTTGCTCGTGTGAAATGCGGAGCACCCCATTCGTGACAACTGGAATGGTCAATGGGCAGGTCTAGAGGGTGCCTTCAAAAGCGTCTACTTCCTCTTCTGAGGTCACACGATGGTCCTGCGATTTTCTGGCCGGATTTACAAGGCTAAGGAGGTCAATTTCGTGCCGAAGCATCTCAACCCCTCGAACGCACCGGAACTGCCGCCAATTGAAAAATACTGGGCCATCATGAAGCAGGCATTTCGGAAGCATCCTAAGGAAGCGAAATCGGAGGAAGATATGAAGAGAAAATGGATTGCCACGCAAAAAAAAGTTGGTCCATATGTTGTACAGGACCTTATGAGTAGTATAAAGATGAAGGTTCGTCATTTGGATATGGAATTGAAATTGAATAAAACAAATAAGGTAAAATATTCAAAACATGGTTTATTTCACTCCCTGAAAGTTTAAAGATGATTTGTTGAACGGACGATTTTTGCCGAATATGTGTGTCTGTCGCAATTTGATTCCGTACACTCTTAACTTAACCGATTTTCCATGCGATTACCCTGCCACCTGGTGGTGAATCGACCTTTGCATTATCAATCGTAGCAATAGTGTACAAAGAAAAATTGACATGGCGAAAACATTCCAGCAACCACGCTGGATGGATTATTCGTACTGTCAGCTTTCCCAGTGCGAAAAAAATTGAACATGAGGCACTTCCTGTCCGCCGTTGATCCGGCATTTACAGATTACAGTCAGGTACCAAACGGTCAATTGGGACGAAAGAAAAACAAAACCGTGAAGATACCCGCAGCTTATGGGATTTTCACTAATTAGGGGAAATGAGGTCTATCTCGATTGTTTCAAGTGATAAATATCTACAGTCATCAGCAGAATAATTGTACGGACTTGGACCAACAAAACTGTGTCATTTTTATCCGGTTTAATTGGGAATTTCACCGATAGAGGAGCTTTACATTCGAGTTACTAGATATAAGTGCTGTTACGCGTTGGGATATAAGGTAATTGGTTTAATCCTAGGATATCTCGAGAGCCTCACCAGGTATTACATATCAGTCTTCAGTAAACTTGTGTTAGTGATCATGTCCTTCCTAAAGGTGCTTTTACAAATTTGTAATTTAATCACTAGACGTCACTAGTGAACATATAATTTTCCAGTTTGTGATTGCTATATCTCGAGAGCCGTACTAGTTAGGACGATGTTTTCTTCGTCAAACTTGTGCTAGTGGCCAAGCCCTCTCGGCTGGTAGTCCCATATGTTAGGAACTCACTCACTGTGTGGCGCTAGTGTACATTTGAGCTTCCAGTTTGTTTACGCGCAGCAAAGGAATAAGAAGAGGCAAGAAAGTAGAAATATGACGTAGCCAAAGTGAGAGAAAGAGAGAGAGAGAGAGAGAGAGAGAGAGAGAGAGAGAGACAGAGAGAAAGACTGCAGCAATGGTCAGTGACGCCGCAATAGACTGTGAAGTTACAGGAGCAAGCGGTAGAAGAAACGGGAGGTCAAAGGATATCAAGGGGCAGCTATTTACCCAACTAACAATATGAGTTGATTAAAGCCTGAATGAGCTATTTTCTAGCTTAAGAAGCTAATTTTCTATTGAATAAGCTCTTATAGAACATGCAATGTTTGTTGGGTAGTATGGGATAGAGTGATCAAGGGCAGGAGAAGTCCTGGTGGAAGGGGATATCAAGGGCGAAAGCAATACCGAGACACAGACAAAGCTTCAAGAGCATTGGCTGTATCAAAAGGTTTGGCTGCCTCTTGGGCAGCTGGAAATTCAATTTATTCGGATGGGTGGATTGAGCTACGGAAACGTTTTCAAAATAATCAAAAACATTGTTTTCGTGCAAATTGTTTCTTTATTTTGTTTTTCCATTTAATATTGACACATTTGTGTTTCATTCGTTTTGACTCTCGTTTTTTCACTCCTCAAGTAGAGTTTGGGAATCTATCAACATGTTCTGAATATTTTCATTACGTACCAGGCTATTAATTTCAATCTCTGAGAGCTGCTTAACTTTTCCGCTTTTCTCAACTGCAGTAAGTGGTGGGATCAAAATCTCCTCCAGAGAGCTTGCAGACGGGCTCAGTTCAGCTACAATTTCATCTACTGTTGTTACAATCTTATCTACTGTTGCTAGATAACATAGGATGAAACAAAGTATCCCTTATTCTTAAATGTCACTGTACTCATTCACAGTAACTCGAAAGTAAAGCGCTCCTAGAGGTGAAATTTTAAATTTGACCGGAATCACATGACACTGATTTGTTGACCTAACTCCGAACAACAATTCTGCAGAGGGCTGTAAAGTTTAATGCCTCAAAACAGGTTAAATAGACCTTATTTCCACCAATTAGCAAAAATCCCAGGCGGTACGAAAAAAACGTAGATCAAAGTTGTTTCACTATTCTCGCCACAGCTGCCGTGAGCAAAGGGATGGAACTGTCAGATTTTCACAATATATAGACAATCAGTATATATTGACTACTAACCGGTGAACCAACTCCATGGCTCTTGCTGAGGGTCACGCCAAAATTAGTTAAAATCGGCTGACTACGGTGGGCTGGACATATCGAAAGAATGTCGGACGTTAGCCCTGTTAAATGATTCTCGCAAAAAAATCGACAGGCACAAGAAGAAGAGGGGCACAGCGTGGGTGGATCGATCATGAATTGAGCCACTAGCACAAGTTAGCTGAAGGAAGTAAAGTTCTAACTAACAGAGGACTAACAAAGTTTTTAGTTAGTCCAAGTGGAGATCTTGAACATGTGGGCCACTCAAAGGACTCGACCGAGATCTAATGAGACGTTAGATCGACGTACATAAGTAATTAAGTAAGTAGTTTAATAGTCGTTAAGATAAGAGTTTCGATAAACATTTTCGTTTGAAAGGCATAACTTTACAGGCAGCTATTACTCTTCAATAGAATTATAGTACTGACTCTTTTGTCTAAAACAACGGATTATCAGTATTGTTATTGGAACGGATTATAAAGGCTGACTAAAAGTAAATTGGTACGCCCCTCGTGCACCTATAGTTTTGGGAATCAAAAATCTTTGACAGTGGTTTGTTTACACTTCTATAGAGAACAACTGATCGCGTTCAGAAATAACGTCAAATGAAACTCGAAAGAAGGAAAAATATTGTGCACAAACACTTGGAAAATCCGGAGGTCCAGTTCCTAGCTGGCTTAAGTGCTGAAAATGCCGAAAACAACAGTTTTTCTAGTGCTCAAAACTTACAAGAAAACTCTGAGTGTGGAAAGGAATCAGCGGAACCTACAAAAAACTAGAACCAGGGATCAACTGGTCAACTGTGCAGCAAAGTGTTGAGGTGCGTTACAGCCAACTTCGGTACTTCGCGATGTGGTCAAACGGACCAACGCTAACTTTCAAACGGTGCAAACCATCCTAGTCAGGGAAGAATATAAGTCGTACACAGACAGTAAACATTCGAACCGCACATGAAGCAGAATATCGTGGATAAAAAGTGTACAAGGCTCCTGTACGACCGTGTTTTGACGAAACACAAGGGCTGCACTTTGATTGATGACAAATCATACGTCAAACTCGATTTTAGGCAGCTTCCCGGTCAAATATTTTACATCGTGACTGGACGTGAGAATGTGAAGGGAAGATTCAAGTTCTTGTTTTCCGTTCGAAGTTTGCGAAGAAGGCCATGATTTGGCAAGCGATTTGCAGTTGTGGCCTGAAAACGGAACCATTCGTCACATCCTCGTGGATGAAATCCCAAGTTTACATCGAAGAATTCCTGAAAAAGCGTGTATTGCCGTTCTCCGGCGAGACAATGGGTTGGGGAAGGCCCAAAAAGCCGCCCTTAAAAAATGCAATGTTACAATGTTGAAATCGACAAAGACCTACAGCCTGGAACTGCAAATCGCTATGCTTCCCTGCCTGCGATACGATAATCTAATAGGAACTTCAACCACCTAACTTCGAAGTCGTGGAACTGCAGGAGGTTTGCTGGGCAGGACAGAAGGTATGGAAAAGACGGCATCAAGCGGCTACTTTCTACCAGAGCTGTGGTACCACAAACGAACTGGGCAAAATGCGTCAACGCGTGGTTGGACGGTTTCCGATCAATCCGAGAATGTGCGAGGATCAATATACAGCCTGCATACCGTATCGAACGATAACGGCCAACGATGCGTGAACTTCGCGGCCACCCATGTTTTAGTGGTCCGAAGTACCTTCTTCTCCCGTAAAGACATCCACAAAGCCATTTGGAGATCACCTGACCAAAGCACAGAGAATCAAATCGACCATGTTCTTATCGACGGGAAATTCTTTTCCGACATCATCAACGCTCGCACTTACCGCAGCGCGAATGTAGACTAGGACCACTACCTAGTTGCAGTATGTCAGCGCTCAAAACTCTCGACGAGGTGCAACACGCGTTGAATTTGGACACATTGAGCCACCGGAGTTGCCCAGGAATACGCGCAACAGCTAGAAGCAGCCCTACCAACGGAAGAGCAACTTGGCGCAGCTACTCTTGAGGATGGCTGGAGAGATATTCGTACCGCCATTGGTAGCACTGCAATAGTGATACTTGGTACTTCTGCACTGAATCGATAGAATGGCTGGTTTCATGGCGAATGCAAGCAGTTAGTGGAGCAGAAGAATGCAGCATAGGCGAGAATGCTGCAACACCATACGAGAGCGAATGTGTAACGGTATAGACAGGCACGGAATAGGCAAAACTCTATTCTTCTAAGGAAAAAGCGCCAGATGGAAGATCGAGACTGTACCGTGCTAACCACACAGGCAAATTCTACGAGAAGTTGAACAGCTCGCGCAAAGGCTACGTACCACAAGCCGATATGTTCAGAGACTTGGAAGGCAATATTCCCACAGGAGAGTGTGAGGTGCTTGAAAGGTGGAAGCAGTATTTCGACGAGCATCTGAACGGTAATATTACAGCAAACGAAAGTGGCACGGTAATAAATCTAGGAACACGCCTAGAAGATGACAGGATCCCGACCCCAGCCCTTCAGAACGTTGAGGAGGAAATTGGTGGGTTGAAAAACAACAAAGCTGCTAGAGTTGACCAACTCCAAAGCGAGCTATTAGAATACGGTGGTGAAGCACTGGCCAGAGCGCTGCACTGGGTAATTACCAAAATTTGGGAGGAGGAATGTTTACCGGAGGATTGGATGGGAGAAATGGTGTGTTCCATCTATAAAAAGGGCGACAAGCTGGATCGCTGCAATTATCATGCAATCACGCTACTGAGCGCCTCCTCCAAGCTGCTCTCCAACATTTTATGCCACCGCGTATCACCAATTGCAAAGGAATTCGTGGGGCAATAACATGCGGGATTCATGGGTGCCCGCGCTACTACGGACCAGATTTTCATGATTCAGCAAGTGCTGCAGAAATGTCGCACACATCATCTTTTCATCGATTTCAAATCAGCTTATGGTACAATCGATCGAGACCAGATGGTCTATGGCAGATTATGCACGAATACGGATTTCCGGAAAAACTGACGCAGTTGATCAAAGCAACGATGGATCGAGTGATGTGTGTCGTCCGAGTCTCTGGAACACTCTAGAGCCCATTCAAATCTCAGAGAGGGTTACGGCAAGGTAATGGATTGTCGTGTTTGTTGTTTAACATTTTATTGGAGAGTGTGATTCGAAGAGCTGGGATCTTCAGGAAGTCTGTCCAACTTTTTGGCTTCGAAGACGACGTTGATATCGTACCACGTAACTAATAGACGATGGCGGAAACGTACATCAGACTAAAGGCTGAAGCTGGTAGGATTGGGCTGGTGATTAATGCGTCGAAAACAAAATACATGGAGGGAAAGGACTCACGAGAAGACAATGTTAGCCTCCTACCACGAGTTCAGATCGATGGTGATGAAATCGAGATACTCACTCAAAGGTTGTTTCCCCAAGCTAATGAATCCTGCGAATTTCTCGGAATTTCCAGAATTTCGGAAAAATATTAGGTAATTTCAAAACGAGAAAGCGGCAGGGAAGTCAAGGACATCCAGCAAATGCAGGCTAAAAGGAAGAAATGCACTGATTTCGTGTTTGTTTCTCTTGTGCGTGCGCTGATGGGTTTCAGGTTAATAAAGGTACTGTGAAGCAACCATTAATGGACTTTTTAAATTTATTCAATCACGAATTACAGGTCTTTTTGCGCGCACCAAGTAACTTTAAGTCAGCCGTTACCAGTCCAAATCTTAAAATGTTTTTGTTGAAAACTCTTTCACTAGATCACATAGTTTGAGAGATGCCTGTTGAGCGGTCACTACATGATAATGATAGAATTAAAAGTTTTCATAGAATTGGCAGTTCAGTAAGAGAAAGTAGTGGAATCGCTTCATAGAGTAAAATGCAAATTTGAGAAAACCAGAGAAATGCAGGGTGCTTTAGTAGGACGAAAAAAATGGCCAAGTATAAGGAGAAACGCTGGTAAATGGTTTTGTTTAAATGAATATTAGGCAAACCGGGATGGTTTACCAAATCTCAATTTCCAGAGTATTTTAAATTACCATACAAAATTAGTTCAAAATTAATTCTGTTTTGTTAATATCTCCACCTTATTATGAAGCTACCTTACCAGAAGGGTGCAACCGGTTCAGACAGTTTAGCACTCCTATTTGCAGCGTCGTTGGAACAGGTTTTAAATTTTACGATCAATAATAGGGAAATTGTCAATATCCTAGCTCCAACCATAACAATAAAATCTACCTTGATTTATGACTCTTGACCAATTGTGTACGGTTGAATACCGAGTATCAGCTCATCATCTATGGCTCTTCCTCATCCTACACAGACCGGAGAATGGGTTCTTTGTAAAGTGATCTCCCATCTCCCACCAACATGATACCGAGATTATCGCGATTCGGCGAAGGGCACTGGCAAATGACGCGCAACCCCATGTCGAGAGGGTGATCATATCTCACAAAACGGCGCCATTCGATTGAACGTTACGAGCTGCAATAACACCATTGTCCTCAGCAGCGAGTAGCACCTCTGCTGGTTGCTCTACGCGATCGCATGAATGGAGCTGACCAGTGAGATTTAATGAATGAAAGATAATTTCTCGCGAGGAGGGAGATAAGAATCGAACTCTACTAATCGTGGTAATAGTATTTGGCTGGCGTCAGTTGGGGTTTTTAATTAAGGAAGCACTTCGACCGAGTCAAGTGAGATCGTGTCGAGTTGATCGTCGTTGAAACGGCACAACGATTGTCCATTGTGCTGCAAGATTGATGCAACCCGATAGACACATCTTGCAAAAGAAGGTTTTACCAAAACAAGTTGTTTTACCAAAGTCTAGAATTCTAAGAAAATGGGCGTTCTTATGCAAACAGTAGTAACATACGTGCAATTTCTACCATTAGAGTCAATTACTGAGGGCTAAGATAATTTATCAAAATTCTTATGATCCACTTCTTCATATTGGTAGTGGCGCACGCGTCCACGATCGAACAGCAATTACACGCCCCAGTCATAACAGCGGTTCAATAGTTTTCTACCGCCCCGATGGGTGAATGCGTTTTCAGCCACGTGCGAGCGAGTGTGTCGGCGGAGATTTTCCCTTCGTGCCCTTATGCATCGAAAGCGCGTGTGAGAGCACGAACAGTAATGATTAGAATCAGAGTGCCGGTCTATTAGGCACTTAATACTGATTGATTTAAGCCGAGGCAAATTATGTTTGCGAAATATCATAGAGTTGGCGTACTCTTTGCTTTACATAACACTCCACGCCAACTCTAGACTACCACCACTGACAGTAAGTTTCGACGAGTCGATGGTGAGTAGGTTCCCAATGCTGGCAACTTCTATCCTTCTATGCGACACGCCAATTGGCAATGATCGATCAATCGGTGAAAATTGAAGCGAAAAAAAAGTATTAATGTTCGTTCTTAAGCAAGTTAAACCTAATCCTATCAGCCTCTTGAGCCGTATTGCTACACGAAAGAAGTGCGAGAAAGAGTTCTACCATTGAAACGGGTTAGCCAATCTCATCTATAAAATCTGGAAAAACTTTTCGCACGAATTTGAGGATCCATTGGTCTGAGTACTCCTCTTGTTGAACCCCAAAGGAACCAATTTGCACAAAAATTCATGATTTGGCAGGGCATTTGCAGTTGTGGCAAAAAACGAAAGTTTTCGTTACAAATAAGAAAATGATGTCGGAACTATACCAAAAGAGTGTCTCCAAAAACGAATTTTGCCGTTCATTCGATCCCACGACCATCCCGTAATGTTTTGGCCAGATTTGGCAACCTGTCATTACAGCAAAGTCGTTCAAGAATGGTATGCAGAGAAAGGGGTCCAGGTTGTTCCGAAAAACCTTAACCCAACCAACTGCCCCCAGTTCCGCCCTATTGAGAAATACTGGGCAATCATGAAGATGAGACTCAAGGCAAAGGGAAAGGTTGTCAAAGACATCAATCAGATGAAGACCTGGTGGAATAAGATAGCTAAAACGATGGACGAAGAAGGTGTGCGCCGCCTAATGAGCCGTGTTATAGGAAAAATTCGAGAATTCCTTCGAAACCGTGGCGAATAATTTTATCCGTATTTTTTCTTAAAAGTATGAAGAAAACGCTACATTTGTATAAAAAAAGGCCTTGAATTCAATAATAAATAACTGAAATACAGGCAATTGTTTTTGTTCCAATTCTATCTAAAGCAAGCTTTACCAAGATTTGGGAGGAGGAATGTTTACCGGAGGATTGGATGGAGAAAATAGTGTGTCCCATCGATAAAAATGGCGACAAGCTGGATTGCTGCAAATATCGTGCGATCACGATACTGAGCGCTGCTTACAAGTTGCTCTCCCAAATACTATGCCGCCGCCTGTCACCAATTGCAAAGGAGTTCGTGGGGCAATACCAAGCGGGATTAATGGGTGCCCGGGCTACTACGGACCAAATTTTCGCGATTCGACATGTGCTGCAGAAATGTCGCAAATACAACGTGCCCACACATAATCTTTTCGTCGATTTCAAATCAGCGTATGATACAATCGATCGAGACCAGCTATGGCAAATCATGCACGAATATGGATTTCCGGAAAAACTGACGCGGTTGATGAAAGCAACGATGGATCGAGTGATGTGTGTCGTCCGAGTATCAAGGACGCTCTCGAGTCCCTTCGAATCTCGGAGAGGGTTACGACAAGGTGATGGATTGTCGTGTTTGTTGTTTAACATTGCATTGGAGCGTGTGGTTCGAAGAGCTGGGATAGACGCGAGTGGCACGATCTTCAGGAAGTCTGTCCAACTATTTGGCTTCGCCGACGACGTTGATATCGTAGCACGTAACTTTGAGACGATGGCGGAAATGCACATCAGACTTAAGGCTGAAGCTGGTAGGATTGGGCTTGTGAGTAATGCGTTGAAAACAAAATACATGAAGGGAAGAGGCTCACGAGAAGACAATGTTAGCCTCCTAGCACGAGTTCAGATGGACGGTGATGAAATCGAGGTATTAGATGAATTCGTGTATCTGGGCTCATTGGTGACCGCCGATAACGACACCAGCAGAGAAATAAAAAGGGGCATTATGGCTGGCAATCGTGCCTACTTTGGACTCCGAAGGACGCTAAGATCGAACAAAGTTCGCCGAACCACAAAGTTGCCCATCTACAAGACATTAATTAGACCGGTAGATCTCTACGTCCACGAAACATGCACATTGCTAGTGGAAGACCTTGGAGTCTTTGAAATGAAGGTGCTGCGAACCATTTACGGTGAAGTGCAGATGGAAGACGGAACGTGGAGGAGGTGAATGAACCACGAATTGCACCAGTTGCTGGGAGAACCTCCCATCGTACACATCGCAAAAATCGGTCGACTACGATGGGCTGGGCATGCCGTAAGAATGTCGGACAACAGCCCTGTTAAAATGGTTCTCGAAAACGAACCAACAGGTACAAGAAGAAGCGGCGCGCAACGAGCAAGGTGGATCGATCAAGAAGAAGGCGACCTGCGGACCCTCCGTAGACAGCGAGGCTGGCGAGTGACAGCCATGGATCGAATAGAATGGACACAACTTCTGTGTACAGCAGAGGCCACGCCGGCCTTAGTTTGATTGGTAAGGTAAGGTAAGGTGTAGCACTTTTTGATCCCCAAAAACACTCTTCCTCCACGTGAAGCCTCACGATCCAGGCGAAATTGAAATCATGAAATGAAAAAGCGATTTTAGAAGAGAGCCATGTTTCACAAATAGCAAATGCATCACAACCGGTATTGTGAGCTAAAAATTTGAAAGGTTCCACTTTAGGAATAAGAATACGACAAATCCCCAAATCCCCGACCTCTTATGGAAAATTATCCATCGAAGGAAATGATAGCTGCAAAGAAGGGCCATTTCAAAGTCAATATATATATAAATAAAAATGAGTTGGGGTTTCCTTTGTCACGATTTAACTCGCGAGCGGAAGGACCGATCGGCGTGAAATTTTGTATGCAGGGATTTTTGGGGCCGGAGAAGGTTCTTATGATGGTTTGAGACCCCTCCCTTCACTGGAAAAGGGGGCTCCCATACAAATGAAACACACATTTCTACACAACTCGAGAACTAATCAAGCAGAAGAAACCAAATTTAGCATGTGTGAGTTTTTGAAGGCAAAAAAGGTTTTTATGGTAGCTTGAGAGCCCTCCCCGTCATAAAAGGGGGGGCTCCCATACAAATAAAACACAATATTCTACATAACTCGGGAACTAATCAAGCAAACGGAACGAAATTTAGCATGTGGTGGTTTTTTAAGACAAAAAATGTTTCTATGTTGGTTTGTGACCCCTTCCCATCCTAAAAGGGGGGGGAGGAGGAGGGCTCCGATACAAATGAAATACACTATTCTGCATGACTCGAGAACTAATCAAGCAAATGGAACCAAATTTAGTATGTGGTGGTTTTTGAAGACAAAATATTGTTCTATGTTGATTTGAGACCCCTCCCCTTTCTGAAAGGAGGGGGGAACCTATTCAAATGAAACGCAAATCCTTGCATAACTCGAGAACTAATAAGAGAAATGGAACCAAATTTCTTAGGTGGAAGTTTTTGAAGGAGGGAAATGTTTCTATGGTGATTTGAGACTCTTCCGTCATATGAGGAGGAAGGGGGGAGGGGGTGCTCTCAAACAAATGAAACCCAAATTTCTGCATAACTCGAGAATTAATAAAGCAAATGGAATCAAATTTGGCATGTGGAAGTTTTTGAAGGAGAGACATATTCCTATGGTGGTTTAAGACCACTCTGCCCTCTTAATGAGGGGGGTCCCATAGAAATGATACGCAATTTTCTTCATAACTCGAGAACTAATAAAGCAAATGGAATCAAATTTGGCATGTAGATTTTATTGAAGGTCAGCCATATTTCTATGGTGGTTTGAGACCCCTTTGCCCTCTGAAAGGGGGGAGGGGGGCTCTCATACAAATGAAACGCAATTTTCTGCATAACTCGAGAACTATTCAAGTAAATGAAACCACATTTGGCATGTGGGGGTTATTGGAAACAGGATTTTTATTTATATTAAAATGGATTTCTGTCTGACTGTCTGTCTGACCGATCGGAGTCAAAATATGTATGCAGGTATTTTTGGGGCTGGGGAAGGTTCTTATGATTGTTTGAGATCGCTTCCCCCTTCCGGCTCGCATACAAATGAAACACAAATTTCTGCATAGCTTGAGAACTAATCAAGCAAATGGAATCAAAAATGGTATGCGGGGTTTCTTGAATGCAAGAAATGTTTCTATGGTGAATTCAAACACAAATTTCAACCAATCTTGAGAATTATCCAGGTAAATAAGCCACAAACTATGTATAGTCTAGGTAAAAATAATGTTCTGATAGAAGTTTGAACTCCTTATTACTCAAAAAAAAAACTCATTAAAAAAAAGCGTCAGTTCTATGTAATGTTCATTCATTTAGTTGCAGGCGTAGCAACGCTCGCACCGGGATCAGCTAGTCTATATAATAAAAATGAGTTGTGGTTTCCTTTGTCACGATTTAACTCGCGAGCGGAAGGACCGATCGGCGTGAAATTTTGTATGCAGAGATTTTTGGGGCCGGAGAAGGTTCTTATGATGGTTTGAGACCCCTCCCTTCACTGGAAAGGGGGGCTCCCATACAAATGAAACACAAATTTCTACACAACTCGAGAACTAATCAAGCAAAAGAAACCAAATTTAGCATGTGTGAGTTTTTGAAGGCAAAAAAGGTTTTTATGGTAGCTTGAGAACCCTCCCCGTCATAAAAGGGGGGGCTCCCATACAAATAAAACACAATATTCTGCATAACTCGGGAACTAATCAAGCAAACGGAACGAATTTTAGCATGTGGTGGTTTTTTAAGACAAAAAATGTTTCTATGTTGGTTTGACACCCCTTTCCTCTCCTAAAGGGGGGGGTCCGATACAAATGAAATACACTATTCTGCATGACTCGAGAACTAATCAAGCAAATGGAACCAAATTTAGTATGTGGTGGTTTTTGAAGACAAAAAATTGTTCTATGTTGATTTGAGACCCCTCCCCTTTCTGAAAAGGGGGGGAAACCTATTCAAATGAAACGCAAATCCTTGCATAACTCGAGAACTAATAAGAGAAATGGAACCAAATTTCGCATGTGGAAGTTTTTGAAGGAGGGAAATGTTTCTATGGTGATTTGAGACTCTTCCGTCATATGAGGAGGAAGGGGGAGGAAGTGATCTCAAACAAATGGAACCCAAATTTCTGCATAACTCGAGAAATAATCAAGCAAATGGAACCAAATTTGGAATGGACGAGATTTTTAAGGCATGATATGTTTTTATGGTGGTTCAAAGCTCCTCCTCCCTCTAAAAAGGGGGCTCTCATACAAATGAAACAAATTTCAACCAAACATGAGAACTATACCTACTGCTTTGCAAATTTGTATTCAGTGGTTTTGGGTCCGGGAAAGTATCTTATAGTTCGAGAGCCCTCCCGCTTCTAGAAAGGGTGGTATCCCATGCAAATGAAAAACAAATTCCTGCATAACTCGAGAACTAATCAAGCAAATGGAACCAACATTGGTATGGGTGAGTTTTTGAAGGCAAGAAATGTTTTTGTGGTAATTTAAGACCTCTCCTCACTCGAAAAGGGATACATACATACGAAACAAAAATTTAAACCAAACATGAGAACTATCCCTACCGCTATGCAAATTTGTATGCAGGGGTTTTTGGGCCAGGAAAGGATCTTATTATAGTTCAACACCCCTCTCGCCTTTAGAAAGGGGGCTCTCATGCAAATGAAAAACTATGTTTTGCATAACTCAAGAACTAATCAAACAAATGGAACCAAATATGGCATGTGGAGGTTTTGTAGGCAAGAAATGTTTCTACGGTGGTTTGAGATCCCAAGCAAAAGAAACCAAATTTAGCATGTGTGAGGTTTTAAAGGCAAGAAAGGTTTCTATGATGGTTTCAGATTCCTCTTCGCCCTGAAAGGGGGGCTCCTATACAAATGAAATACAATATTCTGTATAACTCGAGAACTAATCAAGCAAATTGAACCAAATCTGATATGTGGAGGTTATTGTAGATGAATACTGTTTCAATGCTAATTTGAGACCCCTCCCTTTTCTGAAGGGGGGGGCTCATATACAAATGAAACACAAATTTATGCATAACTCGAGAACTAATCAAGAAAAATGGAACCAAATTTGGCATATGGAAGTTTTTGAAGGAGGGAAATGTTTCTATGATGATTTGAGACCCCTCCGCCTTCTTAAAGTTGAGGAAGGGATCTCCCATATAAATGAAACACAAATTTTTGCATAACTCGAGAACTAATCCAGCAAATGGAACCAAATTTGGCATATGGAGGTTTTTGAAGGAGAGAAATGTTTTTATGGCCATTGAGACTCTTCCGCCTTCTGAAGGGGGGGGAGCTCTCATACAAATGAAACACAAATTTCTGCATAACTTGAGAACTAATAAAGCAAATGGAATCAAATTTGGCATGTGGAATTTTTTAAAGGAGAGACATATTCCTATGGTGGTTCAAGACCACTCTGCCCTCTTAATGAGGGGGGGTCCCATAGAAATGATACGCAATTTTCTGCATAACTCGAGAACTATTCAAGTAAATGATACCACATTTGGCATGTGGGGGTTATTGGAAACAGGATTTTTATTTATATAAAAATGGATTTCTGTCTGACTGTCTGTCTGACCGATCGGAGTATAAATATGTATGCAGGTATTTTTGGGGATGGGGAAGGTTCTTATGATTGTTTGAGACCGCTTCCCCCTTCCGGCTTGCATACAAATGAAACACAAATTTCTGCATAGCTTGAGAACTAATCAAGCAAATGGAATCAAAAATGGTATGCAGGGTTTTTTGAATGCAAGAAATGTTTCTATGGTTAATTCAAACACAAATTTCTACCAATCCTGAGAATTATCCAGGTAACTTAGCCACAAACTGTGTATTGCCTAGGTAAGAAGAATGTTCTGATAGAAGTTTGAACTCCTTATTACTCAAAAAAAACTCATTTAAAAAATTCATTTATTTGCAGGCGTAGCAACGCTCGCACCGGGATCAGCTAGTATATAAATAAAAATGAGTTGGGGTTTCCTTTGTCACGATTTAACTCGCGAGCGGAAGGACCGATCGGCGTGAAATTTTGTATGCAGGGATTTTTGGGGCCGGAGAAGGTTCTTATGATGGTTTGAGACCCCTCCCTTCACTGGAAAGGGTGGCTCCCATACAAATGAAACACAAATTTCTACACAACTCGAGAACTAATCAAGCAAAAGAAACCAAATTTAGCATGTGTGAGTTTGTGAAGGCAAGAAAGGTTTTCATGGTAGCTTGAGAACCCTCCCCGTCATAAAAGGGGGGCTCCCATACAAATAAAACACAATATTCTGCATAACTCGGGAACTAATCAAGCAAACGGAACGAAATTCAGCATGTGGTGGTTGTCAAAGTTTAATCCGACGGACTGTCCAGGGTATTCTTCCGTTTTACAAACCTCCAAAGCAATATGCTCTCGCAGCTCTTTATTAAGGAGATTTTTAAATCCTTTCAAGTAGGGAATAGATATAGAACGCTAATATTAACTAACATTATATGACGCAGACTTTTAGATTAGAGATTCTTTGAATTCACGTGTAATATAATAATCATAGGGTAAGGGGATGTAATGTTAGCCTAACTCCTTCATTCGGCCTATGTACCAAATGTGTCATTAATTCGGTGATAATCAACAAAATCAGGTTGCTATTAGCATGATAGATGCAGTCCGAAGCAATTGAGACAATATTAATCATCTTATAGTTGTTCACTTCCGCGTAATTTTCGATTTCTTGAACTTTTGAGGCATCGTGATTTCACTGGATAAGCTGAACAGATGATCTACACGATTTCAATTGATCTAAATTTGGCTTAATTGAATCGATAAAGCGAGTAATGCAGTCTGGATGTGCAGAACATAGTTACACGTTACAAACTAACTGTTCACATAGCTAAATAACAATGATTTTACAAGAAATCGTAGACCCAATGTTGGGTACATATTTTTTTGTATGTTCCCAACTATGGCCTGTTGTATCAATAACGTAGTAGAAAGGTTGTTATTAGTAAAATTTCAAGTGGAAATGCATGAATTTGCGGTTGTTTATATTCAAGTAGCTCATCTAAACATAAATCGAAGAGACAAAATCATTGTATAGTGAATTATAATGTTTTCATTATTGAATGACTGATTAATCAGATATGAACATCATTTAAGTGTTTTGAGGCAGTTTTACTTTAGTTTGTGTTGTGAAATGTCGTATGAAGTACATCCAGTACAGCTAGAAATGCCTTAATTCATAAAAATAGAAAAAAAACCGTACAAAGACTGCATTTAGTAATAAATCCATCGAATGGGACGAAGTTGCATCCACGAATAGACCCAATTTGGTGCCTATAGACCGACATTAAATCCACATCTCACGAAAGTTTATGGCATTATAAAAATAGTTGTGCAACTTTTAGTGATACATGCTACCAAATGTCTTAGTAAACTTATCTTTGCAAGTGTATAACTAGTTGAATCTCGCTTACAGCTTAAAAACTTTAAGAGTTATAATGAAAAATGTGATCGCTGGTTGCATAATAGGCTGAGTCAAGGGACACATACCCTATGTATAGTTTTCAGGTAAATAAGTAAATGTGACTTACGTTTAGTTCCCTTTAGTGTAGTTCCGGAAGGGTCATGAAATATGAACTGCTGTAAGGATTTTTAGTTTAATATTTCGAAGCTATTGTATGGTTCAGATATTCTTACCAGCGTCGATTAGGCTTTAGGATTGTCTAGATTTAGCTCCTAGCTATTAAGTAATTCATAGCGATATATGATAGTTTCTAGCAATATAATTCAATATAGATTACTTCTTACGTATAAAGTATATCTTATTAGATTACCTGCTTTCACTAGTTTAGAGAATAGGAAAGAACCTTTACTATTTAAGATACAATACGTTATCTAGAAAGTAGCTGAACTGATTTTCATTTTCGTTTTCTACTAACAACTCTTGACGGATAGCTGCCATCTGTCATCGGTCTCTGTATCATCGGCACATTGAGGGGTAGGGCTGTGAAAGTAGCACTTTTAAAAAGGGCGCGTGCTGCCTTCTGAGTCAGCCAACAGTGGTTTTTTAAGACAAAAAAAGTTTCTGTGTTGGTTTGAGACCCCTTCTTATCCTAAAAGGGGGGGGGGGGGGTGCTCCTATACAAATGAAATACACTGATCTGCATGACTCGAGAACTAATCAAGCAATTGGAACCAAATTTAGTATGTGGTGGTTTTTGAAGACAAAAAAATGTTCTATGTTGATTTGAGACCCCTCCCTTTCTGAAAAGGGGGGGAACCTATTCAAATGAAACGCAAATCCTTGCTTAACTCGAGATCTAATAAGAGAAATGGAACCAAATTTCTCATGTGGAAGTTTTTGAAGGAGGGAAATGTTTCTATGGTGATTTGAGACTCTTCCGTCATATGAGGAGGAATGCGGAGGGGGGGGGGGGTGCTCTCAAACAAATGGAACCCAAATTCCTGCATAACTCGAGAACTAATCAAGCAAATGGAACCAAAATTGGTATGGGTGAGTTTTTGAAGGCAAGAAATGTTTTTATGGTAATTTGGGACCTCTCCTCACTCTGAAAAGGGGGGCTACCATACATACGAAACACAAATTTAAACCAAACGTGAGAACTATCCCTACCCTATGAAAATTTGTATGCAGGGGTTTTTGGGTCCGGGAAAGGATCTTATTATAGTTCATCACCCCTCCCGCCTTTAGAAAGGGGGGCTCCCATGCAAATGAAAAACTATTTTCTGCATAACTCAAGAATATATCAAACAAATGGAACCAAATATGGCATGTGGAGGTTTTGTAGGCAAGAAATGTTTCTACGGTGGTTTGAGACCCCCCTCCTCTTTGAAAGAAGGGGCTCTCATACAAATGAACCACGAATTTGAGCCAAAAATGAGAATTCTCCCAACAGGTATGACTATTTTTATGCAGGTATTTTTGGAGTCGAGAAAAGTTCTTATGATGGTACGAGACCCCTCCCGCATCTGGAAGGGGTGATCTCACACCAATGAAACACGAATTCCTGCATAACTCGAGAATTAATCAAACAAGTGGAACCAAATTTTGGATGTGGGGGTTTTCGGAACCAAGAAATGTTTCTATGGAGGTTTGAGATTCCTCCTCTCTCTGGAAGGGGTGGGCTCTCATGAAAATTAGGCACAAATGTCAACCAAACATGAGAATCATGAGAAGGTTCTTATGATGGTTCGAAGCTCCTTCCCCGCCTGGAAGGGGAGGACTTCCATACAAATGAAGCACAAATTTCTGCAAAGCTCGAGTTCTCGGAATTGGAGTTCTTCAAATGGAACCAACTATGGCATGTGGGGGTTTTTGGGCAGGGTTTTTTTTTCTTAGGTGGTTCAAGACGCCGTCCCTCTGGGCTCTAAAACCAATGAAATAGACATTTGAACCAAACATGAGTATTATCCATGCAACTAAAAAACAAAATGTGTATTTCTCGAGTAAGAAGTATATTCTGATAGAAGTTTAAACCCCTTTTAAGTTAAGAATTGCAAGAGAAAATTACGTACAAACTGATAGGATGCGGCTTCGTTTGTCTTTGAAATGCTTCTACGCAGAAAGCAAAACCGGTAGAAACTACCGGTCCAAGGGTTAAGTTAGTAACACAAACCTTCTTTTTTGCATAAATAACACACACAAACAAACAAAAACATTTTAACCAGATTCATTCAGAACCAAAACGCGCCAATTCTGTTAATTTTTCATTCATTTAGTTGCATGCGTTGCAAGGCTCGCACCGGGTTGCAGCTAGTTGGTTAATAAACGTCTTCACAGTGGGAAGCTTTGCCAAAACAATAATTTTAAGAGGATCAGAAATTTCAAGATACTTGAATATACCTTCAACAATATCATCAAATGAGAACCGTTCTAATGGTCTTCGCTTCCGTGAAGCCCCTTTCGGAAAGCTGTATGATGTTCCCTCTCCAGCCAAATCAAAGTCAGAATCGTAATCAGACAGAGGAGCAAAGGGATTCGTGTTCACATTGGTTGATGGGGAGGCTTTTTTCACAATTTCCGCGAAAGATTGCCTGGGGATCGTAGTATGCAGTGTTCGAATCAAGCCGTAACCATTTTTACCTTGTCATTTTGTCTCGTTTTATTTTTAATTTTATTAGATTTAGATTTTACAAAGGGTATAGTGAATTTGTTTTCTTAACGCTCTCTATTTGTGGAAACCTGAAAGAAAAAGAAGTCGGGCGATTCCATTTCGTCTTGTTTTGATTAAAACCAGGAAAAGCATCGCGGATAGAGGAGCGGTTGTGGTGGTGGTAGTGTGGTAGTGTGGAGTAAACGTTACCCGTGCATTCTTCAACTGGTGGTGATGCCAAGTATTTTTCATTGCTGGTTGCTGTTCGGACTTTTTGGATCGGATCAGATGGAATTAAGCTAAGTACTTCTAATATTTTTGTTACCAGAATAAATAGTGTTAGTTCCCGTAGCGAATGTTGTATAGTGGAGAGAATTCCTTTAGTCACACATACATTTATTGAGGGCTTCAAATGGTAAGTTGACAACCGGGATGCAGGCTGCGACCTCGTCTCCGGTCCTCACAAGTTCCTATAAGGGAAGTGATGACAAGGGGGGGGCGACTGAGGGTCGTGTGCCTTTTAGTCATGTTGTATGGTTTCCGTTCTCATTTGATTGATGATTTCGGTGCGCCTTGGAGTCATCTTTGTGTTCCGAAACCGTTTTGTTTGGAAGCATGTAGATCGATTAGGGGCTCAATTGGTTTTTGGGCGTTTCAGCATGAACATGTGTATTGGACTTCTTAATTCCGATTGCTGTTATTGTATGCACAGTACCTATATAAAGTGTATGCACAGTACCTAGGGTAAGCGGATGTAATGTTAGCCTAGGGGCATCATGATTTCACTGGTTAGGTTGAACAGATGATCTACACGATCTTCAAGTGATATAAATTTTGCTTAATTGAACCGATAAAGCAAGTAATGCAGTCTGGATGTACACAAAATAGTTAAACGTTACAAACTAACTGTTCACATAGCTAAAATAACAATGATTTTACAAGAAAATCGTAGACCCAATTTTAAGGACATATTTGTTTGTATGTTCCCATCTATGGCCTGAGTTAGCAACGACGCGATCTAATCACCAAACTTCAACGATCACACCAGACGCCAGCCGCAATAATTCCCACGATCAAACCACAAGCCAGACGCCAGACGCAATTATCGATTAGTCTAAACAATCGCTTTCACTATCGTCACGCCGATATGCTGATGTCACCAGACCACCCAGCTTAAATCTCAACCGATCGCGAATCTGAGCATAAACACTCGCATTGTTCCCATGAACTTAGAATAGCACCAAGAACTTTCCTTCTAAGCATAAGACAGAATTGTAGTTAGTCTTAAGTGATCAGTGAATAAAAAAAGAGCTAAGGCTCAAAATATATTTTTTTAGATTCCCTCAAAAGGAAATCTTTAACTCCTGTTGTATCAATAACGTAGTCAAAAGGTTGTTATTGGTAAAATTTTAAATGGAAATGCATGAATTCGCGGTTGTTTATATTCAAGTGGCTCATCTAAACACAAACCGAAGGAATAAAATTATTGTATTGTGAATAATAATGTTTTCTTCATTGAATGGCTAGTAAATCATATACTAACACTACTTAAGTGTTTCGAAGCAGTTTTAGTTTGTTTTGTGCAATGTTGTTTAAGTACACTAAGGTTTTTTTTTCACGGGGGATACGGTCCACTTTTAGTATGGAACCGTATAAAAAAAGACTAAATAGAGTTGATATATTTGCAAGCTTAAACATTATATATTGCTTAGATTTTTTTTGTATGCGTGACCTTCCCACGCAATGGTCAATATACAGTTTTTAAAGTTTTGAGTATTTACACCAAAATTTGTGAATTTTTTGAAAAACTGCCATATGATTACTTTTGGCCCAAAACGTAAAATGTGATTTGAATAAGGTCGATATGATGTTTCATTCTGGAGCTATAGCCGAAAAAAACCCGTGTAAAAAAACTGTGCAAAAAAAACCTTAGTGTATATCGAATACAGTTAGCAATGCCTTAATTCAAAAAATAAGAAAAAAAAATTGTAAAAAGACTGCATTTAGAAATGAATCCATCGAATGGGACAAAGTTGCATCCCTGAATAGACCCAATTTGGTGCTCATAGACCAACAATACATCCATATTCCTCAAAAGTTTCGAACGTTATAAAATGAGTGTTACTTTTTGTGAAACATACTTCCAAACATCATATTGAACGTATCTATGCAAGTGTATAGCAACTTGAATATCGCTTACAGCTTAAAAACTTTATGAGTTATATTCAAAAATGTAATCGATCATCTCATAATAGGCTGAGTCAAGGGACACCCTAAATCCATTTGATGCTTACACTGTGTGTATGCAGGGCTTTTTGTAAGTGATAGTGATCTCGGAATGGACGTGCGTAACCAGGAATTCTGAAATGGTTTACTGAAACCTAACAGCTATCACCTTCCAACTCCCGGCTAAAAATGTTTGTCTCGACAACTACAGTTTATTCAACTGCAAACGTTTTTCTTCCATTAAAGCACTGCCGGACGGTGAGCGTTTGATTGTATATACACACGCACACATTTATTAACCATTGGTTGAGCTATATGGCGGTGTGTAGCTTCATCTTAATATAAGTTGCATATCATTGTTGTTTTAATTTGGAAAATTATAACAACAATACTAATGAAGTTTGATCTGCTTCAAGATTGCAAAAAGGGTGATTCCAAGTTGTATAGATGTATTAATGCATTTTAACCAGTCTTGGTAAAAGTCATGCTCGTTAGGTTCAAAAGCTTGGATTTTCAGGCAACATAATATTGAATACTTATAAGTTCCATGCGAAAATCAAATGATAACTCATGACAACATTATCATATTCATTTATGTAAACAAGTTCATTTTCAAAACGAATTTCGAAATGTCAGAAATGAAATTCAATCAACCACAATGAATATCAATTACCCGTCGGGATCGGAAAAATGCAAGGGCAGCCCAGTCCAGGGTATTCTTGCACAACATTGCTAGCATCTATTCCTCTGGGACGATGATGACGGCCCTGGTTGTTCCATAATTGGATTAGGATTCAAAATCACTTAATCATAAAAAATCATCACAAGAGATGATATTCAGATTTCATCATATGCAATTCATGCTTACCGATTGATAATCAAAACAACAGTGACAGCAGATTTTAGACCGGCACATAGAGCCGACTTCATTCATTGCAGGAAACAAAATTCAGTTGGCATAGAAGTGACAGCGGTAACCATGAAAACCGGAAAAGTAAACATCATCATTACATTGCACGGTGGGCAAAAACGAGCCAAAAAACGGATCTTTTATGGCCGCTAGTTTCAGTCCCTTAGGATGAGCATTTCTAATGTAAAAAATCACGAGAAATCGATTGAAGACGGTTTCAGCCACCGTACTACACGGGAAGTAGTCCATTTTGCCAGATTCTCTCCATGATTATACCTCAAGCTCTTATGTCATTTCGTTTTATACATTGATGTCACCAATATAACCCTCATTTGCACTGTACTTATGTAAAATTTTCCGTAAAATCGAATGAAGATGACACATCTTTGATTTGACCTTTGGAAGTGGTCCATTTTACCCGAATTTCCCTCATACTTGCGAAAACTTAAATAACATACGGTTTTGAGAATTGGACCCATCACTATTATCCCCATTTGCACTGTACTTATGCAAAATTGTCCGCAGAATACAATAAAGAGAATACTGCTTTGGTTTGACCTTCGGAAGTGGTCCATTTTACCCTAATTCCCCCCATACTTGCAGAAACTTAAATAACATGCGGTTTTGAGTATTGGATCAATTACAATTATCCCCATTTGCACTGTACTTATGTAAAATTGTCCGCAGAGACCAATAAAGAGAATGCTGCTTTGGTTGGACCTTCGGAAGTGGAGACACTGAAGAAGTCTGCACATTGTAGACGAAATACGCGTATCTGTCGAAGATAAGCAAAGGTAGTTGGAATTAAATGGAGATTACTAATTTTTCTTCTAAATTATAGTATCACTGGGGTTTGTCATAAGTGGGTTTGTTCAGAAAGGAAGAGATGTGCTACCGGCGGGCTTTGACGCATTTTACACTTAGACGAGGCTAGAAACAGTTTGTAGATGCCTGACATCAAGCAGTTAAGGGACACGACAGGAGGAGCATTTTTTCTTTCCTTGTTGTTTATTCATTGATTCACTTACTAAACACCAAACATACCTTAATTGCAATTTTGATTCTAATTCTTTTATAAATTATAATTTAAATATGTGCGGTATACAACAGCTGACTTTCAAATTATAGCAAATCAAAGAGAGATGTTTCTTTGATATAGCAACTAGTAGAGTAAACACCATCATGAAATTTACAGAGGCATCTCAAATAGCCTGGTCACATTGATACGAACTATAGGGAATGTCTCTCTCTCTATCTTTTCGGGATTTTGGACTGACTTGCTGTTTGCTGTTTAATTCTGCTACGTTTTTATTGGATTCGATTAGATTAGATCATTGACCAACCAGTGGATGTCATCATTTAAGCCTATGAAATCCACTACAAATTAGTGAAGCAGTGCAAGGAAACGGAACAGCACATTTACATTTTAGATACACTTTTTTTTATATTAAATTTCAGGTCATCCAAGGAGAACCAAGTTTCGTGAAAAAGATCTCGTTACTATGATACATTGTCTAAGCTTTTAAATAGGTTCTTAATAGATAGGCAAATCCTTCTACAATTGTAGCAGCACAGCAATCTGCAGACATGTGTAATGATTATTATCGTTTTGCATTATAGTATTCCTTCACTATGTTTTATATACTATTCTATAAGACATGGCATATTGACTTTCCATTTTCATCATTATCTTTACCATTTTTTGTTTCATTATTTGGATTTTCATTGTTTATTTGAATATTATTTAATTATTTTTACCTCGCATCTTTCCTCCCCTGTAGATTAACAAAATGCGTTGAGGTTCAAATCAGTTCATTTGAATCCAACTCATTTTACAGAATCATCTTTTGCGGTAATTGCAACGCACTTTCCCCATAGTGCGCCCGAGCGGTGACGATATTACAAGGTGGACCAACGAGCGCCATTCACGGAAGAAACAAAGTACCTAATATTGAGTTTTTTTAAACTCAAAATTAAGTAACTGTTGTTGAATTGGAGAGATGGGAAAATTTGATTCTGCACATTAGGTTAAGATTACTCAATGGGTAAGTACTTCATTGACAACTCATTTTTGAGTAAAAATGGAAGTCGTTTGCATACTTTTATTACTTGACGTAAATTAGATTAAAAAACCGAAGAACACTAAATATGCTACGGTACTAAATTTGCCGTTATTGTTAAAAATCGCGGAAGTTAAGAAATAAACAGAATCAATAAAGTTATCCAGAAAATTTATGTTTTTATTCTATCATCACGAGAAAGGCACTTTATTTAAAATGTTTTATAACATTTGCTAACAAATCGTGCGGAAAAGTGCTCAGTTTTTGGTTTTTAAAGTTTTATTGCATTAGGTTAAATTTACCCATCTTTGGGTACAGTTACTCAAATTTGAGTACTATGGCATGTACTCAAATTTGGCTTCCCGCACAGAACTCCAAAGTTGGGAGAAATGAACTTAATTTTGGGTACTTTGTTTCTTACATGTACACGGGAGTAACTGTACTAAAAGTTTATGGTGGGTAAATTTTACCTTATGCAATAAAACTTGTAAAAAGCCAAAAATGAGCACTTTTCCGCACGGTTTAACTAACTGCAAAGGAAATTCAATATTTAAAATAAAGTGCCTTTCTCGTAATGATAGAACACAAGCATAAATTTTCTGGATAATTTTATTGATTTTGTTTATTTCTTAACTTAACGAGTTTTAACAATAACGGCAAGTTTAGTACCGTAGCATATTAAGTGTTTTTCGGTTTTTAAATCTGATTTACGTCAAATAACAAAAGTATGCAAACGACATCCATTTTTACTCAAACATGAGTTGTCAATGAATTACTCACCCATTGAGTAATCTTTACCTAATGTGCAGAATCAAATTGACCCATCTCTCCAGTTCAACAACAGTACCTAATTTTAAGTTTAAAAATATTCAATTTTATGTACTTTGTTTCTTCCGTGTACAACCAGCGTTACAAACAGTGTTGCCGAAACCTTCATACTGCCACACAGTGTGCAAAGGCCAGTTGTATATCAGATGAAAGCAACGCCAAAAAATCGTATGTTCCTTTGCTCTTTCGGAAACCAAATTGCGTATTTGATAGCAGGTTGTTTGATTGAACCCAACGATCTAGTTGTGATAGGATCATTTTTTCTAACAATTTCCTTAAATATGATGGCATAGAGATCGGACGGTATGAATTGTAATCAGACGCTGGTTTCCCAGGAATTTGAATAGCTATTACTTTAACCTGTCTCCATGCGGGTGGAACTATGTTTAATGCCAAGAGAATGTTATACAGGTTAAGAAATTCAAGTCTTTTAACGATATCGGGGAGATTTTTGAGAAGGTTGAATTTGATCATATCGTTTCCCAGAGCAGAGTTGTTGTGATATCACTAACCTTACGCATCTATTCTAAATACAAAAGTGTCTATATTCATATTAAAAATAATTGTATCTAAAATGCAAAAAAAAATATCGCATGATTCATAGTCCTTCGTTGGATGAGCAAAAAAAAAACATCCGACGATCATGATTGATGAAGCCGCACCAAAACAAATGGCGTCATCGGGTCTGAGGCGGTTGGATAGAAACTTTCCTTCTCGGACAAAACTTGACCACTAAAATCAGCTGTGGCGTCCTACTCTTGCCTCGAATCGACACCTTTCAAACCAGGCCATTCGATTCATCACTCGTAAAATTTGCACACAAACACAATCCGCGCGATGTCAGAGGTCTCTGCGCTTGAGGGCGGTCGTGTCCCAAATCCATAAATATATTCCAGTTTCGGTACCCACTGGACCACTTTTCGAGTCCCCAATAAAACACACAAAAAAAACGATCGAGCCGAGCAAGTTCACGAGTTGTGGGGGAGAGCTTGTTCCATTGATGAACATCGATTCGGTGGTGTTTTTCCTTTTTCTTTTGCTTTCGCTGACTTGTTTTGATTAACCAATTTGCTTGGGACGTCTTGGTCGCGGCGGTGAATTATGTAAGATGAATTGTAACTCCATTCAAACATTATTGATTGACTGATCGAGGCTATTTGCTCGTTGCAGTTCACCTTCCTTGTTTGAGCTGTGTGTGACTGATTCAACCATAATGCACGCGGGTCATTGAGATCCGGTAATTACAGGATTATAGAATCGTGATTTATGGGATCGATGTCTATTGGATGTGATTTTCCTTCATTGAAGCAATCGTTACAATGTATCACGATGTGGCTCAATGAGTATTGGACCACACAAATGGAAAGCAATAGTAATTGCATAATTTTTCTTCACATGTCAACATTAAATCAGTTCAATTGGCCTGTTTCTACTGGCGCAACAGCAATGCACCTTGTATGCAAAACGTGTACTCGAAACGTAACAGTTGAAGACAAACATTAATCTTAGATTGCTAACATTCGACCAGCCAAACATCGCTCCAAAAGACGCCGGAGAGGTCAACGTCGAAAGGATACCAAAGATCAGATAAAGTCAACACAAACATTTTCATTACACCAGAAAGCTGAGATTACTTTCCCGATAGACCTAGCGAGAAGGACAAAAACCGAAAGTAAACGCCAACGCGCTCAGCCGCCCGATGAACGAACCACACAAGACATTGGATCTAATTGATCAATTCGCTCAGCATCTACTGTGCCTCTGGTGTTCAGCTCTACCAGGATGACGTATCCGTTTGGCATCGAATAAATGCATGTTTGCGGGCAGAATTAATATCCAACCAAGCCGAGCTCTCATGTGATTCCATGTTTTCATAAAATTTCATATTCCCCTACACTTCATCCACATGCCACAGCTCCGCGATGCGCGCTCCGATAGAAGTCTATCGTGGATCTGACGTTTACATAACTAACACTAGGCCTCTCGATCGCGCTCTTTCGTTTGTGGCCTGGTGTCTAACTGGTGTTTTGGCTTTGGACCTACATTGATCGCCCTTTAGAGGACCATGGCGAAGGAGACGCTGCTGCTGAAAAGCCACCATATGCGCCTCGACCAGAAGATGGGGAGCGGTGGGTGTTTTGGCGCAACGCAGTCACTCCACCAGACAGTCGGTTATTGGATCACCGGGGCGCTTTGGAGATACATAATAATCAAACGGGGCAGGCGAAACTATCAATTTCTCACGTTTTGTAAACAGATTTCAATTTTCGCTCTCCGGCCGAATATGTGTTAGCTGGAGCAATGGTAAAAGGGGTCCGCGCACCTACCTAAACATTGAGGGGCACCGCTTTCACACGCGCTCGACGTGTGAAGGCACGTTTTTCACCTCACATTGATTCCTAGCAGTAGGTCGGATCGGTGAATTAGACAAGGAACAGTCGAGGAACAGTTTCTTAATGATTATTATAGTAATTCAATCAAAAGCGCTGCATCGTCATCGATCGCCTCGCAAATGGTGGATGGGTAATCATGCCACTTAGTTGGACAAATCGGGATGAAAGCTGGGACTAGTGAGACGAAAACATTTATTAGTGGTTTGAGGAAAAATGGGGGTGTGATCTAAATGCATCAACATAGGGCATTCGAGTGATATAAAATCGTTTAAAGATAGTTTCTATTAATTTATTGCACATACAATGCTCATGTTGGCGGAAATAAACCCTTGGCACTAATTTTTGACAGCTATTTATTACGTAGACTTCAAAGCTACAAAAAAGGAACAATTCAAGTTTATATGATCTAGGATAGTTAATAAAGACTTACAATTTAGTGCTTTTATTCAATTTAACGATATTGTTTAAGGGTTAGATTTAATAAACAAATTCACTGTTCCAAAAAATGTGCTTTCCTCTCGATGCAGGTTTCTGTTCTGACAGCACGATCGTCGCTCAGCCTGTCCAATCACCGGTGACAGCGGGTGACGTTGTGTTCGCCGCGTCGCGTTCAGGTACCGGGTTGCCAGTTTCACGGCCATTGTTGATCGGTAGACTTGCGGCAACATTCTCCGGCGGGTGCATCTTGCCATCAACCAAGACTGCACGGTTCTCTTCAACGTCAAGCAAGGCTAGCTTCGTAACTGGTCTACGCATGGTTCCTGCTTTAGTTTTTACAATGGCCTGACGTACTCTACCATCCGGTCCTCGAATAGCTTGTTCCACACGTCCTCTAGTCCATTCACTTCGCCTACTATTAGATTATTAGAACTAAGTCACCATTCTTGATCTCTCTTGCCGCTTCTTCGGACCACTTGGACTGCCGACGAATGACTGGAAGATATTCTTTCAGCCACCGTTTCCAGAAGATATCCAGCTGTTCCTGTATATCAACCCACGTTCTCTGCAGATTCCGCTGTTGGTAGCCGATGAACCTTCGACGGCCGATGAACCTTCGTACGGCAGAAATGCATGATGAAGTAGTCAAGCTGTCCAGATGTACAGCGCGCACAGTAAGACAAGTAAAAAGGGCGATCCATCGCTTGACGTTTTCTCTACCTTGCTTCACCATCAACGGACCGGAATAGTCCAATCCGACGAAACAGAACGGACGACTGTAGGCAGCAAGACGGGCTGCTGGAAGTGAAGCCATCGGAGGAATGCACGGCTGAGTTTTACGAAGTTTGCAGAACCAACACTCACGGCTGCATCTTCGCACAATTGTTCGCAGTCGAGGTATTTCGAAGTGTTGACGAATCTCGTTGACTACTGTCTCTGGATTTGCGTGCTTATACTTCCGATGGTACAGATCTACCAACAGTGTGGTAACTTCACTCCTTCTAGGTAGAATCACTGGATACCGCAGATTGTACGATGCATGTTGCGCTGCTCCAATGCGTCCGTTTTGACGCATAACTCCGTCTTCATCCAACACTGGTACTAATTGATACAAAGAACTGCTTTTCGGAATCGTTTGCACAACCTTTTCTGCCACAGACTTGTTCTTTGTGAGAATCGACATCTCGTCCGGAAACATTTTCCACTGCACTTGTTTCATGATCACCGCTTCCGCTGCCAGCAGCTCCTCCTGATGTAACTCGCCAGAGATGCTGCGCCGCTTACTGTTAATGTTGTTAGCAAACCTCAGCACATATGCTACAGTGCGATGTAACCTCTCCCACTTCGAGAACCTTTCAAATTGAATTACCGATTCATACCGAAAGTGAAATAGAACAGAGGGTCGTATCTCCTCCTTCTCGATGTTGGATAATACTGGAGAAATCGGCCAGTGGTCTTCAGAGTACTTCAGGAACTCTGGTCCAGTAAACCAACGACTATCAGTGCTGAAATATGGTCCTTTACCCCACTTGGTACCTTCATCGGCCGGATTGGACGACGACGGAACGTATCTCCACTCATCTACGCTTGCAGTTTCCAGGATCTCTCCTACTCTGTGGGCAACGTACGGTCGGTAGTTGCGTGGATCCGACCTGATCCAGGAAAGCGCCGTAGTGTTGTCCGTCCACAGATAGCGTTGGGTAATTGGAATCGTGTGGTTTTCCTGAACAAATTTCAGCATTCGTGTGCCGAGTACGCACCCTTGTAGTTCAAGCATAGGTATTGACATTGGCTTCAGAGGAGCTACCTTTGCCTTTGCTGCAATCAAAAAACATTGTCCGTTGCCTTCGGAATCCATCACACGCAGATATACAACGCAGCAATACGCCGCAGGACTTGCGTCGACGAAGACATGTAGCTGTGCATTCTTGTAGGTGGAGCTCGTTGCCGCTTCGAAGTAGTATCTCAGAATACGAACCGTGGAAATGAACTGGACCAACAGCACCCAGTCGCGCCATCGATTCAGCTCTGCGTCTTTGATGTTTTCGTCCCAGTTGATTCCGGTTCTCCATAGTTCCTGAATAAGTACCTTCCCGTGAATCAGAAAGGTTGCGAGTAACCCTAACGGGTCGAACAGTGTCATCACACAGCGCAACACTTGCCTTTTTGTTGGCCGAGTAGAAGTCTCGATAAGCATGCTAACTTCCTCGCTCATGTGCGTTGAGAAGCACAATTCGTCAGTTACGGGTACCCACAGCATTCCAAGCACTCTCTCAGCGTGTTCCTTGTCCACCAGGTTGATATTCTTGTTTATATCGGTCCTTGGCTCTCCTAGAAAATCCAGCACTGCATCGCTGTTGGAATTCCAGTTCCTTAGAACGAAGCCACCATTGCGATGGACTAAATGTACTTCCGTAGCAATCTGCTTGGCTTCCTCCTCATCCCGAAGCTGTCAAGATAGTCGTCGACGTAGTGGTTGTCAACTATCCTTTGAGCTGCACGAGGATACTGCTGCGCATGCTCCTTGGCGTTCAAATTCTTTACGAATTGTGCTGAGGCTGGTGAACATGTCGCCCCAAACGTAGCTACATCCATAACGTAAACTTCGGGTGGCAGTGCAGAATCGAAACGAAATAGAAATCGTAACGACTGCTTGTCGCTTACTAACAAGAAAATTTGGTGGAACATCTCTTGAATATCGGCATTCACTGCAATGTGGTACTGCCGGAAGAGGAATAGAACAGAAGGAAGAACGGTCAATTGATCGGGTCCCTTCAGTAGATGATTGTTTAATGAAGTTCCATCCACTTTTGAAGCAGCATCCCAGATAATGCGCACCTTTCCTGGCTTCTTCGGGTTCGTGACTGCTCCTAACGGTAGATACCACACTTTTCTGGGATCTGCTGTCTCTAGCTCTTCGTCTGTCGCTACGTGTGCGTAGCCCTTGGTCATGTAATCCCGAATATGCTGATGAACCTTCTGCTTCAGAATCAAATCCCGCTCCATACGACGCTCCAGACATTTCATTCGGCTCAGAGCCATAGGACAGCTTTCTGGAAACTCGACGTAATCGTGCTTCCACAACAGTCCGGATTCGTAATGATTCCCAACTTTCTTGTCGTTTGCACCAACAGTTTCTGCGCTCCTTGATCTTCGGCTGAAAGAATAGGGTTGGTTGCTCCTACTTCTTCCACAGCAAAGAATTGCTTCACTGTTTCGTGGAGTTCACTTTTGCGTAATTTTCGGTTTCTTGAACTTTTGGGGCATCATGATTTCACTGGTTATGCTGAATCATCTGTTCTACACGATTTCAAGTGATCTAAATTTGGCTTAATTGAATTGATAAAGCAAGTAATGCAGTCTGGATGTGCAGAACATAGTTACTCGTTACAAACTAACTGTTCACATAGCTAAAATAACAATGATTTTACAAGAAAATCGTAGACCCAATGTTGGGTACATATTTTTTTGTATGTTCTCAACTATGGCCTGTTGTATCAATAACGTAGAGAAAAGTTTGTTATTGGTAAAATTTCAAGTTGAAATGCATGAATTTGCGGTTGTTCATATTCAAGTGGCTCATCTAAACACAAATCGAATAGACAAAATCATTATGTAGTGAAATATAATGTTTTCATTATTGAATGGCTGATAAATCATATATGCACATCATTTAAGTGTTTCGAGGCAGTTTTACTTTAGTTTGTGTTGTGAAATATTGTATTCAGTAAATCCAGTACAGCTAACAATGCCTTAATTCATAAAATAAGAAAAAAAAACCGTACAAAGACTGTATTCAGTAATAAATCCATCGAATGGGACGAAGTTGCATCCACAAATAGACTCAATTTTATGCTTATAGACCGACATTAGATCCACATCCCTCGAAAGTTTATGGTACTATAAAAATAGTTGTGTAACTTTTAGTGATACATGCTAATAAATGTCTTATCAAACTTATCTTTGCAAGTGTATAACTAGTTGAATCTCGCTGACAGCTTAAAAACTGTATGAGTTATAATGAAAAATGTGATCGCTGGTTGCATAATAGGCTGAGTCAAGGGACACATACCCTACATAGTAAAATTTGTAAACTCAAAAGAAACCATAGCTCTTTTAATTGAATTTCGCAGAACAGAAATATCTAATTTTAATCTATATCCAAAAAAGCTCGGTATGAGCACTTGTCCTTCGATTGGAAGGATCGCGACCTCCGTGATTGCTCGATTGTATTCACCGAAAGATGTTCTGACCACAACAACGCGGACTCGACCGTCCGATCCAGTGATGGTGTCGATGATGCGCCCGAGAGGCCATTGCAGAGGAGGGTAGTTATCTTGCTTCAGCAGAACGAGTTGACCATTTCGAACATCCACGGATGGGCGCCTCCATTTGCTACGTTGATGCAATTGGCTTACGTAGTCCCGCGACCAGCAACGCCAGAGATCCTGGACCGAACGTTGCATGTCCTGCAAGCAGGTGAGCCGATTAGAGGACAGGTGAAGAAGATTCAATGGAAACAAGAGGCTCTCCATTCAAGAAGTGCCCTGCAGTCAGAGCAGAAAGGTCATCTGGAGAGTCAGAAATAGGAACGAGTGGGCGGGAGTTTAGAATAGTCCAATCTGAGCTACGACTGTTAGAAGTTGGTCCATGGAGAAAGCCTATTGTCCCCGACGAAAGTACCGATGGTACTTAAAGGATTTCACTCCGGCATCCCAGATGCCTCCAAAATGCGGAGAGCGAGCTGTGATATATCGGAATGTGATGCCATTTTCTGAGCAGTACTCACTCCACTCCTTTGACTTGAATTGCTGCTGGAACTCTTTTCGAAGCTTGCGCAGCTCGCGATCCGCCCCGACGAATGCGGTCGCGTTATCGCAATGCAATTCGAGAACCCGGCCACGATAGGCTACGAAACGCTTCACGGCGTTGAAACACGCGATGGTCGACAGATCAGGCACGATCTCGAGGTGCACGGCCTTCACCACCATGCAAACGAATAACGCGACGTAAACTTTATCCGACAACCTTTCCCAATCAGTGGACGAACGAAGAACGGCCCACAGTAAACCATCCCAGAGTACGTAAAGGCTCGGGCTGGTCTGAGCCCAACTGATGGAAGAGGTGCCATGATTTTGTGTACTGGTGTAGGGTTGCACCGGAAACATGTTATGCATTTGCGTACGACCTTACGAGCCAAGTCTCTACCCCGGAGTGGCCAAAATCGTTGACGAATTGTAGCGAGTAACAGTGAAGGTCCACCATGGAGTGTCTGCAGATGAATGGACCTGGCAATCAATCAGCTAAGGTTATGGCTAGCTGGAAGTAGAATTGGATGACGTGTGTCGAAGGGTGCGTTCAAGTTATTCAGCCGTCCGTCAATCTGAAGGAGGCCAAACTTGTCCATGAAGACCATGGATCTCTTGCAACCCAATTCCATACGAATACCTTCCAGGAATTTGATCTGGATTTGATCCAGTGAAGTGCGACAGTTGAGTCAGTCCAAAATGTTACTGGTGCGGTGAAGTTGGTATTCGACAAAAGATTCTGAACCAGTTGACTCCCGAGGAGAGCTGCGCAAAGTTCCAACCGTGGAATAGACTGTCCACGAAGAGGGGCGACAATGATACGATGTAGATGCAACATCCGTATCCTTTTTGTGAGGCATCACAGAAACAGTGAATTGAGTACTTGCGTTTGATGTTCAATAGAACCCTCCTGGGAACTTGTAGCAATTGAAGTTCTGCAATGTTCGAACGGTACTTCCTCCACCACGTTGCCGACTCTAATGCAAGCTCAGAATCCCACGACAGGTTGGCTGCCCAGAGCGATTGAATGAACATTTTTGCGTTCACGATCACTGGTCCAAGGTGTCCAAGTGGGTCGAACAGTTGAGACATCTCGGAAACTACAATCCGCTTGGTCACGACATTCAGCTCTGGAAGTGTTGGGACCTTGAACCTCAATACGTTCTTCTGGGGGTACCATAACAAACCCAAGGTTTTGACTGCTTGTGAACGATCAAGCTCCAGTTCTGCGGACGTCTCCCACAAATCTTCAGGAACGCTGCTCAGAACCGTTTTGTAGTTTGAAGCCCATTTTCGAAGTACGAAACCAGCAGACTCCATAATCTTCATCATGCAAGTTTCAACCATCGCTTCGTGGTCGTCATGTCCAGAGATAACGTCGTCTACATAGGTACCTTGTTGAATCACTGGCACAGCTAGCGGAAAGCGCTGTCCTTCGTCGATAGCTAGCTGGTTTAGCACGCGAGCTGAATGGAAAGGCGAACTTGCAAGCCCGTAGGTAACAGTGTTCAGTTGATACGTGCGGATTGGATCTGATGGACTTCTACACCGAAGAATTTGTTGGAATTTTCGATCATCTTGGTGGACCCAAATCTGTCGGAACATTTTCTCTGCATCGGCTGTTATGGCGAATCGGGGCAGACGAAAATTAACGACAGTCGAGAAGAAAGCTGGCTGAACTGTCGGTCCAACGAATAGTGCATCGTTCAGAGATATTGAGGTAGCATTACGGCAGGAACCGTCAAATACTACACGTGTTTTGGTGGTCGTATTTACTGGACGCTGGATGGCATGGTGGGGAAGAAAAACTGTGGGCTGTCCAGTGGCGACGCGACTGGAATCTCCTCCATGTGACCCAACCTCTCATATTCATCCATAAACTCGGTGTAACTGCGACGAAGGTCTTCGTCGACGGCGAACCTGTTTTCCATTTGATGGAATCTTCGTAGTGCAGCGGTGTACGAATCACCCACTAATGATAGCTGGTCTTCCTTCAGTGGAAGGCGAACGACGTAGTGGCCCGTATCGTCACGAGTGACCGTGGTTTGGAAGTGAGTTTCGCAGAGTTGTTCTTCTGGAGTGAGAGCTTTACCGTCATCAAAATTTTCGATTTCCCAAAACCGCTGCAGCTGGGTATCGAGTCTATCCTCGAAATACATATGACAGGTCTGTGTGTCCGGGAATTCAAAAGTTGGCTGTTCTAGTTTTCCGCAAACGATATATCCGAGAACCGTTTTCTGCAGCCTTGGATACCCAGAGGCAAGAGAGATTTGCTCACGTTCAAGAAGATCGAAGAACAGAGCAGCACCGATGATAATATCCATACTTTGGCTTATGTTGAACTGTGGATCAGCGAGGGGAAGATTCCTAGGGATTCTCCAGCGAGAGACGTCAATGTGGTAACTAGGAAGCGAGACGGTAAGCTTCAGCAGTACTAAGCAGTCTTATTCAGTGGAGAAGGTTTCGAAACGAGAGGTGAGTGATAATGTCACAGCATAGTGGACGGATTGTCCAATCCCACTGACTGGCGCGTTCAGCTTTGTCCGTTTCAAACGAAGTTTCTGGCATAGTGATTCAGAGATGAAGCTTGGCTGTGAACCGCTATCCAACAAGGCTCTGGCAAAAACGGACTTGTTATCAGCATCTTTCACTTTTATAACTGCCGTTGACAGAATAACAGTTGACTGCCGAGGTTAGGTAATTACTTCCGCACTTTGAAAGGAGATGGATGGAGAATTTGTTACGAGATCAACCGACGGAACCGACGAAATTGGGAAGGAATTACCGCGCGACGACTGCGAACGATTTGACGATGCGACAGGCGGTGAAACAACCGTAGGCCCTTCAGACGGAAAGCTTTCGACGAGATTCGGAACAAAGTGCGACACTTGACGAGACTGCGATGTAGTTGCTGGATTGTGCATCGACGCTGACTGCACCGATGTTGCCACTGGTTGTGAACCAGGGGCCGAAGATAAGGGTGGAAGATGTAATAACGAGTGATGCTTCTTGGCGCAACTCTTACAGGATCCGCTGGAGCAGTTCTTCGCAAGGTGAGTTCCCTTCAAGCAGTTTATGCACAACCGTTGTTGCTTCACGACTTCAAAACGCTGTTGAGGAGAAAGCGATCGGAAACCATCGCATTGGAACAAGAAATGTGCTTGCTTGCAGATAACGCACCTGGTTATATTGTCGGAAACAACGTGCGACACGACGTATCGTAATTTAGATTGTTGTACTTCCGATTGGGAGAGCTTAAGTGTTCGTACAATTCTCGATCTTCTGTGGATAAATTCGAGGAGTTCATGGTACTCGTGGATAGTCGTCACTTTCGGAAACAAGTGTTTCCCACTCACGGAGTGTAATGGCATCAAGACATTGGCTCAAACGTTCGACTAGGAAAGAATTCCAGTGTTTCTCAGCACCTTCGAGTTTATCCAGTAGTTTTACGTGCCGATCAAACTCGTCTGCAAGATCTGCAAGTCCTTGAGCAGACTCCCCAAGGAAAATTGCTGGTTTTATCATGGTTTTATAGCATTCTTGAAGTCTGATTCATGCTTTTCAGAACCCTTATAAAACCAAAATTGTTACTTGGGTCTTTCTTCAATGAAGGAATTGTTAGTAAGGCAGAAATGTGCCGTTTCACCAGTAAATTTGAATTTTCGAAAATTTCATCCAACAAATTCCACGCAATGAGATAGTTGTTGGCAGAAATCTCAAGCGAAGAAATTATGCGAGCTGCCTCGCCAGAAAGTGTAGCTCGAAAATAAAGACTGTGTTCGATGAAATTTGGACACACAAAATAGGTCACCGAAAATTTTCCTTGAACCCGATTCTTTTCAAACTTTCTGGAAATAATGTACTACTAAATGGTTAAGTTTTGACATCATTGGTTTATTGAACCTCTTCTCCCAACCCAAATGCCCGCACCTTAACCTTGACCCCTTTCATCAAATTTTGGGCAATGATAGGACCGACTTGCTTTCTTACTTTTAACTACACTTTCTTTAGTTCAAGTTCATTTTCTATCAGTTTTGAAGTTTTAACGAGCTTTGCCTTCATGATTGCCCAAAATTTTTCAATTGGGCGAAGTTCCGGAGTGTTTGGAGGGTTGACGTCTTTTGGTACAAAAACTACAGTCTAAGACAGGCCGGGCATAGTGGCAAGATGCCAAATCCGGCCAAAACAGTGTCGGGCCATCGTGAGATCTCAAGAAGGGAAGAAGTCGTTTTTGGAGGCATTCGTCCTTGTAGATTTGTCCGTTGATGATCCCAGAGGTGTTGAAGGGCTGACTCATTTTGCCACATCCGCAGATCGCTTGCCACTGTGACAAGGAATTTTTTGGCGCATTTCGACAGTTTCTTTTTCCGTACACTCTCCGGAACGGCCAACTCAGAGGTGACGACGTAGTGTTCATGTCCTGGCATTTATCTGGTGTCGGCTTTTGTGTAGGTCTCATCGTCCATCACAATGCAGAACGGTTTTGTGACCCACTCCCTGAACAGTTTTCTTGCACGAGTTTTGGCCACCGAGTTCTGTTTATCGCTCCGGTTCAGTGCCTTCTGGACCTTGTACAAATGTAATCCAAAACGTGTCATTTCTTTCTGCACAAAACAAACTGAAACTTTCGCCTTTTTCTCAACATCCCTGATCGATATGTTGGGATAACGCTTAAATTGGTTCAATACCATCCTGGCCTTGGACAAAAACATGTAAAACAATTGATGTCTAGACTAACATTTGAAAAGGGTGGTATTCCAAAATCACGACACCGAGAAAACTGAAGGCAAAGATTGGAAAACGAAAACCAAATCCTATTTCCCATAGAAAGCTCCAATAAACCATTTATTATGCTAAAAAATTTTCACACAACATTATCAGATATATGTGTTTGTTTCTGAGTGTCATTACGCCTTAGGTTTTTAGCCTGTTACACTGGAAATTCGCCGTTAAATTATGACATTCTGGCATCTTGATTTTTATTACGCCTTCACTGTTCAGTCTAATTAATCAAGCGGCGAGGAATTACGACCCAGTATTTTCAAGTTTTAAAGACGTCGAATTATATACTTCACGTACCAAAAAAAAAATTTTAATCTCCTAGGAAAATCAGATATAAGTGAGTATTATTGTACTAATTCAATTGGAGTTTCTTAATCATGTTTTTACAGTCTTGGACATAGACAACGCGATGTAATCAAAGTTACGACATCGAATGAGGAGAACTGAGGGCTGGATCAATAATTTAACATTCTAACGGGGAAATATAAGCGCAGCGGCAGCGGCTGAATAAGATCTATCTATCTCACCCTGGATGGTAATGATTGGCAGGGCACTTCGTATTTTACTTCCTCCATGAAGGAAGTGAGCTCCGAGGTGAAGTTCATTTCACACACCAAGTTCCCCAAGAATGTGCTGCTGTGGCTGACAATCATCGAGGAGGGGATGTCAAAGTTGCTTTTCTTTCACTCCAGACTAGCCGTGAACGGGGAAATTTATAGTACGAAATGCCAGCCGGAAGTTGCGTCGTTCATTAAAAAATACCATAAGGGCGAAGACGCGGTGTTATGGCCGTATCTGACGTCAGCCCACTACTCGAAGCGATTGTTGGAGGAGAAGGAGCGGCTGAATATTGAGTGGTACCCAAGTCGGCGAACCCACCCAACGTCTCCCAGCTGCGTCCCCTCTTTGTCGCGAAAACTGAGGAGGAATTTATAAATAAAACGAAGAAAGAACTCAAAAACATGCTGACACGCATGTTTTCGTCCGCCATGGCGAATGTACGCTTAAATAATTACCTTCCATGGGAAATTCATCAAAAGCAATTATCTGTCTTAGCTTTTTTTTATTACCATCAGAAAAAAAAAGTCTATTTATTTTAATGCAAACGTTATATACTTCAAGCTCAAGTCGAAATAAGTAAATGGTGATAAAAATGGTGTTTGCCTGATATATTAAACTATTAGCCAGCATTTTAAGGTAACTAAAAAACGGCGGAACGGCAAAATAATTAGGGTAATGTGTGATCCGAAAGAACGCCATAATGTATTTTTGTATTTTGTTTAAGGAAGTGCATAATGTCATTGTCAAGGTAAATTAGTTGTTCAGAAATGGATCAATCAAAATATAATATGATATGATTTGCTAACATTTAGGCTCTTCCGTTCTTTTCAAATGTTAGTCTAGATTTGATGTTTCGGCCAAATAAATTCCTATCATCAATTAACTAAATTGGGATCGATGAGAAAAGTTTCATATACTGAAATACTTACAAATAAATACTATATATAGTGTACTTGTTTTTTTTTTTCATTAATACCACTCATGCGATTGCTCACACGTTATTGAATTCACATACGGTGTAAACGCAGACGTTGTTTTTATTTCTAAATCTTATATTCATAATCTAAATTCATCCAAACATCCACAATTTTGTTAACTTTACGGTTTTTGTCGCAGAAACTTTAGGGGTACGAGAGCTGATAGTGTCATGAAAAGTGATCAAATTTTGCACGATGATAACTCTTTAATTTCTCGTAACAGTAACAGCAAGAGATTGGGAATAGTTCTGACACTTCGATACATTGTTGAAAACTTTTAATATTTTTGTTTACTTTTAAAATAAACCACCCTTCATTGTAGCATGAATACAAAGGACGCCAGCAACAGGCTTTCTTATCTATATATCGGGTTCATACATAGATCTATGAATCTGGAAAGCTATACCTCCCTTTCTCGTCCTCTAAAATTCCACATCCAGTTGCTAGAACCACGTTCAGATGCAGACTTCAACGCTGCGATTGATTCGAGTAATGAAACCATTGTTGTTGTTTTTTATTAATGACGTCGTTGTTGTTGTTTTTTATTAATGACATTTTTTGGCACTTTTCTTCAACATGTTCTGTTTCTTCTCGATCATCTCCTTCACCATCACGTTTTTCCTTGGTTTTCTTCTTTTCTTCTTCTTTATTTTCTTTGTTTTTTTCCTATTGAATATCTTCCTCTCCAACAGCTTTTTCTCAGTTATCTTCTTCCGCGCCATCTTCTTCTCCGGTATCTTCCTCTCCTCTGCACCATCTTCTTCTCCATCATCTTCATTTTCTGTCTGTCTTCCTTTGTTTTCTTCCTTTTTAACATTCTTCGTTCCGTCATGCTCTTCTTTGTTTTCTTCCGTTTCATTATCTCCCTCCCCATGATTTTCTTCTCAGTCATTTTGTTCTCAGTCATATTTCTCTCCAACACATTCTTCTCCGTCATGTATATTCTATTCCTTATCATTATCTTCATCTCCATTGTCTTCTTCTTTGTAATCTTCCTCTCCGCCTTCTTCTTGTGCGTCATGCTTTTCTCCATCTTCTTCCTCCTCATTATCTTCCTTTTCAACATTTTTTTCCTCCATTGTGCTATTTCACGACTTCTTCCTCTCTATCGTCTTCCTTTTTCATTTCTTTTGATGCTTATTTTCATACACTTCTGTTTTCTTCCTGTCCTTCGGGTTCTTAAAATTTGCTTCTGTCTTCGTTTTTCATAGTTTCTGATAAATGTTGCAATCATGCAGATACTTCAGCAATCGCTTTTCGTTTTCATCGTCGTTGCATAACGCTGTATAAAGGCTCGAGTTATCGATACCATATTTTGTCCTGGCCTTTTCAAATTTTCTGCAGTGCAGGATTATGTGCCGAACATCCACGACTGTCCCACAACACTCGCATATTGGTGGAGAAGATTTCTTCAACAGGAAATCATGTGTCAACCGTGTATGACCGACGCGCAGTCGAGTGAGTACCCGCTGATCAGCGGAGTTATTCTGATCGATTCACTTTTTTGTTTCACGTTTGATCTCTAATAATTTAATTTCCGTTGGCGTTCTTCCCACTGTTGATGAATAGCTTGCCTCATTGCCTTAATGGCATCATCTTTTGGGATAGCAACCTTGATTGGTACGCTATTTCTGCCTTCGTTGGCGAGCCGATCTGCTTCTTCGTTACCGTAAATGCCGGTGTGGCCGGCATCCAACAAAGGTAAATCGGACGATTCCGTATTAGGTCTTCAATTTCCTGTATCCACGGATGCTGTGATTTACCACATTCTATGGCCAAAAGACGACTTGCCGAGTCCGAGAGGATGATTAGCTGATTTGTTGTTCCCGCCGCTTTGATAGCCGATTTTATCGCATATGCTTCTGCCAAAAAAACACTGCATTGTGGCGAAGACTTAACGCTCTCTGCAGTGTGTTGTTAAAAACTCCTACACCAACTGTATTTCCACGAAATGATGAAAGCGGTTTGCCAGCAACTCCTGTACTATGGGACGCACTCTATCGGGTGAATCTCCAGCTTTAACCTGTCGCTTCCCGTCCCACACAATATATGGCTTGGGCTCATACCACATTCGATTTGTTAACCGCATTCGAACGGCGATGTTATCAACTATCCTAAGCGAGTCAGACACCTTGCAGAACTGGAAGATCGATATTTCGATGGTCTTTCTCCAGCATTCGGAATGCTACTCGAATCACAGCTTGCTGTACATGAAGGTCGAACGGTAATGTGCCTGCTTCAGCCATAATCGCTGGAATCGGGCTAGTGACGTACGCTCCTGAGGCAAATCGGACCATCCGGCTGTAGATAGGTGCCAGTGTTTGCACCACCGAATCCTCCGCTCAAGTAACAAGCCCAATGCCGTAAAGAAGTCGCGATGTGACAATTGCTGATCCAATGCACAAAAGAGAGTTGCGTTGTCCTCGAGGAATCTTTGCACCAATCAACTTGAGAATTCGTAGCCTAGATTCACTTGTTGCTTTAACAGCTTTGCAATGCTGTTTGAAAGACAGTAACCGGTCGAGATTGACACCGATAACTTTTATCCTATTCGTTTTCGGATAGCTACTCGGTCGATGAAGATATCGCTGCTGGGTTCCCGACGGGCGTTGAGGCTTCCATAGAAAATGTTCGATTTTGCCACGGAAATGTTAAATCCGACGCTTTTAGACCATTTGTCGACAGCTTTCACTGCAGTTTGTAAATCGCGGTACAAAGGCCGGTCTTTGTTTCTTCGAACCACTAACAATATATCATCCGCGTATAGGAGAACGGGAATTGTTTCGGGTACCACTCTGAAGATCGGCTGCATGGCAACGACGAATAATGTGACCGAGAGTACTGACCCTTGAGGAACTCCGTTCTCCAACAGCATTTCACGCGATAAGTGCTCTTCAACGTTTACCCCGAACGATCTGTAGGCGAGAAAACTGTTCAATATGTTGAACATGCGTCCTCCAATCTGCCATTTCCATAGCGTGCGCAGAATGCCGTATCTCCAAGTTGTGTCGTACGCTTTCGAAAGATCGAGTGATGCTATTAAGCAGTGTGCGTCGCGATTGGGCAGTGTTCTATCCAACTCCGCAAAGTATGTGTCGACACCTTTCCCAGCTCTAAAAGCGTGTTGTCTCTTGTCTAGCCGTCCGTTCGACTCCAGCTCAGTCGTTAATCTGCGGTTTACGATACGCTCGAAAACTTTCGCGATACAGTTGGTCAGTATAATAGGTCGAAAGGCTGCCGGTCCTGAGTCGGAGCAATTTGGTTTCGGAATTGGCCCTATTATTCCGGTTCGCCAGCTGAGGGGTAATACACCACTATGCCAGACTCTGTTTAGCAGCTGAAGTAGCGCAATCTTGACGGATGCGGGTAGACGTCCAAGCATCGGATACCCTATTGAGTCGGGACCTGTAGAGACACTTCGCCCTCTGTCAAGTGCCCACAGTAGTTCATCCAGGGTGAAGTCCGAATTATAAATATCGTTGGTATCTGAAAGAAAGTCCATGCGATTACGTTCCGCTTTTTCCTTCGCTGTTTGAAACAGTGGAGGATAGCTAGAGGTCGCCGATCTCTTACAGTAGTGTTGAGCCAATTCTTCTGCCACTTCTTCCGCTTTATCCGTGTACCCGTCGGTTCGCCTGATAACCGCCTTACTGTGCTGACAGTTTCCTCTCAGAATGTTCATCGTTCGCCACATTTCTGCCGTAGTGCTACTTGGAGATATTTTTCCAACGAAATCCTCACATGATCATTCTTTAGCGTCCTTCACTGCTTTTTTAGCTGTTGCCTTCGCCTCCTGGAACTGTTTCAAAGCATCCGCTGTGTTCGACCCTGCTGCTCTGCTACGTTTCAGTGCTCTAAGCCGTTTTCTTCGTATCTTAATCGCCATTTCAACATCTGGATTCCATCACGGGACCGATTTAGGACCAACTCGTCCTGATGTTCGTGGGATGCTAGATATAGCCGCTAATAGTATCCGATCGATGAACTCATTAACACTAATCTCGTCGTCCGGATTGATGCTGTGAGCAGTTAACTCTTCAAACTATGCCCAGTTCGCTTGGTCGTAGAGCCACCTCCTTCGCTTTGTTCTAGTTTCTGAGCATTCAAGTGAAGAAATCGTAATCGGAAAGTGATCACTGTTGTGTGTATCCGGAAGTAACCGCCAGATAAACCTGGGTGCTAGCATCTCTGAGTAGATCGAGAAATCTATAACTGAAGATAGACCGGTTGCTGGATTCAACCGAGTAGTGGTTAAAGGCTTACAATAAAGTGTGTTTGACTTGCCTGCTCCGCTCCAGACCTGAATCCAGTGGAACACCTCTAGGACATCCTGGGGCCACAAAAAATCCCCAACAGCTGAAGTTTGTAAGTCTTAAAGTTATTGAAGTGTAACGTTAATTTTTTTTTTTTGTTTAGTTTTTACTTTTATTTTACTAAAATGCGCTTCCTATCAGCTAGACAACCCGAACAGCAATTGTACCACCACTATTATTACTAAAACTTTTGAAGTAAAATTCACATGAATAATGTATGACAAGCGCAAAACGCGTGACAGCTTAGGCCGATGACATACTCATGGCGTAGGGAAGCGTTGGCGAGAGAGATAGCGTCAGCGTCAAACCTATCTTGATTGGCGTTCTATGAAAATCGTCCTGTCATACCTGTCATAGTGAAAGAGGTGCAAAGCGTTTTTCGATGCGGCGAAGCAGTTCACATAGTGCTTTGACGCTTGTGAACGCCAGAAGACGCTGAAGTGGTCGTTAAAAAAAGGAGATTGACTCTGAAAATTTAATTTTACTCGTTTTCGCAAGGAGTGCACTGTGGGATAAAACCTTAAAAAATACCGGAACAAGAATATCGTGGATAAACTTTGGCGACAACTTTCGACTGAGTTGGGAGCAGTTGCAAGTATTATGTGAAAGCAATGATCTAAGATGCAATTAAACTAACATTATTTTTTTTACTTTTCAGTGGAGGCCCTTGTAATTATAAAACATTAATCCGGATCCAGCTGAACATCTGATCCGGATGTTTTTCGTTAATACACCGATGCAATTTGTAAAATTTCATTTGGTCCAATATTCGTTCACCACCGATGTTGACATTTGTTCAGTTGGCGCTGGCATATAAATAGGCTGAAGAACATCCCATTGAGCTTGGCACGATTTGCGGACTATGGTTTAAACTGCAGAAGAACCCACGCGGAAGGAAAATCCGAAGGTAGTGAAGGATGATCCGGTTGCTAAGAATCTGAAGAAGAATCCGAAAGTTGAATGAAAATGCTCGGTGGGTTATATCAATAAGAATATTTGAAATCTGCCGTACCTGATAGTAATAATTAAACGTTCACATGGTAGAATCGGCTCTTTATTACAGTTCCTCCAATTTTTCAATAATTTGTGTTTCAACATGTTTAGAATCAAATCAAATGTATCCATATTTATCCTAGTATAAGAATGAAATTTATCAGGATATTTACGAAGGTCGTACAATCTACAGATCTCCCCATCACGTTTTCTGTTTCGGTTTCTAGGATGCATTGCGAACTCTCTTTCCTTGTTCATGATAAAGTAAAGCATGCTTGACGACGTGAAATATTCTTCATCAGATGAATTCATGCTTAAATCACTTGAAACACTCAAATTATCTCGAATACTTTTCACACTCACGCGTGCGGCATCGCTCTTAATGTCGCTTTCAGTATGCCATAAAACGCTTTGCTCGCCTCATCCCTTCGCTTTGATTGACGCCGACGCATCACAACGCGTCCCTATGCCATGAGTATGTCATCGGCGTTACGCAAAACTCAACCGACTGCTGCAGCGCTTGCTACGATGACAGAAAAACTTCGTCAAAAATTAATTACAACTCAAGTTAAAGTTATAGTTTCTATGTGCGCAGGAACAGATTTGGTTGTCAAAGAGTTTAAAAATATACAAAGCTTTCACGAACCTAAGTTATAATGGTCTAACTAATCAATCAATACTTAATAATCTGCATATAATGTTACCATTTATTCATACATTAGCAAAATAATTATAATCTGTTTGCTAATGACACTGTCACAATATCCCAAGACCAGGATCCATCACCATTCTATTTGATGATATTGGTCATATAAATTATATGTTATGAATATATGCAAAGATTATGAACTCGTATATTATCAAAAAATAGCGAAAACAGAAAGTGAATTGGAAAATCCACAATGCTAATATGAAATTCGATACGAGCGACGGGACTGGTAAATGCACTACAACGGGTGGCCGCATGATACATTTAAGCTTGAGCATAAAACCGACATGTAGATCGAGCTCATATCGCAGAACGCTGTTCTAAGTTATTGTTCTTGTGTAAATCGAGACTTCCCACAATGTGACCAAATGAGGAATCCGATACGTTGCAAAATTGAAAGTAACATTTGCATGCTGATGATTTCTGGTTCCCACCATCGCATCGCACCGGATGATCTGGATCTGCTCCGTCACCCATGGTGCAAAACCGGAACATTCGCAGCAGGTAAATTATAAGGGACGAAAAATTACAGAATTATTCCTGTTTCAACTGACCGCCACCGCGATGTCGAACATCGACGAGGCTGTTTTATTCAGTTTTCTCTAGGAAATTTATCTTCCCCAGGTGATGTCATAGTGTGGTCAGGAGAGACATCAACAGGTTCTTCGCTTTCACTCCAGCCTACATTATCCGTCTCATTCTACATACATGGATGTTTGTGGACAGTCATGCTATTTCCCCCTCAGCGAAGATCAGGTCGCCGGTGACCTGTTGTTGTGCTAACGATATGGGAATATTAAACTATAAAGGAGTTTATCTGTATAATTTGCATAAGTCTTCTAAATTTTCTCGGGTTCGTTTCGGGCAGTCGTATTTTAAAGGTTTGCCTAACACAGCCCATACGAGCAGACGTACACATTGAAACACGATGATAAATGCGTATTGTATGAACGCGGGTTGTTCGCCTGTGCAAAATATTGATGAGGCTGAAACCTGCTCCGGTGGAATCAACATATGTTGCAAATCAGCTGAAAAAAAACTGTGATAATAGATATTCTCGATGCAGATTCTTTGGATTTTAGAAATGGAAATCATGACTATAACCATACAAATGGTTAAGGAAGCCATTTAAATCTGCTGCATTCATAACATAATTTTAATTAGAACCGGCTAAGCCCAAATTTCTCTCGTCTCTTAGAAGTTTTTTTTTTAATTACAAGCTAAGTATTTAAATCAGCGCTGGTAATAGTCGTTTCGAGTCATTTGGATTAATTTGCAGATAACTTGTTTCAGACGCGGAATTTCTGAGTATGCTACATGATGATTTTATTTAATAGATATATTTATTTTTTAAAGCTCTACCAAAACTAATTTACAAAGCCAAGTTTTAATTTTATAAGCAACAAATAAGAAAATTAAAAAAAAATACTAAGTTGAATGGATAAAATCGATTACTCGCGGTCGTCTCGAGGTTAAAATGAATAAAAAGTGTGATGGGAATTTCGAACATGCCATATATAACAATACTTTTCTGATATTTATAACAACAATTTGTAAATTGAACGTTTTCCATAAAAAAATCACTCATTCACACACACCCACACTCACACAGCCCTCCAAAATTTAACCTAAACATGTGAGTTAATCAAGCTATAATCTATAATTAATGTGAAAAACACATAAATAAGAAATCGGTACTCGGTCTACCTCGAGCCTGAAGAAAATCATAAAGCTCAGATCTGATATGATGAAATTGAAGCTCTTGACTAGTTATCAAGGGGTGAGTCGCTAAGAACAGTGTGCTAGGCACGCCGAAGTAGAAAATCTGACACCATAACGGAACATGTGTGGCACTCTGTGGCACACTTTTGACATTTGTACTTGGTAAAGATATAACCTGGCAACCCTGGAAATCGAACGTGCACTGTGGTGTCGTGCCCTGCTGGCATGGGCCATCGGGTCCGGGACTTGTAATATTCCTTGCTCGGTTGTGGTTGTCTGGGTAGGCTGTTGATCTACTGAAGAGTAGAGGATGGCTACTTCCATAGCGATCACTTGACAGTAGATCGTTGCCCTAGTAGCACACTTGTTGCAAAACAGTCAAAGTAACTCTAGTGTGAACCATCTAAGTCACATTCAAGTAATTGCAACCAATTATGACAGATTCGTGTTGCATGTGTGTATTATCTTCCACAATACTAGGAGCACGCGAAGGAAAGAGCACCCACTCCATTTGCCCGCTAACACGCGTGTGCGATGCAACCATGCCTAGGAAGACAAAACCAAAAAACGGGAGGTCGCCGGTGTATTGGTGGACAGAGTCGATTGCCGACCTGCGCAGAACATGCCTCCACGCAAGACGAAAAGAGCCCGCCTTCTATTCACAATCCGTAAGCAATGGGGAGCTGGCATTTCCACTATTCCCATCAAGAGTACTTTAATCGGGTGTCCTGATGGTCACTCCCATTTCTCAGTATAGCATTAATTGTTTATATGTTCATATTTATATACGAGAAAGGTATTACGGCATGCGTTTCTGTTGTTCTGATGCAAATTGGCATCATCGTAAAAAAATGCTTCGAACAAAGTGTTACAAGAGGTATTCGGAAGACGACTAGATACGCGTCTAAGGGCAAGTGGCAACGAGAATGGAGCAGCTCCACCAAAGGTCAGTGGGCCCATCTACTAATTCCGGAGCTATCCGGATAGGTCGATTGGTCAACCGGTGAAGTAAATTCATAATTCTTTTAGACAGTACCTGCAGCGGTATGGGTACGCCAAGTCGCATAGACGCATAGAAAACTTCGCATGTGCTTGCTTAGACGGCGTTAGAAAAGGCATGATGGCCGAGATCGATCGAAGCGCAACCCCAGATAACCTTTCCAGAAGATGTATCAAGCCCGGGACATCTGGGACCTTATAAAAACAGCGTCATCTCAAATCGTCCTACAACTCCAAAATAGATGGCGCAACAAACAGCGGGAGGTCTTAATGGAGTAGCTTACTACTAAAATTCTTAGACGATGTGGGTGTTCAAAGCACAATATTGATCAAATTCTAACATTGTTCAGGTTCAACTATTGGTCTAAAGTACTACCGTAATCGTCGTGGTAAAATTTGCGATTGGCAACTGCTTTGAAAGGTCATAAAAAACATTTAGCAATAACACCATACGAAAAAGCTAACGTTCTTATCGTCCCAGCATGCACCAAATTGCGAAAACAGGCACTCCGAAAATATATGGCGAGGTTCTCAGCTAGTAGCCAGTATGCAAACTGATAGACGACGAAAGATATGTAAATATGGGCTTTGGGAATCATCCTTGGAAAATGTAGTCACTGTTCGAGGAGATGTCTCCAACGCATATAAATTCATTTTTGCTTATTTTATTTGGCTAGCGATTTACAGCTACGGATACGAAACTCAAGTTTTCGTTTTAAATGAAACTATAAACTCTTGTTTCTACAAGAAGGAGTAGCTGAAAAAACGCATTCTACCATTCATCAAAGTATAAAAAGACTTCTAGTAAGATTTTGCTAGCTGCCACTACAGTCGAGAGACACTTCAGTGGTACCGTGGCAACAAGGTGGATTTCATCGAAAAGGGCCTGAATCCACCAAATTGCCATCAATTTATCCCGATCGAGAAAAATTGGGCAATTGATAAGCGGAAACTGCATAAACCTTTGGAGTTTAGGTCACTAGACTCTTCTTCCATGTCCTGTTTGGTTGCTTGCTTACTCGTTAAGAACAGAATCTTGCTTCCAGACGGATTTTTTAAACGGTAAAGTATTTCAATGCTATTTCATTATCTGACAGCTCGGGCTTTGCTTTGATATTTCTCATTACTTTCAAATTCAGCTGGCGATCGTAAGATTCACTATGAATTTGGGCATTATTCAACTATTTTCAGTTGTCGCACACGTACAATCAGGTCTGGCCTATTTGGATGTTGAACGTGAATTTTCCTCACTGTTCTTCTATCTGTAATAACTTTTGGCTCTGAAATTTTAACCACCGGAAAAGAACCACTTCCTAAATAAACCACTGTCCAAAAAATCCAAGTTTGTTAATTCCCGCACCCTTCAGCTTAAACGCGAACGTGGTTTTATTTTTTTAAATTCAACAAATGCCATTTGAAGTTTAAATGGAAATTACTATGAAGAAGGATTTTTTTTCGTAAACAGTTTACTAAGGTCTGTATCCGCAATAATCCGGACCCCTCAAAACATGAATAAAACATAAATTTTGCATTATATTTCCGTCGTAGTTGTTTATTTCAGATTCATGGGATGTGTTTTAACAATTCGTGAAGACAAAACATAGTTATTCGGTATTTGCATAAAATTTTCGAACTTTGCGCTTAGCTCCGTCCATTAGGGTTTGTACAGACTCTTCCGAAATCGTAGAAGCCATCTTGTCCAAATTTGCTGGAAGTGTTTGATGTCTTTGATTCCTTGCTTCTTTCCAGAAAGCTTCCGCTTCATCAGAGCCCAATATCTCTCGATTGGTTGTAGCTCTGGGCAATTTAGTGGGTTTGAGGTTTTTGGTAAAATGTCCACTTGATTTGCTTGGCCCTGCCTTTCGGTTCAGAAAGGGGTATGGGCGCGTTCTGTAGAGTCGGTCGCGGCAGATTTTATGTGTGAATCGGCTGCCCCATCAACGTTCAAAAGTGCCTGAACCAAATGGACAGCTTGTAATGATCACTTGAGAATGCGATGGGGGATCATTGGCCTGTTATTCACAAATGATGATGGAATTGAGTAAACGAGCGAAAACTCAACGGGAATGATCTCTCATATGCACCCGTCGAACCATTCTGAACGGCCGTTGTGAGAATATCACCATGAAAATCTCACATGCATATAGCGTGTTACCAATCACTAATCATTTTTCCTATCTGTTCTCTGTCATATCCTATGACCACGAGCAATATTATATGGTCATCCTAAAGTCAACTCTTCAAATGCAGTAAAATCGTGACAACACAGAGCAATCAAGAACGGTATAAACCCTAACCAATTTTACTTTCAGACAACTTTTCTAACACAAGGTAAGCAATCAAATCACCACTACAAAATATACTGAATATCATCATATCAACATAATATATAACGAGAAAAGGGAGGGACCATCAGGGCACCCAAGTGAAACGATTTGGATAGAGAGCATGGGACTGCCTAATCCCTATTGTTAACATTTCGCGGAACGAGGGCGAGCTCTTCGACCCCATCTATTGGGTTTATTCTGTCAATTTAGAGCTCGACTCTAATGCTGTGGGTGTGAACTTGTTTTTGGAAGAAAATTCTCTTCCCTATATTCGCGGGTCTCGCGCAAGTATCTCTGCTTACTCTGCTTAATGTTTTTGGCCCTTCATACAGGAGCTTGAAGATCACAAACAACTATAAAATCCTGATCAAATCGTTTTTCAGATTATTCCACTGCTATGGAAAGTTACCTGGCTACAATAGATGGTAGTATCTCATCATCATCATCATCAATGTTCACTTGATTTGCTTGGTACCACTCCATCACAGTTTTAGCATAGTGGCATGATGCCAAATCGGGCCAGAATAAAGGTTTTTCTTTGTGATTTTTGATGAAGAAAGAGTGCAGACACTCTTTCTGATAGATCTCCTAGTTGATTGTGCCTGTAGTGACGAAAGATATACTCTTTTTGCCACACGTGCAAATTGCATGCCACAGAAGGTATTTTATGGGAAATTTCGATGCCTTCTTCGTTCTGAAATGCTCAGCTGTAGCTACAGCTGTAGCTGGCCATAGCAGAATAATAAACCAGCCCTGGAAGCTGCTTGGAATCCTCCAGGATATAAGTGTCATCGTCGATAACAACGCATGAAAACTTCGCCAAATATTCGCAGTACACGCAGTACAGATTTTTACTTTATACGACTTAAGTCCCAAACGTTGTTTTAATTTTTGGATAAAACCAGGCGACATCCCAATTTTACGAGCCACCGTTCGAATGGAGAGATTTGGGTTTTTCGTTAATATCCTTTTCACCTTTCGGTCCATGACAGGATCAGCGCGTCCAATGTTTTTGTCACTTCTCGGTTTCCTCTCCACCGTCCAACGTTCCGAAATTCCGAGCACATCGTGAACAGTAGATTTAGGCAAATCCAATGTTTTTGCAAGGTCCCGTATTGACAAGTCAGGATTTGCCGTATGCCCGTACAAAATTCGCTCGCGCACCTGTTTATCTTTCGTCGCCATCTTGAATACTAAACATGAAATGTAAACATCAATCATAGTCTTTTTCATCATAGACTTTCAGCTATACCAAAGTGATTTTTTTCATTCCTACGTGCAATATTTCAAAAGTTACAATGATTTGAAGGCGTCCTGATTAATGAGAATACAGATTTTAGCCTTTTCCAAGCCTCTTCTAATGGAAATTTCTTCAGCTATTGTTACAAAAAAATTTCTCAGCGACAACTTTGCCAAAGATCGTCCTTCAGCCAATTGTCTAATAGTTATTGATCAAGCAACTGCTCTGTCAGCAACACTGTGCAGAGTGCATCAGTTGCCATGGCTTCCAGAAACATCAATGTTTCGTGATAAGTTCAGCAGTTTCGTGTTAGAAGTTTAGCTCCTAACTTTTAAGACATATTGATTGACCTAGATTTAAAAGTGAGTTAAACACAAATTTGAAGTTTCCCTAGTAATTCCCATACAAATTGGCTGAGCAAAGTTAGTTTCGAACTATGGACTGTTCCGATAATTATAAATACACTTATAATTTTACCGTCAATTCAACATGTGTGCAGTATTCCAACATTGTTTGGCTACCTCCTGTTGTTTACATCCAAATTAAACTGATGTTGTAATTTTTTTCAATTTTTCGCATGGAAGTTTGAAAATGCGTTGTCTATCTTCCGAGCAAATAGAACGGATTGTGTACAAACGGTGCACCGTCAGTGGTCTTTCGATCAGAAACCTGGAAGAAGGTGTGAGCGTCGGAGCAGTTCAAACCACATTATGGAAGTGTCAACAACAGTGCTCTTTCGTTGATTCACAGAGACGGGGTAGAAAACCCGGTCCCGCTGACCCTACAATCGACAGAAAGGTAAGGGACTATTTCAAGCGTCATCCTTCAACATCAGTCCGAGATGTGGCGAAAAAACTAAGTATCGCGAAAAAGCTAGGTGACTAATGCATGCCAAGGAGAGAATGGGCCTGCAGACTCGTTGGTAGGAGAAGCAGCCAAAACAAAGCACCGAACAGGCTGAACCTCTGAATACCAGGGCTCGGAAGCTGTACGACAAACTGCTGACCAAAAAATCGGGCTTTGTTTCATGGACGATGAAACCTACATAAAACTCAATTTTAAAACATTGCCGGGACCACAGTTTAAAACCTCGCCGAAGGGAATGCATGTTCCTGTATCAGTGAAAGCCATTTACACCAAACAATTTGGCAACCAGGTAATGGTATGGCAGGACACATATGGATGTGGAAAAATATCTCGTCAATACATTACGACAGATTCAATGAATGGTCAAATCTCAATGTCAAATCTACGTGAAGGAGGTTGCTACTCTTGATCAAACAGCATAACAAGCCTACAATCTTCTGGCCTGATCGTGCTTCCTGCCATTACACTAAATATGCACTGGAGTGGTACAAAAGGAACAATGTTGCAAGGAGATGAATCCAACAAACTGCCAAGAGATTCACCCTATAGAAACTTTCTGGGCTTTGATGAGGGCGAAGCTGAGAAAACACATGAAACCAGCGGAGAGTGTTGAAAAATTTAAGAAAAAATTGCCAAAAGTGGTGAACATGGTAGGAGAAAGCATTGTGAAGAAGCTTATGCGTAGTGTTGAGGAAAAAGTTAGAGAACTCGCTTACCCTACGAAAAATCAAGCAAATTGAAATAAGGATGGAAAAACAACATTGCTATTTACTATGCTTGAGGATAAAATAAACAAAAATCACAGAAAGTGCATTTATATTTTTCGAAATAGTCTATAAATGAGTTTAAATTTCTGGAACTATATATTGACCTAATTTGAACTCGTTTAAGCATTGTTGCGTATCGTTGATCGTACCTACGTTGTGTTTTTACTCATTGTTTCAATCGCAGCGCACTATACGATAGTGGCCACCGAATCAGCCCGACGAGGGGATCTTATCTCGATTTCACGGGTAACCAGCTTCCATATAAATCGCGCTGCTAAAGCCAGCAACAGGATGACGCAGCAAGCAGCTACGATATGATCAGGTCCAATTCCCGAATCCAACTTGATTGCGGGGGACGGTGATTGTTGCTGCTGTTGCTGCTGCTGAACTATTATTTCTTCTCTTTCTGGTCTTGATTCCTTGCTACCCATGGCTAGTTCGGATAAAGCAAGGCGACAACCTATCGCTAGGATGGCATTTTCAAGAATGTTTTATTTCAACCTAACTAAACGTTGTCCGCCCGAGTGGCGGCACACCAAAACTGCTTACGCGTTTAAAATGGATATATGATGCTGGCCATTTACTAATGTGCCAACGAATGTTTACGTAATCAAATAAATGCGCGACTGCACATCGCAACTAACTAGCGACAGTGATCCACACAAATGTGATCACAATGTAAAATGATAATTTAAACTATAACATAAACCGGCCACCTTGAAATATTAAATTTCAACAAATAAAAATTATAAACATTTTCAATTCGTACTCTAAACATATTTGACAGCTTATATTCTAGGTATGATGACATCCTCGATGCTTCAATCCTCAGCAGGGGTGCTGTCTTCCTCTTCGACTGCTGATAATGGACAGATTTTGGATATGGGTCGCTGGAAACCTCCAGATGCGGTGCGTACAGTTACCACACGGCAGATGCCGTCCGGTCCGGGATGAAGAGACTCAATTCGAGCCAAAGGCCAACGACATGGGGGTAGAAGATGGTCCTGTAGAATCACTAGTTGACCAATTCTGAGTGGAGTATGAGCTGGATTGGCAGTGGCCTGCCTATTCAGCTCCCGCAGATATTCTGTACGCCAACGATCCCAAAAGAGTTGTAGCTTCTGTTGAATTAGTTGATATCTGTCTAAACGATTAGAGGGTATTTTTCTGATGTCAATTTCCGGTAATGAATGCAATGATGAACCAATCAAAAAATGCCCTGGAGTTAGAGCCTCGTAGTCATTACAATCCCCGGTTAATGCATGTAATGGTCTAGAGTTCATACAAGCTTCCACTTGAGTAAGAAGCGTAATGAGGTCTTCGGGTAGTAACGATGTATTGCCAATTTGCCGTAGCATATGAGTTTTCGCTGTTTTTACTGCAGCCTCCCACAAACCTCCAAAGTTAGGTGCACGAGGTGGAATAAGATGCCATTTGATTCCCTCGTTGACTAATGCGTGTGCGATATTCTGTTCTTCCAGTTTTGAATTTAACATTTTGTAAATTACATGTAGCTCATTTTTAGCTCCAATAAAGTTCGTTCCGTTATCCGAATGAATATGCTCAGGTTTGCCTCTTCTGGATATGAATCTTCTTAATGCTGACAGAAAGGCAGCAGTCGATAGGTCGCTTACAAGTTCAATATGCACTGCTTTGGTGCTGAAACATACAAATATGGCGATGTAGGCTTTTATCGCAGTCGCCTTACGGTATGCTGCTTTGATGAAAACCGGTCCACAATAGTCGACACCGGTGCTAGAAAAGGGACGACTGCAACGAGTTCGGGACGCTGGTAATTGCCCAATAGGCTGGCGCATTGGACGCGGGTTTGCTCTAATACATTTATAACAATTTCGGATGACACTGCGAACTGCTTTTCTTCCATTTAGCAGCCAGAATTCATCCCGTAGGTAAGACAATGTTGATGAGACTCCTCCGTGTAGAAGTTTGCAGTAGCGGCTTTCGATCATTAGTTTTGAAAAAGGGTGAAACCCTGGCAAAATAATAGGGTGCTTCACGGAATATGCTTCCGACGATAAGTTCAGCCGGCCACCAACGCGAATTATTCCGTCCTCATCTAGGAATGGATTCAAAAGTTTCAATTTGGTATGTTTGAGTAAAGGAAGATCCTTATTTAACCGTTTGATTTCTTCTGGGAAAACTTCCGATTGTACAGATCGCACCAAAATCTTAGTGGCATTACCTCGCTCCTCTGGCGTAACGGTATAACAGGTTATTCTTTGGTTTTTGGTGCGACAATTATTAATGAACCGGAGGCAATAGGATGCCACGTTGATCAGTTTGTTGTATGATGAAAATAAAGTAAACAGGAAGTTTGGCTCCGTGTTTATAGAAGTTGCCTGTATTGACACATTTGTAGCTTTGACTTCTAGATCCAGGTCGGGTGATAACTTTGGGGTACTTCCATTAACGGGCCAAGATTCTGACGGTCCGGCTAACCAGGAAGGCCCCTCGAACCATTTGCGATTTTGTACTATCTCTTCGGGGAATAGGCCTCTAGAGACCAAATCAGCTGGGTTATCCAGTCCGTTTACATGCAACCATTTTGCGACAGGAGTTAGGGTTTGAATTTCTGACACACGATTTGCCACGTATGTCTTCCAGGTGTGTGGTGAGGCTTTCAGCCAATGTAGAACAACAGTTGAATCTGACCAAAAAATCGTACTTTCCGGTTGCATATCTAGGGCTTTTATAACCTTGTCATATAATTGTGCTCCTAGTAGAGCCGCGCACAATTCCAATCTAGGAAGAGTGACTCGTTTTAAGGGTGCTACCCTTGATTTCGACGCAAGAAGACTAATTTTGACTCCTTCAGCTCCAGTGGATTTGGCATACATACAAGCTCCATAGCCTAGTGTAGAGGCGTCCACAAAACAATGCACTTCAAAGTTACTTCCAGGAGTGAATGCATATCGGGTTATGCGCAATGTCTCCAGTTTTCCCAACTGGCGATGTATAGTTTCCCACTGATGAGCAATACCGGGTGGGACCACATCGTCCCAATTTAACGATAAGGTCCATAATTGTTGCATAATGACCTTGGATTTGAATATTACTGGCGCAATTAGACCCAGCGGGTCGAATAATTGCGCGATTTGGGACAAGATGCGCCTTTTTGTTAAAGGGCTTTCCGGTGTTTGGATGTTTATGACAAATTGGAACGAATCCGTGCAGGGCTCCCAAAGTATTCCGAGTGTTTTTATGTTTTCCTGTTCTTGGAATTTCAATGTGGATTGTGTAGCAGTTTCTCCTGGCGCCAGATCTGCCAACACTGCTAACGAGTTAGAACACCATTTTCTTAATTTAAAACCTCCTTTGACCAGCAACGCGTTCAGTTCATTTCGTAATTGAATAGTTTTTTCCTCGGACTCTTCCCCGCTAATCAAATCATCCACGTAAAAATCTTTCTCTAGCACCGCCTTTGCTAGAGGGTATTGTTCGCCTTCGTCTTCAGCTAATTGTAATAATGTTCTCGTGGCTAGAAAGGATGATGGGCCCAGTCCGTAGGTGACTGTATTGAGCCTATAAGTTTGTATATGCGCATTCGAATGAAATCGATATACTGCTTTCAAAAGTGCTCGGTCGATGGGTGCTATCAAAATTTTTCGATACATTTTCTCTGCATCTGCTACCAAAGCGATACGATGCTTCCTAAATCTTGTAACTATGGCCAATAAATCCTGTTGCACAACAGGTCCAACTAATAGAACTTGATTCAGTGAATATCCGGTAGTTGTCTTAGCCGATCCATCAAATACAACACGCACTTTCGTGGTGGTGCTGTCTTGCTTGAAAACCGCGTGATGCGGCAGATAGCGTCCATGGAAATGATCCGACTCCATTTCTTCAATTAGTTCCATATGACCCAATTGTACATATTCCATCATGAATTTATCATAATCATTTTTTAGCTGAGGATTTTTTGCAAATTTCCTTTCCATCCATTGTAATCGTTTTACAGCCACTTCTCGAGATTCCCCAATCATGCCCTGAAAATTGTCCTGCTTGGGGAGCTGCACTATATAGCGCCCTTCTTCATTTCGTGTGGTGGTTTGCTTGTAAATCTCTTCACATTTAGCTTCCTCGAGTGAGTAATTCTGAGATTGAACTTCTTCGATGTGCCAGAACTTCTCAATTTGAGTTTCCAGCTTTTCCAGTGTATTAGCATGGCAGGCGATGCTGTAGGTGTTGATGTTGGTTTCTGATCTTCCAGACACCAACCATCCAAAATCGCTTTCAATTAGCATTGGTAAATTAGATTGCAAATGAATCCTCCCATTCTTGATGAATTTGTAGTAGTGCTCGGCACCGATAATCATGTCCACATTACAGCTAATATGGAACTCCGGGTCCGCCAGCTTTACCTCAGGCGGTATATTCCAATTCTTTGTGGTGATACTCACGGTAGGCAAATCGTTTGTCACCTTGTTAACAACCAAAAATTCTACAGGAACGGACATATTATTAATCCGGGAGCGTATGTGCGTAATCGATGTGTGTTTGATCCGAGTGGATGCTCCGTCCACGCCCGTAATTTCAATATTTGCCTTATGTAAGTCAAGCATTAGCAATTGCTGCAATCTTTTCGAGATGAGATTGGCCTGAGAGGCACTGTCCAAAAGTGCTCTCGCCAAATGTTCTTTTCCGAATTTATCCACAATTATCAGCACTACGGTGGATAGGAATACATTAATGCTTCGTAAAGCCATGTTGGCTGCTAAAGTCGATGCCGTGGTGGCAGTTGCACTTTTTTCTTCATGTTTATCTGTTCCCGTCGGTGAGGATTTTTCTGCATGCTTACCTTCCTTTAGGCTGTTTTTTGGACTCTCATGGCCCGGATGTAACCAAGTATGGTGACGTTTTCCGCAAGTTCTACAATTCAATTGAGACTGGCAATTTTTGGCAAAATGCCCAGAGTATAAACAGTTGCTGCATAATCTCTTACTTTGAACTATGCTGAATTTTTCCTTATGCGCAGATTAGCGAGGCAACTAATGTTAGTCATCATAAAGCACCAAAATCCGCTTTGGATACTATATTCCCTCCAGAATTCTTTAACTTAAATATGCCAAATGAACCAATGATATAATCTGTATTTCCATTCATATTGTGCTACACGGTCCAATGAGTATTGTTGAACAAGAATTGAAACGCAAAAAAAAAATCTACTGCCACCAGAAATCGTGACCAATGAACTGATGTTTTCGCTGCTCTCTTTTCTTTATGACCATTATTGGCCTGTTACAGTCATCATCTCGAAGCGCCAGGATCAGGTAACCCCTTTCGCAGCGAGGCTAAATGGTACACGGCTGAAACATGATCCCATCCAACCATTAACCTCACTTGGCCAAGCTACATAGAAGAAATGATCCGCTTGCATAATCCTTACCCTCTCTAGAGCATCTATAGGTAATATAATATCGGCTGACTGCTGAAGCATCACCATTGCGGTCTTCGCGGAACATTGACGACCGACATGATTTGTTCGTTACCTATTAAGAAAACCCATCCATTTAACCGTCCTGTTGCATCGCTTCTCAGTGGGTCCCGGCTAGTCGGACGGGGTGAGCAAATTAGCCACGAAAAATCTTCAAAAGCCGATATTGCTCCGGAGCAGTGCCGTAAATCCGATCGCAAATCTTGCTTCCTCAGGCGCGGAGAGATTACCGACAGATTAGGGGGTTATTTATTTTGCTGCTCTTTTCTTCTTGTTGTTGTGCCGCTGCACCGCTACTTCTGTCTTTCTATTGGATACGCCCGTCGTCACCAACACCGCCGTCGTCGGTGTCTTTCCCTTTGAGTTTAGGATCAAATGTTGCAGCGCACTGACGTTCAACTCTTTGGCAGCTGGAGCAAATTGAAATAGCAGATCAAACGGTCCTGAACGGTCTTATCAATAATGGCGATCTCGATTTATGTGCTCTATTAGTTTGATTCATTCCGTACATTTGCGGCGCCTAACAACAGTGGCAGTTATCAAAAGACAGTCGAAACTAATTTTCTTGTTTGCTTTGTTTTGGCAGTTTAATTAGTTTACTGGTTTGTTTGGAGTTCTTTATTTTGCCATTAACACTTCTTCTGATTTTCTGTTCCACTTAGTTATTTTGAAATACAAAGCAAACATCTTTTTTATCTTTCTTGGCATTTCAAATTTGTAACTTATCACAATTCAGTTATTATCTGCATTCATCTTAGTGGGCCAAAAACTCTTTTACAGTTATTAATTGAAAGCTTTCGATATCATTGCCATGTTTGCACCAGTATTCCTATGTGGCTATTACTATTATAATGTATGCCCACAGCCCTTAACAAAAAATCCTAGACCAGACCGGGAATCGAACCCACATAGTTACTTCCATGATCTTGCCTTGCTCAACCGCGATTACCGACTGCGGCAGTGGAGGACCCAAAATACGAAACATATGCGGTTGCAAAATAGCTGACAAGACTTTTTCGGTCGGACTAGGTCAAATTGAAATCAAAATTAATGTCGCAAGTCACGATCCAACTCGGTAATGATAACGAGAACGAGAAACTTTTGTCAATTCCTGGCCAAACACCACCGCAGCGCACTGACTGCTAGCGGTTCAATTGGTCACGTGCCGGCACTACCTGACTATTTTCAGACGTTTCTTTCCCTAACGCGATTCGATCTACATATAGATAGGCATACGAGATCTATCCACTCTAGATCAAACCGATACCGCGTCCAATTGATTTGTAACACATTTTGACAGGAGTTTTGTTGCCGGTCACACTTTCAATTATGGACTTAGCCTAATTTGCGTCGCATTAGGAACGCCATAGTCCCCTTGGACGCGGTGCGAGCAGTGAAATTGAGGTTCGTCTGGCTAAGTAGTTGCGCAACTCACGAACCATGGACAATGATTTTAGGACTCAATTGTCATTTGTGCCTACTACTGTTGGCTAGCTACCATGCCTGGTGTGGGCTAGAGAAATTAACATTCTCTTCAAAGGATAGCGTTTAGCTAGAGGGTTGACTTGCGAAATCGAAAAGCTATCTCATTAATCATGTCTTCTCAGAGAATAGTTGAAGGCACTTTTTTGTTACTGCAAAGCATTCTCCATGTCAGAGATTGTGTGATAACTTCGAGCAGTAGTTTGGCTCCCAGTTGGGTTCAATAAAAATAAAACAATATTCCAAATACATTTTGATTAATTCATACATTTTCGTTTGTTTGGATATGACCTTCCGATTCAACCCTCCCCTTTCACTAGCTCCTTGAATTTATTAGAAATCTAATCTAATCTAATACAAACGCTGGTACGAGAAAGCACCCTGGAAACAATTGGGTTAGATGACGTCCAACTTTTTTTTTGTCAAAATTTATGCTTGCAGTATATCAAAGGCATGACACAAGCGTCAAAGTGGCCAAGCCTACTGTGGTGCATTTACCTCAAAAGATTATTCTGTCAAATGAGTTGTGAATCTGACGCTCCGGGGTAAAAATAATAAAATAATATTAAACTAAATCATGAAAAGCCCAAGTTATGATCAAAATGATAACGAAAATAATGAAAATGTGCAATCAAAAAGCAATGTCATAAAGAGTAGTACACAGAAAAAAATAAACATATCAAATTGTTCCAACAATAATGCACATAAAGGGAACGCGGTAAATAATGTAAAATTATGCGAGAAACTAATATTACATGACGCACTTTCATTTCACAGTTACTTTACAGGTCGTAAAGCTCGATTCAAAGTAAATTTGGACGTAATGTTTAATACACCACCGCGTCCCTGGTGGTTGGAACAAAAAACGTTTGACAGTCATTTGTTGATGTTTCATTGACAATTTGAGAAATTGGTGAACAGTGTTTCTCGATTGATCGTCGCATCTCGATATTGCGGTTCATGAAACATGAGAAGAGAAAATTAACTGTGCACAAACATCAAGAGAATCCTTCGTGGTCTGCCTCAAAAATAGCAAAAGTGTTAAAATTCCCAAAGTCAACGGTGTGTCTTGTTATCAAACGTTACAAGGATACTCTGAGTGTGGATAAAGCACAGCGCATCTCTCATAAAAGTGGCATTAGAGACAAAGAGCTGATGAAAAAGGTGTTGAGGTACGTGATTTGGCAAAGAAATGCAATTCCAACTTTCCCACCGTGCGTAGAATCCTTTCAAGAGAAGGATATACGCCTTTTTGTGCCAGTAAATATTCGAATCACTCCATGAATCAAAATTTAGTGGCCAAAAAGCAAGCACGATTTCTATACGAACGAGTTTTGACGAAATTTGATTGTTGTATTTTAATGGATGAGAAAATATATGTCGAAATGGATTATAAACAAATTCCCGGACGGAAATTTCACCTTGCAACAAGTCTTGGAGATGTTCCTTCCAGGTATAAATTTGTTTTTGCTGATAAGTTTGCTCGGAAACTAATGATTTGCCAAGCAATCTGCTACCAAGGTTTTCATGACATCTCACCCAATGACGTCGAAGGTTTACATTAGAGTGTCTGAAAAAGTGGATTTTATCCTTCATTCGGCAAAACAAGACCAACGTTAAGTTTTGGCCGGATCTAGTCAGCTGCCACTACTCTAAGGAGGTACTAGAATGGTATACTGCAAACAATGTTAATTTCGTCGCCAAAGAGATTAATCCTCCGAATTTCCCTGAGTTCAGACCGATCGAAAAATATTGGGCAATTGTCAAGCGAAAACTTCGAGGATGCGGTAAAGAAGTGACAAGTGCACAACAAATGCGTTTAAAGTAGAATACGTTCGCCGGTACAGTGTCACCAGCGACTGTGCAATCACTCGTTACATATTGTTTGAAAGCCGATTAAAAAACCTTTTGTTTGACGTTTTGATCAACTGTGCATATTGTTTAATTCTTGAGTTATGATCACTTGAATGCATCCAAATTTACTTTGAATCTGGCTTTAGCTGCATTTAAAACCGTCGTGAAATGTTATGCATACTCTGGTGAACTGTTGAATGTACCAAGTTCATTCAAACCAACACATAAATAGAAATAAAGAGAGGTTCTGGATCAGCAAAGGCAAAAGTAATACAAGTTTTTGCAAACAAAGCCTTTATCTTTTAGCTGATCCGCTTCTGAAGAGCGTATTCTTCTATTTTTCTTGAACTGATAAAGAACCTCCCTTTATTTTTATTTATTATCATCTAAGAGAAGGATTTTTCTTGCCCGATTGTCGTGTGATGCACCCTTAGAAAAATCATGTAAATTTAAGCCTACTTGGATGCACATAAAAGGAGCGGCCCGTTGAAAAGACATTAAACTCGAAATAATAACTTACGTAACAAGACTTAAAATAAGTTGAAGAGTACAATATGGCATTTTCCAAATGCTGCTAGTGTTTAGGCAAATACAAAAGCCTCTTAATGCTAGTTTTAATCTCAAGTATCTAGTTCTAGTTACCGTCAGAAAAACTCAAGGTGCTGTAATCACATTTATTACAACCACCAATGGCAAACATTGTATTGGTGAAAATTCATCACCAAGTGCTTGAGAACACTTAAATTAAAATACTGCCAAACCCGGTCGTTTGTCATAGTCAAAAATATATGTGAGGATGTCTAGAGGTTGTCGCCAGGTTCGAATTAATGAATACGACTCTGCGTAACCGCAATTTACTGAAAATGTTGAATTTGAGAACATTTACCCCAAATCTAATTGATTTCAAGACTTTACCTTTAATTTTCGAGCAATGTTGCAGATTATGCAACATGCAGTAATTGTTTTGTAATCTGATAAGGAATACAGTAAATTTGATCTTATAAGTGGTCATAGCGCGTGAAACTGACTGCGTTAAAAATATTTCTTGACACTAAAGACAACGATCATGTTAATTTAAGGCATTCAAATCTCAGTCTACAGTAGCTATTTTTGACGCTCTGTGGACTTGGAGTTGAGGTTACCAAATATATTTTAGAAACTATCGTAAATTTGGCATTTAGAATGAACCTTTAAGAGTGTCAGTATTTGTTATTTTGGGTTTCGAGTAAGTCAATACATCAAATAGAACAAACACTTGATTCATATCTATCGTTGAGTCTAAAAAAAATTAACGTGCAACAAGGATTACACCACCGGTAATATTCATTATTTTTAAGAGTGTGTACGATGTAGGATATGTGCTACCACCCATTGTAGCATGAAAACTAGGTCCGACAGCAATGGGCTCCTCTCTGTTTTTTTTTTTTTTTTTTTTTGTTTATTTGTGACACTTTACACCAGAAAGGTGCATTTTTGTCATAAAATATTGCATAAAATTCAATTATTATTGTCTTGCTGTTTGACCGACTTCGGTTTTAAGGATTCAAATATTCTTTACCAAAATTTTCAATTTACTTCGCTTCTTTCACATATCCTCTAGATTCTTTTCTTCTCTACGCTAATTTGCCTTCTCCTGTTTTTTTTTTATCTCCAGTTTTGGCTCTTATTTATTTATTTACACTTCTTTTTTCTTAACTCTTTTTGTTCGTTTATCTCCACTTTACTCTTTTTCTTTTCCATCTACTTTTGATTCGTTTAGTAACATTTTACTTTACTGGAATCGTCCATTTCTACCTTCTTATGCACATTAGTCGCTTCTAGTATTTGCTTCCCTCTCTCTCTCTCCTACTACATATTATCTATACTCTATCTTTTTCTTTTCGCAAATTACTGTTTGATCACCTTTTTTTTTTTTCCTCTGTTCGGGACATAAACCACTGCGACCAGTACTTTGTTCTATTGTAGTATATCCCGTGTCCTTTGTGTAGTGCATGTCGAGTTACCTCATCACTATTGAAAAATGATGAAGTATTCGGTGTTGTTACAGTTGTCATTGTTTGTTTTGTTGCGATGAATCGAATTTTATTGAAAGTTTCCGCTATTTAAACCCTTTGAGGAGTGAGAGCACTCTTCAAAGGCGCGCCCCTTTATCAGTCAAAATCAGATTCATTGCCAAGAAAACAATCTATGACTCCGATACTGACCATGCATCAGAACCCTAGTCATAACCAATTCAAACTATAGAACATAAAATAGACAATAAGAATTCACATAAATGAAGACTTATCATGTTTTACTTATTCCAAGCTCTTCCTCGCACAATCGAGGCAGAAAACGAGTATTGTCACTCTTAATAAGACATAAAATGTAATAAGGACTAAGATATGTTCCTTTGACTACAAAAAACAAACATGCTCCCTAGTTTGAATTGATTCGGACTAGGGTTCGGTGGTAGATCTGATACCCCGTAACGCACCACAAAAAGGTGATCTACCAGCGTTACGGGTTGATCACCTTTCTTTCTCTGCTACTGCATCTGTTCAATTTGATACCTCCAATTTTTAATTTTCTTCTCACTTCTCTTCACTTATCGTCACTTATCTTTTTATTTATTGATTGTTCTCCTTCATTCTCTTTTCATCTTCTTTGAGATCACTTCACTTTTGGTTAAAGAATTTTGCCTGGTGTAAAAACTTCAATAATTTTTCTGTATTATCTTCTATATTATTCAAGACGTCTCGTAAACTTGGCGTGCTGAACTTGTCTTTCTTTTTCGTATTCTCTGCATTCTCGTATTATGTGTTTTACATCCAGTACCGTCCCACAGCATTTGCAAATGGGCGGAGGTTCTTTCTGCAGCAGGAAAGTATGGGTTTATTGGCTTTATTGGCCCTCAGTTTTGTATCCCTCGATTGGTACGTATATCTTCATTCTCTGTCTTCCTAGCTCCGTTGGCTAATCGGTCAGCTGCGATGTTCCAATAGATAATGTGTCCAGGAATCCAACAGAATCGGACAAATTTGTTTTGCACGATTTTTTCAATTTCCTGTATCCACGGGTGTTTTGATTTTCCTGCTTCCAAGAGCAGTCTCGCAGAATCAGTCAGGATCACATTTTTTTTTTTTGTCTATTTTCGGAATCCACACAGCCATCCTCAGAGCAGACGCTACTGCAGAAAATACACTACAATTTTTCGGAAGGCTATACGTTCTTTCTAAGACATTGGTATGGAACGGGGCTCCTACCGTTGCATCACACTTTGAACCGTCTGTATACATGGCTGTCGATCTGTGAAAGCGAGTTGAAATCAGTTGCTGGACAACTGGACGAACTTTATTCGGTGGATCACCGGCTCAATTCCTCATTTGACGTCCCACACAATCGATGATTTTCGTGCGTGCACAACACGGTTGCTTTGTCTCATGAGCTGACCAACAATGGGAAGCCCTGTACCTGTCAGCTCAAACAGACGCGTCTAGACGGTCAGATGATCGCTGAATGAGAGGAAGAGTGTTATTAATACGATTCTTCGACAGTAGTCGAATAGCCGTTCGCGCGGTGGATTGTGCTGCTAACAATTCAAAAGGCAAATTTCCAGCTTCAGCCATTATCGAGTTTATTGGGTTGGTTACAAAGGCTCCGGAAACGAATCGGACCATTTTGTTGTATGCCAGCGCGAGGGTCTGTAGGGTTGTCGGCCCTCCTCGACTAGCAAGTCCAATTCCATATAACAGATTCGCAGTGATAAGGACCGACCCAACCTGCAACAGAGTTGTCCGAGTGCCACGTGGAAGTTTGGCACGAAGGATCTGCAAAATCCACAATCGAGTACGACAGCAATGGGCTCTCATCTCTGTTAGACTTGAACAGGTTTTAATAACCACTGATTATCCTAATCATGCCATTGTATGAAGGTCCAAAAACAGGTTGGGTGGATCGATAGGCAACATCACTTATACGTTTCCACAGAAATAGAAAGAATCTCCTTCCAACAACAAGATTAAACAATTGGTCCAAAGAGCAAGCCATCTAACATGAGGATGCCCCAATGGGCGGAGAGAAGAGTTAGCAATGCGGAGTTGGCATTCCCACTCTCCTACCCAGAGTGCATGAATCAAGTACCCTGATGGTCCCTCCCATTCCCATCAAATATTTTTATAATAGTGTATATATTGATGAAAATAAAAAAATACTACAAGCATTCGAAACTATTATTTATGATCTTCATTCGGTTGATCCTGAAGTGCAAGAAATGTTGTAAAGAGTTAAAGTATAGAATTCTGTGGTTAAGCGGTTATGCACGTTTCCGCTCGTTTTCAGCGATAGCAGCCATTCACCAGAAACGTGATTAAAGGTATCCTGAAAAAGTTTGTTAAATCTATTGAAATTTGACAGAACTAACATTTATACATTTTAATTCACTGTTGCCATGGTCACTATTTGCTGCTTGATGTTGATTTTATAACAGCAATCCACTTTTATTTTTGCTGGCCCAATAGTTATTGCTCATGAGTTAGGAGTTGCTCCTGAAACAGGGAAGATTCAATTGAAAGGGAATTAAAGACAAATTGACATAAAAAAAAGTAGTGTTTGAATAATCTGTGAAGCAAAATCAATAAAACAATATCATCAAATATTGTGAGTTATGACACAGTAATGACAAAAATTGAACTGTAAAATCAGGCACTAGCCAAATGGCACACAGCGCTGCATGAATCAGATCAGCTCATTTTTAGTAAAATGTCCATTCGCAAACCGGAAATGAAATATACATTCAGTAATAAGTGCAAAAACCTACCACAGATTCCGTTGCAGCTTTTGCTTTAAAGGCACTAGGTACTTCCTAATCACAAGAGGAGAAAAAAGGATCAAAACAATAATTGGACATATAAGACAAAATAATTAAAAGTATATATAACCTATTAGATAATAATTATAATATTATTTGTATGTTAATACATAAATCACGAAAACACAAGTAATGATAAAAATGATGATGATAAAGATAAATGGAAATGGAAATAAACAATATCATATAAATATATAGTGAAGGGATATTATAAATTGAACTGAAACTTACAAGTGTGCCAACTGCTGTTTTGTTGCAATTGTAAACAAACTTGCGCATCCAATATTAACCAGAAAACTCAAACAATGTATAACAACCATGAAAAAAAACGAATTTTAAATCTTAAATTCTTTTACAATGATGACCTGGAAGACCTGAAAGTTATGAGAATGTAAAATTATTATATGATTTACAGCTCGCACCCCCTCAATGAGAATTCTCAAATTACTGGTGAGGGAGTACAAATTGATAGCTAACCGTAGTCTAACTCGTTTTATCTTTGTAATACCTGTAGAACCGATAGTGAAGCCATCTCAACCAGAAGCACTTCACGGATGTTACCAACAAGAGAACTGAATCTAAGAAGGCCTGCATTTCTGACTACCTCAAGTTACCACCAGCACCTGGCAGGACTGGTAAACATCGAAACTATATGAAGAAGTTTTATCCAGTTCTGACTGCCGGTGAACGATTGGAGGAAATTAGCTAAGCGAAAAGAAGCGAAAAAAGAAGAATATGGATGCTGTATTACAAAACCGTGGAGGAGCAAAAAGCAATGTTAAAAACAACAGAAAAAAAACTGTATATCAAGATAAAGATAAGAAATTACTGGAGATAAGCAATAAGAGAAAGGTGGTGATTAATGTTGTTCCTGTTACTATCTGTTGTGAGAATAAATTGGATTTTTATCATCACAAGTGCACAGTTTGAAAAAAACATGTAATTATCTGCGTTATCTAATGCACATAAAAGGAACGCAAGATTTGACAGAAATTAATGGGATATTTCGTGTAAACTTAAGCCAGATAACGCCTGAATCTGGTCTGTTGTATGAAAGATTGCAAACAATTTTGTTGTTACGCTTCCTTTGGCTTGAAAGTAAACGATGGGAAATTTTACGCGCCTGTTAAAATTAATTATTTTTTTCTGTGTGGGACTGGCTTTTCGTTCTGAAAAAAAAATATCACAGGATATATGAAAACTTGATTATCAGTTTCTGTAGAACTATCGGAATCACCGTTTTGGATCCGGATGTCAGACATCGATTTTCAGGGTTTAAACATTGTTTTCATTCTTAAAATAAAGGGTGTATAGCAAACTTGCGTATTCAAATGACATGCTCATATTTACTAACAAAATCATGGGGTTTTCCTAAAATTTTCAGGGAATAAATAACTACTGAAAAGTTATGATTTGCTAAATTTGTTTTATTCAATTGCAGCTTCCACCTCGAATGTCTTTTTTTTTTTTTTTTTACGTAAAATTTGGTTTATTTTGGTTGAATTTGTATAAAAAAAATTACAGTGCAATTTACTACATTTCAACTTGTAAATGAAAATTTAATTCGCCTACGTCTACTGCGTTATCACAATTCATGATAAAGGTGACGTAGTTGATGAAAAGTTTTAATATTTCATTTTTTTGTCTTCTGCCTATGTTGTCCAAAACAGGATGAATGAGATCCTCAAATGAGAGCCTCCTCCGGTTGTAGAGAATTGTCGTCAACATGTTCTGCAAATGCCACCATGACGCGTTCACTCGTGGACACTCGCTCAGCTTGTGTTTCAGTGTTTCTGTTGCTCCATTACAGTGTAGGCACTGCTCGTTTTCTGCGCGCCGAATGGTGTGCCACAATAATCTGTGTTCGATTTTTTCGTTCACCAGCAGGTACCAGCTGCTCCGTTGCGTTGATGTCAGCACTCTACTTCCAATATTGAACCAAACCCTCCTCCAGTTCACAGATGAATTAGATCGGAGGAAGGATGTTGTTGGATTTGGGGAGGCAAACGAGGGTAAATTTGCAGGATTGTGTTATGGCAGGGAAGATCAGCAGGGGGAGGAAGAGGATTTGCTTGGGTAAGAAAGGAATAATAGAAAGGAAGGATTTCGATCTCTTGGAGATGGCGGTTAATCAGCAGTGCTTTAGCTTTTAGCGCAGGCAGTTGCAGCTTCAGTCCTCCTTGCTCGCGTGGTCTAGCCAATTGTTGCATTGGCACACGCGCTGGCTGTCTCCTCCACAGAAAAGTCCCCATGATTGCGGTTATTTTGGATGTATGGACACAATACATCGGCAATACGGATGATAAATACCATACCTTGGCCGTAATAAAGGTGTTGAGTAGTATTACTTTCTGATGAAGAGAGAACGTGCGCATCGAATGTAGCCACACCTGTTGCGCGATCTTGCCTACCAGTACGTCCCAGTTGATAGTGATCATGAGCCGTATAGAATTTGCAAAGATCACCCCTAAAACTTTGATTTTGTTTTCCGTCCTTACACCCCGTTCACACTACAACTTATATTACGTGATATAGAATATCTTGATATCAGCATCTATACATCTAGTTTTCACTGGAAATAATGTACATGGCATTTGATATCAAGATACTCTATATCAAGTAATATAGGTTGTAGTGCGAACGGGGTGTTATCCAGTCGACATGGATCGGGTTCCCATTGACGAAACCTACATCAATCGACGTCGTCTTATTCAAGTTGAGCACAGATCCTGATTCACGCCCAAAATTATCAATTAAGTCCCGCATCGTTTGAATTGTATGTGCCGATGTAGTGATGACGCTGATATCATCCGCATATGCTACTACCAAGTCAGTGCCGCACACTCGTTCGAGGGAGACCACTAACGGGTGCAAATACAACACAAACAAATGCATTGAGATCGGGTCCCCTTGTCTCACCGACCGCTGGATGGGGAACGATGCCGTCAGATGCCCATTTATCAGAAGGCGGGAAGAGGATAAAGTTGAGATCCGAGAGAGCAAATCCACGAGATAGCTGTTGATGCCGAGGGAGCGCATATTCTCAAAGAGAAATGAGTGCCTTACTCGATCGAAGGCATGGTCCAGATCGAATGAGACTAGTTTACCGACCTGTTTACGTGCCGTCAGATGAGCGATTCTATCCTTCAAAGCAAGCGTAGCCTGGAAGATGTTGTTGTGTGCATTAGAACACTTTTGAGCGTTGCTGATTATATGATGTGTTCTCATCACAGTTTCCAGGCGCGCCTTCAGAATGCGAGAGAGCAGCTTGTAGTCAAAGTTGAGAAGAGAAATAGGTCGATACGAGCCGACAGTGTTACCAGCTCCTTTTTTCTTCACCAAAACGATAACACCGTCTACAAACTTCGATGGAAAATTAGATGCTAGTGCCTCGTTTAGCAAAAGGTTCAGCTCTCGATGGATAACGTCGAATGTCCGGAGATAAAATTCCTTCGGAATCCCATCTGGTCCGGGCGATTTTTGGAAGCACTCGATTTTATTGCCGTCCATATTTCCGCCGTAGTGATCGCGTCCATGCACGTTATGTTTGCTGGGTCGTTTTCTGGAACAACCTGGTTGCACTGGAAATCTTCGTGTTGCACTGTTTCTGCTGGCTCCGCATACAACTCGGAGAAATATTGATGTACGTGGTCTTGAAGGGTGGCTGAGTCATCGATGATCTCACCTCTATTATCATCCAAACGAGCTATCGTTGTCCTTTTTCGTCTCCTTTCGCCCAGCTGGAACACGGACAGAGGTTCTCCAGCTACAAATTGTTCGTGTATTCGTACGAAAGCTTGCGTGAACCGTCGCTGCAGAGCGAGCATTTCTCCCTTGAGGCGGTTTATTGTGGTAAGCATGATCGGATTTTGATAGTAGCCGTCATAGGCTCGCCGCAGCTGGTCATAAAGGGATTGCTCCGCAAAACGAAACTCGTCATAGGCTTGTTTCGATTTCCAGCGGAAAAAGCTTGAAATTTTTGGCTTACCACACTCCAGCCACCAATCCATCCAGCTTCGGTAATTTCGTCTCTGGCGTGTCCAAAACTGCCATCGTATACGTAGTTCCTCGATGTTCTCGTTAGTAAGGAGATGTGAACGAAGACACCAAAACCCCGCCCATGTGTTTGACCGAAGTGTGGTAAACATACTCGCAAAGTCACAGCCATGTGATCGGTGAATGAACACACTTGCGTGTTCACAGCTCGTAGTTGACCGCATAGCCCGCTGCTGACATACATTCGATCTAGTCTGGAAGAAGAGTTTGCAGTGACAAATGTGTGACCGGCGTCTCTAGGACGTAGTTTAAGCCACACGTCGTGAAGCTGCAGCTGATTTACAGTGGCCTGGAGAGACGGACTCATATTGTAGCCCGTTGCATCGCACTGCCGTAGCACACAATTAAAATCGCCTGCGACAATAACATGCTCGGTACGATAACGAAGATAGTAAGCGATCGAGTTGTTGAAGAATCGCTCCCTCTGAGCGCGAAGTGCCGTTCCCGATGGGGCGTATACACAACACAATGTAGTGCCGTGGACGCGTAGAGCAATCAGACGACCGTCTAGACTTCTCTCGACATGGGAGAACTGTATGTAATCTTTTAATGCGATGGCGGTACCTCTTCTCGCATGGTCAACGTTGGCAATAACGTTGAAACCAGGCAGAGTAAGCTGGTCGTTTTCTACTTCCTGGAGGAATACGATGTCGAGATCCATCGTACGGATAAATGATCGTAGTGCGTTTATTTTGGTTGTGTTCGTGATGTTGTTCACGTTTATTGTTGCGACATTATAGCTGGTGAAGAGGATGGATTAGAGGTTCGTGTTTTTGTCGAGGAGATGTTTTCACTATCCCAGCGCATTTTTTGCCGGCAGACCTTAGTTGTCGTCTGCTGGATGTTGACGAATCAGTCTCGTTACCGTCGCCCTTCGGATGGGTACCCGATTTCCGTGTTACTTGTATCCATGTGTTGCTTTTTCCTCTTGCTGCACATCTGATGGCTTTAGAAAATCATCGCCCGTGACATCAATGGACTCCGCTTCTGACATCGATTCTACATGTCCTTGTATCTGCTGTTGATTTCCCGGTTTCGGGGGCTGTAGCTTTGGGCCAAGCGGCTTCGGGGCAATCGGCTTCGGGGCAGTCGGCTTCGGAACGATCGGCTTTGAGGCAAGCGGCCTAGGAACGACCGCTTTCGGTCGTTGGAGTTTCGGGTTCTTTATAACGTCAGCGTACGATGAGGTGTTAGTGGCCAGTTTCTGGATCAACAGCTTTTTGTTCTGCACACACGAGATGCCATTGTGAATGTATTCTCCGCAGTATCGACAGGTTTGTTGCTGGCCGTTGTAAGACAAGAGTGTCGTTTCCCCGTCGATGATAACGTAGGATGCAATATTTTTCTGTATAGCCATTCGTACGATACGGACACCGGTAGGGAGACCAGGGAAAAAATGTTTCTCGCCTGATACCTCCTCTCGGATCGAAAATATCTCTCCGTACGCGCTAAGAAATTTCGCTATTTCCTCGTTCGTAACGTCTTCGGAAAGGTTGAAGAGCCTCACTACTACTGCTCCATCTTCCATCCTCAAACGTAGTTTGTATTGCTTTCCGTCGACTACCAGGTCGTGCTTGTCGTCATTGTCCTCCACAGCTTTTTGGGCTATATCGAGGCTAGTGGTTTTGATGAAAGCGATTCCGGTGTTGCGGCTGTATTGAATCCGCAAAACCTCCTCCCGTTTCAGTCCCAGCGTCTCACCGACGAACTGGTGAACCTCCTCAGATGATGGCTTCTTCGGCACATTCGCATAGTCGATGCGAAATGTGTTTTCGCGGCGTTTTTTCGCGGACATTGAAACGCGATACCGGTAAAACGCGGCACGAAATTAACGACAAAACTATTCCTCACTCAAATCAACTCACTTTTTAGACAATCTATTCAAAATAGCTGGCAATTGGCTTCCGCTAACGATACCGATGCGCGCATCTGTATGGCTCGGAAGTTGAGAGCTAACTGAATGTCCACAACATCCTTTTCATTCGCACCCACAAAATTTTGTACAACTGATTTTCCCTGTGTTTTTGATATTTTTACCTAAATTGTCATCAATTGCAACTCTGTTTTAACAGTTTTGGTATGTTTGCGAAATTCCGTATTCATAACTTTCAAGAATTTTTCAATTGAGCGAAGCTTCGGTGAATTTGGTGGGTTCATATATTTTGGGATAAAATTGACTTCGTCGATTCGGTACTACACAGAAAAAAATCTGAATGTTTATTGTTATTTAATTTTTTCCCCCCTTTATTATCGAGATTTTCAGCCCTGGGCTGGTTCATCTCCCGTCGTTGTCACTCAAATACCTTTTGAGTATTTTCGTAACTTCTCGGAGGGCGAGATTCGAACTCGTGACTTTGGCGTGAGAGGTATGAATGTTAACCTCTACGCCGAGGACGCCCCCGTGATGTAAATATCAGAGCATGTGATATTGTATTTCATTCCACACGAAGCAGCAACTTGCATTAAATAGTTCTAACAAAGACCAGCTTTTGCATACAATAATATCGACAATGTATGGAATGTCCCAGAACTTTACACAATTTATAATTTAAATGTGTATGTGTTGTGATGCTCCAGTTATGTGCATGATATTGAACAGAAATTTACACTACTTTTTTGAGAAGTGTACTCCAACATGGTTTGGGCGTAGTGGCAGGATGCTAGATCAGGCCAAAACAGAGTTGAACTTTTGTTCTTCCTTATGAATGGCAAGAGGCTTTTTGAGAAACTCTTACATGTAGATCGCACCGTTGATGTTCCGGAAGTGATGAAGGGACCGCTAATTTCACAATACTTAGATTTTTTTTACATCAATCTGTAAAATTTCATCGAATTCTCAACCGTTAAACGTTCGTTAATCCGATCTAACGGATTTCGGTGAAATATTGCAGTAATCTGTTAAAAAATTAGCGTTATATTAGATTACCGAACGTTCAGCTGTTGAGAATACCATAAAATTTTACAGATTTATGTAAAGAACAAAATCTAAGCGTGCAGGAGCTCCTTTGCAAATTTCTTTAATTTCTTCTTTCGAACATCCTCCGAGACATCGAAATTAGAGTTGGCTATGAAATATTCTTGCCCAGAAAATTGACGAAAATGTCGTCATCTACCACGATGAAACACGATTTGGTGAGCAACTTCGTGTAAGGTTTTCGTTCACGGATTTTCGCAGTGACGTTTTGCTTTTCATTCCAGTTTAGGGCATGTTTGCAATTGCATGTCGTAAACAAGTAACCCAGCACGCGTCATTGTTTTCTGAACAAAGCCGACTGACACCTTGGACTTTTTAGTGACATCTCGAATTGACATGTTAGAACGGTTCTTGAACTGTTGAAACACTTTTGTTGTCGAGTCGAAATAGCACTAAGGTAACACCGTTCTTTTACCAATTTGGTTGCTTTATTTCTTGCTCTAAACCTAAAAGGAATAGTTTGTATAAATTTAATGCAACCTGGGATATCTTCAGAACTTACAATTCTGGTGACCCTATTAGAACTTACAAAACTTACAATTCTGGTGACCCTAAACTACTTCATATCGACAATCCTAGCCGTGATTTCTGTATCCTATATTTCATAGACAAGTTTAGGATCAGTTTAACTAGTTGACAAGGTATGCAGCATGATTTTACTTACTGTTTATATAGAATAAGTTTTAACAGGAAATAATTAGATTCGTAGGTATTTATTTTATATTTTAGATGTAACATTAAACTTTAAGTAGCTATCAATTCCATCTCACAATATAATTTTTCTGCTCGGCCCTTGTCATCTATTGGTTTAGTTTTTTCCACATCACTGCCCTTGACATTCATCTCTCAATTCATGGCCTGTCGAGTTGACAGCTAACTCGCTCCTACACCCAAAATAAAAAAGCAAGATTGTAATGCAATTTCGCATGATTTGGTTTCATTACTCGTAATGGATCGCTACTTGGAGAAGAAATGCAACATTGGTCGTGGGCAAAAAAGCAACACATCAGTTCGCTTAGAAAAATTCAATGTGTGCGTGAGGTTGTGCAGTGTGTTAGTAGTAGTAAATTCAATAACTCAAAAAAAAAAAGATATCGGCTCGCAACTGAGATTCGAACCGCGGCCGTCAGCGTGACGGCTCTTCATTGTAACTATCCAGCCACCTTAACATGTTGAGGTTGTCAGAATAAAATCCCTACACTTGCTTCGGCTGTCGAGGCACTCAACGTTACAACAATGAAGCAAATGTTGGTCGCACACACTTACATGGCTTCGTTTATTTCATAAAACGCTTGGTGACTTGATGAGGGGGGGGGGGGGTGGGTGGTAGTATGATGACGAGTGAAAATGAAAATAGAATACTTGACAGCGGAATAGCAACAGTGGCAAATGGCGTAGTGGCGTTCTGTGTGATTGTCTCACCCATATTGAGAAGTTGTAGACGGTTGAACAAAAACCCAACGGTTGCTGCGACTGTCGAGACACTAAGCACACAGCGATAACCGCTTGTACACACTTGCATGGCTTTGTTTATACAATAAAAAGCATTGTGGATCAGGATGAGCAAAATTGCCTTTTCAGAATCATGCGGATTTCTCAAGATATGATTACAAAAACTGATATGATTACAAAATTGCATTTTTTGCTACAATTTCAACTTTTGGGTGTACTTGGTGTGTGTGCCGTGTCCCTATAGTAACTTTTATCGGGTGTAGTGACGTTCGTTACGCTTCGCTCAACAACTTTTCTGGTCATTTTACTAGCCAGGCGACCACTTTTACGGCCACTCGCTTCCTTCCTTTGGGCACTCAGACGCACCTAGCAGGTTCTTATCATACGAAACATAATATTATTTGCAATTCCAAGATTTTTAGCAATCCATTGGTGAAACGCCTCTGGATTTTGATTGTAATTGCACCCATTTTTTTCACGGTCAATTTCTTGTTTCAACGACGTGACAAGTACTACTGTATGAATGAGTATGAAACTTGACAGATATACACTCTCGCGCCACTTTACTCAATTTTTGAGTACAATTGTATGCTATCTCTTTTTCTCTCACGGAAATGTTACTCAATTTTCGTTAAAAAGTAGATCAACTCAATTTCACGAAAATTGAGTAACATTTCCGTGAGAGAAAAAGAGATTGCATACAATTGTACTCAAAAATTGAGTAAAGTGGCGCGAGAGTGTAAACAATACACTATCAATAAGATTTATTCGATTTTTTTCAGGTTTTTACTCATACGGTTCAAAAGCTACACAGATTTTCGGTGTGCCATCTTTATCGAATACACACTCTATAGGAAGTTCATATTCACATCAGCGCCACGTAGTGAGATAGCTCTATACTACACTTCTATACTTAAATTTGTAATAAAACAAATTGGTGGTTAGTTCATTCCAAGATGCATTTTTAATTCATATTATTGTGCATTATTAGTCATCTTAAAACTAATTATAGTTACCTAATTAGGCTGTACGAAGAAACTACGATTTTTTTTAGTTTAGCCATTAGGGTCTGTGCAGCCTTCTCTGCAACGATTTAGCTGCTTTTGTCCAAGATTTTCGATTTTTTTTTCTATAGTTGTATCTTGTTGTTTATATTGAGAGAATTTTCTCTTCACGAGAGTCCAATACCGCTCGATAGGTCGCAGCTCCGGGCAGTTAGGTGGATTCGCCTCTTTCGGTACAGAATGGACTCCATTCGCTTTATACCATTCCAACATATTTTTGGCGTAGTGACAAGATGCCAAATCAGGCCAGAATAGCGAGGAAGCATCATGGCTGCGTAGGAATGGTAACAATCGCTTCTTCAGGCATTCTTCACGGTATATTTCCTTGTTTATCATTCGGGTAGTGATGGAGATTTGGCTTGTTCGACCACAACTGCATAGTTCCTGCCAGACCAAATATTTGTTTGGGAAGCTTGGCCTTTTTATAAGTTCTGAAATTCTCCTCTACTTGCGACCCCGGGTTTTAGCCGTTACGGTTCGGAATAGTTTCAGGTTGAACGACTTCATACCTTGCCGGAATTTACACAAAAGTTGGGGACATTTTTATTTTTATAGCCACAGTACGACCTACTGGCAGGTCTTGATGTACTTTCTATTTATCCAATCAGGTTAAATCCGATAAGCCATGGGTTTTCATGAACGCATTTCTTATTAGGCGTGCCAAAGGAGGGTAACAGTACTGTACACGTTTGTGTTAAAAAGCAAAGCGAGATACTGATGGGTTTAATCCCAGCGAATTTCCCTATGGAGTTTACTCTAGAAACACACAGACTCAACATCCTCATTTGTCAAGGGAATAGATTTTAGGCTGACAATATATGGAAACCACGCACATGCTTTCAATCCAAAGTACTAATTTTTGTACCAAATGAAAACACTCGAAGCTATTATCTGTTAATGCTGAAACAAGTCGAAAAAATAAAAGTAAGGTCTGGACAAAAAAAAATGACCATAAAGCTGAACTCACTCCGAGAGAACAAAAAGTTGAATGTTAATTACCAATCCACACGCAAATTAAAAAACACAGTTTAAGCATAGACCGATGTTGTCCTACATTGCCAGTTCAATGTTTCCTGTAACAATTTCTATATTGCTTTCCCTTGCCTAATTTCTTCAAGCACCAACAATTCCATTAAAAAAATGCGGCACACAATCCTACTGCTATTTGTCAGCGTCAATTTACTTCAAAAGTCCTCATGCGCCTTCGTCATGCATACTCCACATGGCGCTGATTCCTTTACTGTCGACATATTATTGGTAGTAATATGCTTTACTTAAAGGTAAAAAAATAGCAAACCCATTTCTTCGTCCAAGCGATCATGGGAAAACCTTTATTGAAATTACTTTTCAACCTAAAGATCATTAAGAAATTTATGCACAGCTTTTGCCTTCTTATTCCCTTTGCGCGTTGGGCTTATGCAATGGAAACGAAAGCCTGCGGTGTCCTACACGGTGTCGTACGAGACTAACATCGCCGCGCTGACGTCCAAATCACAATCCAAGCCAGCAGTCGTGAAAAGCTTTCCTTCTCGCAGTGTTTCTACGTCAGGTATTTACCTCACAGTGCGCATAAGGAACTATGGGAAATTTATTTTCCGAGCTAATGAGATAGAAATTCCCTTCCTAAAATAGACACCTCACAGCTCGTTGACTGTGTTCGACTTTCAGAGGCAACAAAATTGGAGCTCTGGGTGTCCAATGCAACCGAAGCCATGATTAATAATTTTCACCAATATACCTGAGTGCCGAACGCTCACGGATGTCAAATCCACATTGTCTGCAGCAATGACGAAAAGAATGTTCATTACTTGGAGTGATTTCAACTTTTACCTTCAAGTGCAAACAAACCGCTCGCTGAGGAAAGTGATTGGAAATAGGCATAAGTCTTGAATGTTTTCAAACGGCCTAATGACCGGAACTCATTTATCCTCAGATATCGCTGCCTTTAAAGAAACTGAAAGATCATTATCAAATCAAGCGCCTGCTGTTCGTTTCCAGGCCATGCAATACTTGCGGAGAAAATTGAAAACTGATTGGCCGTGTAGAATTTGCATCTTAGCCATCAGGCAATCTGATGACGACGAAGACGTGTGACATTGAGCCCATTCCACTCGAAAACAACAAAAAATAACATGGTCGGCATTTTTCGATATGTTTTGAGAGCTGTGAAACGCATGATCTTGGCCATCACCATCGGTGAAGTGTGTCGCTAATGTCAGTTTTGATGGAACAATTTGTTTATTATGGGAGCAATTAAAAGTGATTGTTTGTGGAGCAACAACTGGTAATGGTGGTCACAAGCGAGATTTATTGGCGAATGGACTCAATTTGGACCGTAAATACCTGTGAGTAAGTATGAGCGTCGAAAATTAGAACCAAGGCTAACTGATGCAGCTTGTACAGTTAGGAACATGCCCGTATCCTTGAGCAAGGCGATTGCTTTAAACGCTTTGACGAGTAGAATGCTTTTTAAAGTTTGGTTCTGTGAACTAATCTTTCTGTTCACAGCAACTTACGATTCAGCGTCATAATTTTAGGGCTATCCACGTTAAATTTCACGCATCGCTGAAACGTTTCACTTATATGGCAGCTTGAATTCTCCACTTTATTTCGTGATACAACATGTTTACATTCTTGTTACATTCAGTAAAATGGCGCCGAACAAGTGGAAGTGCACGAACAGCAGCAAAATCCGAATTTATCGGTACGCGATCTTGCCAAGAAACTAAACCTACCAAAAAATATCGTTTTGTGTTTGCAAATCATTCGACCAGCGCTTGACTGTGGATTGAAGTGGAATAAATCGAAAAATTGACAAGAAGGCGTACAAAGTGAAAAGGTGCCAAACCGTGATGACAAGCAAAATTTCACTGCAAAATGTCATGGTAAGGAGCTTTCCACCAATTTTTTCAAAAATTTTCTTGTATTATAATAGACGACGAAACATACATACTCCAAGACTTCTAACAGCTTCCGGGTCTGGCTTTTTATATCGCAACAACGCCGTTGCCAAACATTTCCGAACGAATTCCCGAAGAAGTATTTAATTTGGCAGGCCATATGTAGTTGTGGTCGAAAATATAAAAGTTTCGTCTCTACCGGCATTATCAATAAGGATGTGTACGAGAAAGAATGTCTGCAAAAGCGGTTGCTGTTTTATCATGGTTAAGCCTCTTGTCACTATGCGAAATCCGTCCTGGAATGGTATAAGGTACAAGAGTGCCAAAAACAGCCAATTCACCAAACTGTCCAGAACTTCACCCAATAGAGAAGTACTGGGCTCTTGTTGGGCGGATTTTTTCCAAAACTAAGAAGAAAGCTAATTATACCGATAATTTCAAGAGGAGATCTCCATCTCCAACGTCACGGCGGATGTATCTGATGGCGGGTATACTACAGAAAATTCAAGAATTTTACAGAAATTAGGATTAACATCTTAATCAACTGTTTATAATGTAGATATTACTCTTTTATTGTAGCATAAACAATCGGTTTTGATAACCTTACACATAAGTTTTCTTTGATGCTATTATTTCGATGTCAAGCTGAACATGAAAAGCGGATGAAGAGAAGTGTAAGAAGAGAACAAGAAGAAGGGAACCAGCAAAATGGAAGCGGAAGCATAGAAATAAAAGAACGGAAGCAAAAAAGAAACAAAAGAGGTGAAAAAGAAAATAAACGACAGCAGATTATCGTAATAACAGAAATTAAGGGGGGATATACAGTTAGAATGGCCAAAAAGTTCAATTTTTTTTTCGGCATAAAAAGTTGATAAATTTCCCGTAGAATACGCGTTTTTCTCATAACAGCATTTTCTGAGTTTATGCCGATGATAACCTCGATTCTAATTATTCGTTTAAGCTGAAACTTATAAGATTTATTTATTTGAGTATTACCTTCTATATGAATTAAAAAGTATTGTAATATTTTATAATTAATTATGGAAAAATGTGATAAAATGCCCGAAAAAATGTGGGTTAAGTTACGCCAAAAGTGCAAATTTTTATTTTTTCAATTCATCTACTAACTGAAAGTGTAATTAATGTATTTTTTTTTTTTTGGGTTAGCAGGTATCAGATCAAAACTGCAACCAGGAGAGCCAGCACAAGCAAAATACAACAACTTTTTTAATGCTTTCGAACGGCCGCCATTTTGTTGATAAAAATTGAGAAATTAGTTTGTATACTACATGGATACACTTATAATTGAAAAAAAGTTTCGATTGATTTGAGTATAAACTTCCCCTTGATAGAAAATTTTCAAAAGTGAGTTTTTTTTTCTCGTTCTAACTGTATATCCCACCTTAAGCTGATGACGAAGAAGGTAAATTCAGAAATTTGCAAATAAACTGGGTTCAGAAAAAGACATTATAGACAACAGTAAACAAAATAGGAAGGTGAATGCAAGAGAATTGAGAAAATACGGCGTTGAAAAAAGAAATGAATGAAAGAAGACACAGTGAAAGCGAATCAACGAAAACTATTAAGCGGATGCAGATAAAGGAAGGTTGAACTCGACAGTCGAGTTATTAGTACAAGACACTGAAGAAGTCTGCACATTGTAGACGAAATACGCGTATCTGTCGAAGATAAGCAAAGGTAGTTGGAATTAAATGGAGATTACTAATTTTTCTTCTAAATTAAGTTACAAGTATTCCACTAAACAGCTCAAACCCTCTAGGATTTAAAAAAGAGTTCGACTTGAAGACAAAAACATCAGCTTCGGCATGCTCTCCACCAGGTTCCTTAGGTGCTACGAATCAAGCTCTTCCCAGGCGCGCTTCATGGTTTCAAAATAGTTGAATTTATTGGTAACACCAGTTTTTTCAACCCTGGCATCTAGAACCACCCACAAATTCTTGATGGGGTTGAGGTCCGGGCTTTGTGGAGGCCATTCGAGCAGTTTGATCCGACAAGACCGGAAGAAAGACTTGGTCTTCTTGGGAGCATGCTTCGAGTCGTTGTCCTGCTGAAATACGAACTTCTCTTCAAAACCCGTCTAGATCAGCGAAATCTCCAGATTTCCTCGCAGGATGTTGTTGTAGTAATCTGCCGTGATTATCCCGTCGATTTTTATGAGGCTACCCACTCCACTCCACCAAAAATATCCCCAGACCATCACATTTCCTCCTCCATGCTTCACCGTGCCTTGAACGTGGTGCTATTGAAGCTCCTCACCCAATCTGTACCACACACGAACCTGGGCGATCTAGCACTGATCCGAACGTTTTTTGTTTCAGTAGAATTTTCGCAACCATTGCCTTGCTAATACTGTACTTCCTAGCGACAACCCGCTACGATTCTCTGTTTTAAACATCGCGAACCACCAATTTTCGGATACACAAGGGACTTGCTTTCGAAATCACTACGTTTTCCCTTTTTTCAACTGCATCAAACGCGATCACGTGTTCAAATGCATCAGGTCAAGTTGTTTACTTCAGAGGTGTGGTGTAGTTCGCCTCCACGCGGTGCACTTTGGATACGTTAAGTTCCTCCTTAACGGATAAACGAACTTTAGAAAGTGCGCCAAATGGAGCATTGGGGTCAATGTCAGTAGGACCTCAATTACGGAAACTGGCTGATTTACGGAATCTTTCCACGGTACCACGATTAGGGCTGGCACCTATGTTGTCTCCCTGAGTACTGTTGGGTGACCAATACAGGAAATGGTGAGGTTTCATGCGGCATAGGCTGTCTCCGTCCCACTAAAACCCTGGCAGGCCTTCAATACGTTCCATCTTCACTGACTGGCTTCGCTAGCCGGGAGAGAGTAGGCTCAGATGCACATCCTGACCTACGCCGATCAGGCCCCATGAAGACCCACGTCAACCCTAGCATGGCCTTTCTGCTCGCCTGCAAGCAAGCATAGACAACCATGAAATCACTATGGCGACTACCTCACGTGGTTAAGGATAGCGGCTGAAGAGGAACCCAATAGCATGGAGCCGCAAGCTCCCAATGAAACGACACAGAGAGAGGAGGCGAACACGTTCGCCAAAAGTTGACTGATAAGTTCCCCGCCCGACAAAAAGGCAGATAAGTGCGAATGCCTCAGAAGCAGGGGTCTCCGTTAAAACTGAAGAGGCCATAGATGGACCTGGGCTCATGTGGGCCATGGAGAGGAATCACGGCACGCTTCCTAAAGTTTTGATAGTTGCTGAACAGTTGAACGCGATAATTGATTATACGTTGAGTCGCAAAACATCAGCAAGGACCTCAAACATAGTTTGTTGCTGCTTCGTAGGTCCTTTCAGGCAGCATGTTGCGAGATGGACGAACTGGAAGCTAAGCTCCTAGCCGACCAAAGTGCCAGGGAAATGGCAACACTAGTTGCAGTCCAGGGAATCCGCCTGCAAGCACACACTGTAACGAACAGGACAATTAAAGAGGGACGAGCGATGACCCATCCAGATGCCCTCGGACCCTTGGACCAAGGCCCGGGAAAAGGGAGACAGACTTCAGAAGAACAAAAAAGCATATCGAAGTCTGACTCGAAAGCGTAACTGCGGTAAGGCCCTCATCGTGAAGACCGAAGAGTCTAAGTAGTGTTCATTTACAGCTGCTATGCACCGCCGAGGTGGTCGGTTGATCAGTATTCACAAATGGTAGGTCGGATGACAACGGAGCTAACTGGCCGTAGCGCGCTGGTAGTAGCGGGCGACTTCAACGCTTGGGTGTTAGAATGGGTCAGTCACCTTCTTCTTTTTCAGTCACCTTACCAACCAGAGGGGCCTCTGTTGGAGGCATTGGCCAGGCTCAACGTAGACCTGGTCAACGTAGGTACTAGTAGTACCTACCATAGAAACGGAGCGGAGTCGATTATCGACGTGGCGTTCTGCAGCTCCGGGCTGTTGAACAACTGGATGGTGTAGGATGGCTAAACCCATAGTGACCACCTGGTGGTTCGCTATAACATCACCCACAGCGTTAGGCAGCGCGCGCAGAGGGAGGAGCACCCACACCGCTCGTCCGCCGATTGAGGACGTCGTACTTCGATAGTGAAATATTTAAGAGGTACTAGAGCGGAATCAGAGATTGAGCAATACCCAAAATCCTCGCGGTGATCAACTCGTAGCACTTCTTGCACGAGTGTGTGACGTAACCATGCCCAGAAAGGTCACACCTAGGGATGGAAGGTTGCCAGTTTACTGGTGCCCAAGTAGCACACTACGGTCATAGTTAGTTGTAGTAACATGATGATTACTTAGCAAGTCATATTTATGTTATCTCAACAGAATGGCAACAAGTGTGCTACTAGCGTGGACAGAGACGATCGCCGACCTAAAGAAAACCTGCCACCGAGCTAGGAGGAGGATGCAAAGAACGCGGTCGGATTTTGAAAGAACGGAGCGCCGCGTGGTGCTAGCTAGGTAACATGTTGCTTGTTCAAAACATCAACAACCATAAACTGAACAATTCAATATGAAATATTGAGATCACTAGGCATTTCTAAATCATTGCCACGATTTCGTCGTTATTCCACTTCACGGACATTTTGAAATCTTTATATCATTGGTATTCTCAGGTTTTCAAAAAACAGGTTCTGCAAATGTTTCATACGACCTTTTTCAACGATTCACACGAATGCTTGTAACCAATGGATCTGATGATACTAGAAGCCAGCTCCTACCTACTCCTAAGTGTGGTACAGTCGTCGAAAATACGACGAAAAACACGAAAAAAAAGTTCAATAACTCATCCCCCTGAAATAATGCAGCTATAGTACGCTCTAGATTTTTTTTTGTAATTTTGATATTGCAAATAATGTCCTTAAAATTTAAATAATGTCCTGAAATTTTAAATAATGTCCTGACAATTTAAGAACTGTTTCGGTGAAAAATTTGTTTGTAGAGTTTAATAGTTAAAAAATGTTTTCTATTTCCAATTGGGTGAAATTTACAATTTATATGTCTTCAACAATATTATTTGTATTTACGTTTTCTAATACTTTGCTGAAGATATCAACTCACTATCTCAAAATCCTAAAAAAAGTTGAATTTTTATCTCACTTTTAGGGGGATTGATCATAAAAGTCATGCCGTCAAAATAGGAAGCTTGTCATATCAATCAACTTTGCCAAAGACGCCATCGCTCTAGCTCTACTATTTAGGGAGCTATCAGGTGAGAGCGTCAAAATCGACTTTTTGACCACTGTGTAATGGATTGAAGCGGGTCAATGGATCGGAAAGATTTTGCGTCGGTTTTCTTGGATTATCATGGCATACTCTTCGTGCACTACCTCTAAAAGAATAAAACCATCTAGAGCGAGTATTACTGTGCCTTATTGGAGCGATTGAAGGCTGAAATTGCTGCAAAATGGCCTCACATGCAGAGAAAATCAATTTTGTTTTTGCAAGACAAGGCGCCGGCGCACAAGAGTCACGATAACCACGGCTGAAATCAAGGACATACGGCTCCAATTGCTTCCGCATCCACCGTATTCACCCGGTTTAGCTCTTTTGGACTATTCCAGTTCCCAAACCTCAAAAGAGTGCTCATCTTGAAAAAATCAGCTCACGCGAGGAAATCATCGATGCCGAGGTGGAGTTTTGTACAGACCTTCGGGAAAATTATTTTTAGGACGAGATCAAGAAGTTGGAAAAATGTATCGAGCTAGAAGGGGACTACATTGAATATTTTTTTTAAAAACATTAAAAAAATTGTTTTTTATTCGCAAGGAGGTAACTTTTTACTTTAACCACCTAGTATGTGAACTCCCTAGCACACTTGTTGCCATTGGGTTGAGATAACATAAATATGACTTGTTTAGTCATAATCTAGTTACTACAACTAATTAGGGAACGTTCATTAATTACGTCACGCAAAAATTGACTTTTTATGACCCCCCCTCCCCCCCTTGTCACGTTTTTTGTATGGACCTTCAAATTTTTTTGTATGGATCGTCACGTTTTCTCAAATCCCCCCTCCCGTCCTACTGCGTGACATAATTAATGAACCTTCCCTTATGATCGTAGTGTGCTACTTGGGGTACTTTGGAGAATCTCTGAACAGCTGGCGCCGGCGGTATAATGGTAAGTGTGGCTGCTACTTGGCACCCCAGCGGGTCTGGATTCAATCCCAGTTGGAGTCGATGGAATTTTTCTAAGGCGCAATAGTAGTAAATCCGTTGATCCCGGTTCATGTGTTGATGAGTGCGATATGGTATGGTCAAGATTGTGGACTTGTCTTCTTGTCGGTGGTGGCCACCATCTTATGAGGAAATAGGCCAACCAAAAATAAATGAAAACATAAATCTCTAAACTAGCATCTCAAAATTATCCTAGAATCATTCCAGAACTATTCTGGAAGCAGTTCAAAACTATTTTGGAAACATTCCAAAACTACTCTAGGAGCTTCCCTTATCAACACGAAAAGCATCGCAGAGCTACTCTGGAAGCATTTTTCAACTATTCTTGAGAAATCCCAAAACTGTTCAGGAACAATCCCAGAATGATTCCAGAATCATCCCATTGGAATGCTTTTAAGGAGTGTATCGAACATAAGCTATCCACATACATTTGCGTTGTACTTGTGATGGTTTTTTATGCTCTGAACACTGCATGCTGTGCGTTTGACTGTCAGATTTCTTTTGTTTACTTGTTTGTGCGGTTCAAATTCTGCGTTTTCAAAATGTCGCGTAATGAAAAGGAAGTGAAAATTAAGGTTCTGGACACATGGCTAAGTGTGAAGGGTATTACTATGCGAAATTTTGCGAAGCAGTTTGGAATTCATCATGCGAGTGTTAAAACCATCAATAATATGTTTGGGGAACACTATTCTTTGGATGAGCTACCAGGAAGAGGCAGAAAACCCGGTTCTTCCAACCCGAAACTGGAGCAGAAAGTGGTATCTCTAATCATGAAGAACAAATCAATGTCAACACGTGATTTGGCCAAAAAATCAGGAACGAGTGTTGGAATGATCCAGCGTATCAAGAGGCGAAGACCTACAAGAAGCAGAAAATCTCGAAATAAAGTGCAGAACAGAAGAAGCGAGCAGCAACAAGAGCCCGGAAATTGTATTCGCATCTTTTGCAGCGTCCGGATGCATGCGTTTTGATGGACGATGAGACCTATGTAAAGGAGGACTCAAAAACCCTTCCAGGTCCACAATACTTTACTGCCGTCATTGGGGAGGATGTGAGCGATGCGGACAGGTCGATTCAAGTGGAGAAATTCGGTCGAAAGGTACTGGTATGGCAAGCAATATGTTCCTGTGGTTTGAAGTCAACCATTTTTTACACTACCGGAACTATAAATGCGGAAATCTATCGATCTGAGTGTCTCCAGAAGAGATTGTTGCCTTTATATAAGAAGCATAGTACACCTCCACTGTTTTGGCTGGATTTAGCGTCGGCTCACTATGCCAAAACCACTCTAAATTGGCTTGCGGAAAAGGGTATAGATTTCGTTGAGAAAAATATCAATCCACCAAATTGCCCTCAGCTTCGACCCATCGAACGTTACTGGGCAATCGTGAAGAAGGTCTTCAAGAAGACTGGTAAGGCAGCTGGGAACATGTAGGAGTTCAAAAAAATTTGGGCTCAAGCGTCCAAAAAATGCGATGCAACACTTGTCCGGATGAAGAGCATTCGATCCAAAGTTCGAAAATTCGTGAAGGAATAACTTAAATTTCATCTGGTCTTCATTATGTTCAAGTTTAACCTCGTACAATAAAGGATCTATTTTTTGTATGAATAAAATATCGGTTTTCAACATAATTTGAAAGAAAGTTTGTGGATAGCTTATTTTTGATACACTCCTTAACTTGTTAAGTCATAATCAAGTTGCTACAACATATTATGATCGTAGGGTGCTACTTGAGCTACTTTGAAGAATCTCTGAACAGCTGGCGCCGGCGGTATAATGGTAAGCGTGGCTGCTACTTGGCACCCCGGTTCAATTCCCAGTTGGGTTCTGTGGAATTTTTCTGAGGCGAAATAGTCTCTGGTCATGTCTTTTTTAGAAAAGGAAGTAATTCCGTTGGTCCCGGTTTAGGTGTTGATGAGTGCGATATGTATGGTCCAGATGGTAAACTTGTCTTCCTGGTGTCGGTGGTTGCCACCATCGTGTGAGAAAATAGGCCGACGAAAAATAAATGAAAACATAAATCTCTAAACTACACCGGCAGCATCTCAAAATTATCCTAGAATCATTCCAGAACTCATTCTGGAAGCAGTTACTATTTTGGAAACATCCCAAAACTACTCTAGGAACATCCCTTAACAACACGAGAAGCATCGCAGAGCTACTCTGGAAGCATTCTTCAACTATTCTTGAGAAATCCCAAAACTGCTCAGTAACAATCCCAGGACAATTCCAGAATCATCCCATCGGAATGCTTTTACGAACTAAGCTACCTATTGAAAGCTTCAAATTCTATAGAAAGAGCATTGAATTACGCAACAACTTGTTACCGTCTTAAGTTGTTCAAACCACCACCCTGTCAAGCAGCCATAGATATCAAAATTCCAACACATTTGAACTGCAATCGTTCCGCTCCCTACGATCTGATCTGTGGACACACTCCATTGTTGACCGTTTGGAAATGTCTTGTCTTGAAGAAAGTCGTTCCAACACGGAACGCGCGTACCTATGTATTGCGCCTAGTTTATCGCTCCGAGCTATAAACCAAATGATCACTTCCGGAACGAGACGGTCGGTGGGAAAAAAATTCAATAAATTGCAATCCATTTCTGCCCATTCGCGTTGCATCGTGGCTCGGGTAGGCGTCAGAATCGGAGCACCGAGATGCAGTTGTGATTGCGAGCTGCCTGATTTTATTTATGGTCTCATGAATTGGCTACTACTGGTATAGATGGTGCCAACTCGTGTGATCAATTATGAAGGAGTAATAAGAAGATAAAAGGGCAATCAGCGGGTGAAAGGAATTGATTGAGGTGGATTTCCAGTGCGGATACGGTGGATGCCTTTTTATGGATTGATTGTTATCTTTAGTAATCGTGTTCGTGTCCGGAATGCTGTACTACTCTGCGGCTAACAATGATAGCTGCAAACTAGAATTTATTAAAATAAAACCGATTATTCTCATGAGCTCAACGCGCTCGGCTCACGCTCGCAGGGTAAAGCCCTGCTCACGCAGACACCCCAATTATAAGGGTCAAGTTTGCATGTAAAAATAGATGACGACGGTGACTTGAAAGCGGGTGCCTCTAGCCAGCGACGGGGGCCAGGTTTGGTTCGCTGTTTGGTCTAGGTCACGAATGAGGAAGCATTTGCATTACACCTGAGCAGCGCAATCAATTCAACATCACCGGAGGTTATACAGTCAGAGCATCATCGGTAGGAGTACTCGATCATCACGTGCTGCTGCTGCTTCTGCTGTCCGCCACCGCACCAGAGTTGAGCGGCAATCATGGTCAACGAATATAATTCGATAAGTAGGTGTGAAGGCACGTGAGATTAACCTCTCGCGTGACGTAAAGTATACAACATAGTTGTAGCCTCTAGCTGTCGACGAACGATATCATCACTAAAAGAAATATCTTATTTAACTGAACTGATCATCAGGAAGATGATGTAAATAGATGACCTGATGCCGGACGTTGAACTCTAGTACTCGACTGTGTTACTTATGGACGATTTAGGTGCTTTATTAGGGACTAATTTGAACCGTTCGTACACATGTTACTGTTTTACTTATAAGTTCTATAGAAAGTCCGGCTTGAGCGAGAAAGATGATAAACAATAAATGAAAATTGACATTTAAAGACAATTATATAAATTATTATTTAACTTGTATCTGAATCTGCACTGAAAATTTATTTTCGAAAATTAGCTCTCACTCGTCTAGTACACATGAATTTTGCACATAGAACAAATGTCTCGTAAATTGTATGAAGCATTCATATTGTTTGTTACATGGTGAAATGCTATCGATACATCTTTTTGTACAATACACAAAATGAATTTCGTGAAAATCAGCCAATCGCTGTTTCCCTTCTATCGTACTCATACATTGTTGGTGTTGTGGTCTCTAGGAATGGAAAAACCAAAAGGAAGATTTTTAAAACTACTTTCCAAACTATGTTCAAACTCAATTTAAGCGAGCAGCACTTATTCGCTCCCAAATTTAGCACAGTTATCTGAAACTTCTGAAAGTAAATAAAAACTAGTTCTGAAAAAAAATATTTTGATGATCCGTCCCTAAGATCACGCTTTTAAAAACAATCAAAGTATTGAATTTCATGCAATTTATGACTTTTTTTAAAACTTGTTGATTTATTTAGGAGGCTTAATCATGTTTAATTTACCGAGCCGATATTTTAAAGCAGAACTCGACCCTGAAGTAGTCTGTAGGTCGGAGACGATATAAAGGGTGTTCCTATCAAAATTGTGTGTGAGTCGATCAAAGTATTTATTAATAAGTAAAATTCTTTTCCTTTTACAAGTTCAGTAAATACAGAATGCAGGAGAAATGTTCAGCTAAGCTTCTTTTAACCAAATGCGAATTGACGGGTCTTTCGTTTAACACCTGCCATAAGATTTTGTACAGTCTCCTTGTCTACTTTACTCGCCGCTGACGATGGCCCAATATTGTTCGCTTGGCGGAGCTCTGGCGTGTTGGGAGGGTTCTTGTCCTTGGGCACCACTTGAACGTTGTTGGCAGCATAACACTCCATGGCCTTTTTTCCGTAATGGCAAGATGCCAAATCCGGCCAAAATAGAACCTAACAATTATGTCACTTCAAGACAGGCAGTAGACGTTTTTGTAGGCACTTGCTCCGATAAATTTCCTGGTTGACGGTTCCGATCGCAATGTAAACGTTGCTCTTCAAGCCACAGGTACAGATAGCCTGCCACACCAAATATTTCTTCGCAAACTTTGACGGTTTAATGTGCCTGAAAATATCTGTCACCTTTCCCCGTCCGCTTGCCGTATAAAATTCCTGTCCAGGAATCTGTTTAAAGTCTGCCTTGACGTAATTTTCATCGTCCTGTACCACGCAATAAAACTTCGTCAGCTTCGTCGTGTACAACTTTCGCGATCGTGCTTTGGCCGACATGTTTTGTTTATCGTTGGAGTCACCACTTTCTCGACAGTCCAGCTCAATTTTTAGCTCTATTTATGGTTGAAAGCGCCACTCCCAGCTTCTTTGTGACATCTCGGACGGAGAGGTTAGGGTTTCGCTTGAAACAGCAGGCAACTCTTTTTGTCGTCGCTGTGGCCTCCGGCTTTTGATTTACCCCCGATCCAGCTTTCCTGGCTGTCGAAAAACGTTCACCAAACACTTCCTTCGCCGACATTTTGATAACTGAAGTGCTAATCTCAAAATCAAAACAGAGGCATGATGCAACGCGTGGTGTGCTAAATTTTTAATTGCACGATGAAAGGAAATGCGTCAAGTTTAAGTCGACCAAATTTAGATCGAAACACTCTTTAGGCGTATCTGTCGAAGGATAAGCTTTTTCCAGTAAAATTTAAAGGGATTTGGTTGCGTTTATTAGTGATATGTTTAATAAGTGTTTAAATTTTTTTATTAATTTTTTAAACTGATCAAGTGAGTACTTAAATTTTCCTAGATTTACAATTATAATCGTTCTACTAGTACGTTCGTGACAATGTTTTTTGAAAGTGTTTAAATAAAAGTGAATGTGAAAGAATGTTTCCAACAAAAAAGACAATCTTTAAATTAAATTCGATGTATGTTCATTTCAACGATACATGCATTGAGTATCCTTATTTCACTGTGTTTTTTTCTCTTCATGTATTGGAGGCCCAAAGCAAACTTGAACATTAAGATCCAGAACGTTACAACAATTTTAATGTAACTTGATTTGTAACAAGTTTGAAACAAGTTTGAAATAAAGAAAGTCTATGTTTTTGGCCGGAAGAAACTTAGTTTTTGATTAAATTTATCAAAAATCTGTGTTTTAGACAATGCTTATGCTTATGCTCTTATGCGCACACAATTCAGTCAATTGTGGTTATGGCCATAAAAACTGTCGGTCAACAGAAGACTTTAAATATTTGTTATATCAAATACTTCCATGGAAATATTTGATCCTTCCATGGAGATCTAGATCTACTATGGAAATATCCGACTAAGCCTTTCATTTTTCCACCGCATTACTAAGGTCTGTATGCACATTAATCCGAACACCTTCAAATCATTTCATTCAGACTTCTAAAATATTGCACATAAGAGCGAAAAATTTCGCAGACATATATCAGGGAGTCTTAAATGAAAAATAATAAGTTCAATATGGCAATGAGTGAACAGCACGTGCACAAGCGATTTTTTTACGGACGTAAAGGAAATGTTGGCTTTACTTTTATAAAGTACACTTTTTAAAAAAAAAAACTTTTAACAGCGTATTTTTCGAACGATTGCAATTAAAAATATATGAGAGAATTTAAATCAACATAGTTTTTAAGTCACAGCCAACATAGGCCTATCCGTCAAAAGATAAGCTTTTTCTTGTGGAATTTATAGGAATTTGCTCGCATTTCCTAGTGATAGTTTGAAAAAGTTTTTCAATGTTTAATTTTTATGATATAAAAAGTGATTAGGTTAAGTGATAATTTAATTTTTTTTCTAGTTTTCAATTGCAAATACTGACTTGTAAATACGGGAGCTTGCAGAAAAAATAGATTCATCAAAATTCGAATTATTTTCGGAACGTTTTACGGGCTAAATGTAACCGAGAAGTGATAATATAAAATCGACGTGCTGATCCTGTCATGGACGAAAAGGTGAAGAGGATATTGAAGAGAACCCCGAGAGATTATATTTGAACGGTGGCTCGTAAAATAGGAATTTCCCTTGATTTTGTACAAAAATCTTAACAAGCTTTGGAGCTGAAGTCGTATAACGTTAAAAACAGTTTCAAATCGCAACGACAAACAGATCTTGACAGCAAAATCACGGCCTCGACGTTTGTACTCCGATTATCTGACGAAGTTTTCTTGCGTTCTATTCATGAAGTTTATGTCCTGGAGTATTTCAAGTAGCTTCTGGTTTACAGGGCTCGTTTTATATTCGGTTATGGCCAGAAATGCTACAATTGGATATTTTAGGACGAAAAAAGCATCGAAATTTTCCAAAAAATACCTTGTTTGGCAAGAAATTTGTCAAGTTTGATCACTACAGGCACAATTAACAAGAAGATTAACCAGAACGAGTGCCTGCAGAAGCGATTCCTACCCTTCATCAAAAACAAAAATTAAATTATGCTGGCCTGATTTGGCATCATTTTATTATGCTAAAACTTTGATGGAGTGGTTCGAAGCATATCAAGTGAATGTTGTACCAAAAAACCGCAAATCCATCAAAGTGTCCAGAGTTACGTCAAATCGAGAAATATAGAGCTCTAATGAAGCGGAAGCTTTCAAGAAAGAAACAAGGAATTCAGACATCAAACATTTTCAGTCTTTATAAAACCACTAATTAATAGAGTTAAGCACAAAGTTCAAAATTTTTATGCAAATACCGAATGTGTTGACTTAGTAAATTGTTAAATCATATCCCATGGATCTGAAATAAACAAGCTCTGTGGAAATATAATGCGAAATTTGTGTTTAATTTAAGTTTTGAGGTGTACCTATTATTGTGGATACAGACCTTATTTTATTCCCGGTTTAAATTCTCGCAAAAGAAAACATTTACTACTGACTAAACCATAATCATAAAAGGTTCAGTTGAGATATGAAGTGTTCTATTGCTTGACTGGTTTTGGAATGGCGTGTGATCGATTTTTCGGAATCATGATTCGACATCGCCTACTACTAGTGTCGAGAAACATGAAATGACGGATGCAATAGTCATCATGACAGTCAATGTTCATCAATCAGGGGTAGCTGTTTTTCTGATTTATAATTGCTCCCAGGTGACGAACTAGCGTAGGAGGTTAAAAGTCACCCTAATAAAGATATAAAAACAAATATATATATATATATATATATATATATATATATATATATATATATATATATATATATATATATATAATAGGTCCAAAATTCCAATATACTCCGTATAATTTCACAATTAAATCATACAAACATAGACTTCATCTATCGGGGCTATGATTCAGTGTCTCAGTGCATGAGCCCCGGCTGACTACAAATTAATTACTGTTTTTAACCTGTTTTAAAAGTTTTCCTCAATTATGCCATTGCATATTTTACAATTAAAGACCGTCCCAGAAAGGAGGGACACCTTCTGTTTGTTGAAAACATGTATATGTTTATTAATGTCAACTTTTAGTATCCCATATGGTTTCTCAACATTTTTTATCAACAGTTCATGGATGATGTTTGATGACTTCTTCCTAAAGTTCAATTTCAGACGCTCTTGTCCAATCTCTTTTGAACTTTTCCACTGTATCAGCTCGCTGAACATGTTTATGAAAATACCTCTTGACCACAGCCCCAAATCATTCGACGGGCAGAATTTCAGGGCAATTTTGGGGATTCATGTGCTTAGGTACAATACGGAAAACGTACCCGTTGTGTACCAGTCATAGACCAACTTAGCGTTATGATACGAAGCAAGGTCAGGACCGAATATTACAGGATTGTAATGCTGACGAATCAGCGGAAACTAGTATTTTTTTAAGTACTGATGGTCGTAGTTACCTTTCATTGCTCCATTGGCGATGTACGGCCTTGAGCAAATTGTCACCTAGACCATCGCTTTTTACCAAAGGTTTCAGTGGAAACTGAGGTGTACGCCTTGTCAACATCATCATCTTCACGAACCGTGTCAGATTGGCGTTCCGAAGAATGCTTTATAGTCCAACTTCGAATACGATTCGTCGTCCATCATGCTGCAGTACTTATGCTTGGCGAAAACTGTGTCATACAGTTTCCACGCCCATGGTTGCATGCTGGCTGCTTGTGTAGGATTTCATTTTGGCTGCTTCTTCTTCTTGTACGTCTTCAGCTTCAATATCTCTTAGGCTCGTTAAACATTGGAATTCGAGGTGTTCAGCTTTTTGGCCAAATCACGAACTGAGGCCCCTTTTACCTTAGAAATAGCTCGTCTGATTTTGTTGTCCATTATGGGGTTCGACGCGATTTTTTTTTCGGCAGATTTTGCAAGGGAGTACTCAAATTTGAAATGTCTTTCCAAGAATAGAAGGCCATGCAATCGTTGGAGTTAGTGATATATAGTTACTCACACTTTCGCATGTGGCATCGCGCTTGAGAATGTACACTTTTGTACTGTTAAAGGTACCGTTATGCTTTTAACGGGACCGTCATTGATAGAGATGCCTAATTTTTTAAAGATTTTGTCGTAAGAATGATTAAATGATTTAATGATAATTTTATTTCGCTCCAATCTTATACACTACCGATGGCACGGCGTTTTCCAACGGATATATTTCCCATCTCTCGAAACGCGCGTGAAACTTTGCTGTGAGTTGTATTCGGATTGACGTTTGGGAGTTAACAATGAGATGGAGTCTGTCAGCAGACAAATTTTTAAAAGACCAATTTCTCAAACTAAAAATTCGCTTTCTACTAGCTACTACGAGTGGTATGCCTGCTGTGTTTGTTTGCATCTATCACAAAAATCTAAAAATGATTTTTGAGATCATGTTAGACAAAAAATACTTCCGCGTGATATCAACTCATATCATAATTTATTCCTCAAAATTATGTGCAACAATCCCAATGAGAAGTGTTGGTTGAACACTTGTGATAATTGCCTGGGCACAGAAAAACTAAACCAATTTTATCTTGTTAGTGAAAATCATCCATATACTATGATGTTTGATTATACACAGAAAAAAATCTGAATCTTCATTGTGATGTAAATATCAGAGCATGTGAAGTTGTACTTCATTCCACACAAAGCAGCAACTTGCATGAAATAGTTTTAACAAAGATGCGCTTTTGGATACAACAATATCGATAATGTATGAAATGTCCCAGATCTTTACACGAGTTATAATTTAAATGTAGATGTTTTGTGACGCTCCATTCATGTGCATGATATTAAACAGAAATTCACACTACTTTTTCGAGCTGTGTAAGAAACACGTTCAATTATTCAATTGACCACATTCCATTAAGAATATTGTTAATCCATCACATCCTTTGCCTTTATACACAGAAAAAAATAATTCCAAGCCACAGGAGGCGTAAACAACGAAATTGTTTGCAATATTTCATGCACCATACAATAATGTTTGGAATCTTTCATACAACAGGATAGATTCAGGCACTATCCGGCTTAACTTTACATGAGATATTTTATTATATTCAGCCAAATCCAGCACTCCCTTTATGTGCATTAGGCAATACAGAAAATTCAATGTTTCTTTTTATCTGTGTACGCATCAACTTGAAACGCAACACAAAACGATTGATACAAACCCACTGATTGATGTTACCCCATTTTACGGAAATAGATTCATATTTCATCAAGATTATCCTAGAAACCTACAGAAAATAGATTGACCTAGTGAGTCAACTGAAAAAAGTTAATATTTTTGCCCGATTTGTGGATAACATCGATCAGTTTATAGAGGAGCACATTATACCTCCAGCTACTCCTACATATCTGAAACACAGGCAGTTAGAACAGAAAAAGTGTCAATCGCAGCAACCTGCATTCAGTGTTCAAAACAAGTAGAAACAACCAAAAATCAACAAGCAAACCACCAATGAGCACCTCCAGCTTAGTTCGTCCTGGGCTCACAACGGCCATCGTAGGTAACCTTCCGGCCATCAAGCTCCGTCTCCGGCGTAAAGTTCCCCAGCTAACGTTTCAGGACGTTCGACGGGTGAGGATACCATTCTATGAAGCTCTGGCCAGTGAACTCTACGAATCCGGTTGCCCCAATGCAGCCTTTCTCCTGTTGCAGTTGGTTGAGTTCGAACACGACCACGTCCCGCAAACATCGGACTCGACAATCGAAAAGCAACGGTTAAAAAATTCGAAAAAATTGCTCAACTTCCTTACCGAATCACTGCGAGTAGCCGAGGGTCATAAAAATGAGAAACGCTATGCAGACGAAGTAGAACACCTGCTGACGATAGGACAGTCCCAGCAAGATGATCGGCACAAGCGGTGGATCACCCGGCAGTTTTTTCTCATCAGTTTAGATCGGTGTGCCGATTGTGGACTGGAGGGAAGCTGGATTGGGACGAAGGCAAAATATTGCTACGGGTTGTTTTTAAATGAGGATAAGAATCTGGATGAGGCTCTCGAGGTGCTTGAAACAGCTGAAAAATGGGCACGCGGCAAAAGTTGGGCTTTGGAGCATGAAAAGGGATATTTGGGATCTCTGTTGTTGAGTACGGAGATTTACCACCAACTGTATTTGACATATTCGGGATTGTGCGACCGATTCAAGGCAACGGATGCCGACAAGTTTGACTTGTTTATGAAATCAAGCCATGAGGCAGCGGTAAATTGTAAGTTTGACATTGATGTAATATTCTGGAGTGATTGTACATTTGGCTTGTTTTCAGGTAATTTGAAACACGTTTTATGTGACTCACATCTGAATTTCGGAGACTTTAAACTCGATCAAGGAAAGTACCATGAAGCTCTCGACAGCTATAGACAAGCATTGAGATGGGCAATAAATATGAAAAATTCCGACAAGGAATGCAAGATCAGTATCCGAATGGCGGCAGCTTATCGAAGCCTACAGGATCGGAAGCAATGGGAGCACTGGATGAATGTCGTAGGCAATATGACGGCAGAAGATCACTCTACAGAATGCTATGCTGAACTGCGGATGTTCAATGGTGAAGTTCTTTTCGCCAATGGCATGCAAGCTGAAGCTTTGGAAGCTTTCAACGACGCTAGAGACGTGTACAGGAATCTGAAGAAGGAAATAAAAATGATTCAAGCAGGCTGCTTTGGAGCTCTAATCACCGGCGATACACATTTTGGCCAGTATGCGAGCTTGGTCAGGAAAGCGGAATCTCAAGGACCAATTTCAGCGAACGAAAGTCTCTTCAAGCTGCTCCGTTGGAACATGGATAATGAGCCGTTCTGGTAGGCTGGCAGCCATGACGATAGAAATCTTTTTTGCTAATAACATTAACATCAATTCCACTGAAATTAAAAGCAAATTAGTTTGAGTGATTGGAGCATAAATTCATTTGTTGCACTTGAGCAAACCTGATGGCTACTAATATCCTGGTGAGGTGACACAGTGTTATTCTATTGCGATCATCTTTTGGAGTGATCATCAATGACCAAAACCTATCGAACAACATTGAGTGACAAGATTACATTCACCCATCAAATTCATGATGTGATAAGCCAAAACCGAACCCAATACGAGAGAGCTAATTTTTACGACACCTCTATGATCTGGAATACGAAATTTGGAGAACCATAAAATCTACGGTGTGACTTTCAGCGTAGTGTTCCAAGGCCAGTCACCGCCACCGCTGAAAGGGGCCGTAAAACAATCGTAAAATTGGTCCAGTTCTAACCAAGTGGCCGTCTTATAAAATGTGATTTGCATTCCTAACTGCTTCCTTTTCTAATTCATATTAATCCATAAAGGCTGACCGTTGTTTGCTGCTATCAATAGTATGATGAGCGGGGATTGCTGAAAATTTTGACAGTTGAAATTGTCCCATCTTTTGGTTGCCGCCCATCATGGTGACATTGGTCGTAAAAGTTGCTATCTTAATAACTTAATATGGGAGTAGCAAAAGTAACACGGACCATTGATGATCTAATAAATATGCACTCTATTACCGACGGCTAAGTAAGAGAGAAACATTCCCTTGTTGGAAATCATGGCGGGGCCATGGGTGGATATAAATATTAATGTCGTATCTCTGAGAGAACATTAGTGGCGTGAATCGATATCCGCTTCCAATTTCAGAAGGATATCCGTGTCCGGCCGGGACCCTCCAAGAAGAATACAAATTAGGGGGTTGTAAAGCATTGTTGACGTTTGATAACAGTAGCATTTTAATGTAAATATGGGATCAATTATAGAAGTCTTTTCGAGCACTCGACTCGACACTTGTAACTGTCGAGTCGAGCAAAATTGCACATTACAGAAGCCAACTGAATCTGATCGAGTCGGCAACGAAACTCGACTGTCAACTTTTATGTTGAAAGATTTCAAAAAGCCATTGAAATATTACACCATGCAATAATTCAGGACTTCCACACTCCCGTTTCATTGTACTCAATTTTTTAGTACAATTGTATACCATCTCTTTTTCTCTCACGGAAATGTTACTCAGTTTTGGTAAAAAGTGGATCTACTCAATTTAATGAGTTGATCAATTTTTTAGAAAAATATACAATGTATACAATTGTACTCAAAAATTGAGTACAATGAAACGGGAGTGCATCACCTTAGTTTTCATTTTTGACATTCAAAAGATGAGTTTCACTCTTTTTTTGTCAATAACATTAGTGCTTTTGTTATTCTGAAAACCTCATTGGAAAGCTGTTTCAAATTGCATGTTTGAACATTTTTCGGAGAAAAATATTTATTAAAATGTGAACAGAAATCGTTTTCATTGATTTTATCTCGATGTTTTCTGACCTTCTGGTAAAATCTCCAAACTTCTTCATTCTTAATTGAGGATTATTGTTTAACAGAATAAGTACTCGAAAACTTCTTTGATATTTTTCTGAACTTCAAAAAACTTCTTTCTCTGAACATCTGAAAACATGTTTTTTCTACTTCTATGCTAAACTTTAGCAGATTTTTCTCACCAACGAACCAACATGCCATAGAAGGTCATTGAATCGATCCCTTGAACGAGCAATCAAATTTATCAAACGAGGTGAGATGGAAACCGACGAATTGTATTTTTTATATGAAATTGTGTCTAAGTTCACAGTAAGATGCGAACGGTTGAGGATATGGTGGAGGTCTTTACTATATTTTAATATGGCGTCCTGGGCAATGAGTATTATTACGGTCATATGAATGCAGTTTGTATAGGCTGCTTCTACAGGTCTTCAATAGTTAAAGGCACTTAAGGCTGAATCATGGTCTTGAACCTCATAAACCAAATTGTTACTTGGGATGATTATCTCTTGATTTTTGGGGAAGTTTTCTCCTGATCTTCTGTGAAACTTCCAGATAAATTTCTGTAAGGCCATAAACTTCTGAGCTATGATTCCTGAATTTATTGGAAATGCACTCCTAATTTTCGGAATAGTTTCTTGGAAACTATCTGAGAAGTATAAGAACGAAAATTTCTTTCGCAACTTCTTACAAGTCCTATACTGAACATCGATGAAAAATTGTTCAACACATCGAGGAGTTATGAACTAAATTAACAAGGTTAGTTTCGTCCTAAACTTCGAGGAAGTTTATTCTTGAACTTCTGGGAAGTATGACCTTTAACTTCACGAATGTTTGTTCTTGAATTTTTTAATCTCTCGGGAGTTCCATAAATTTTCAAGAGAGTTCACATGATTTTCAACAAGCTTCCAGTAGTCTTTTGTTGCTTTATAAACACACTTAAATTTTGTAGAAAATATTACATGCTAAAAAAATTATGCAAAGTTCTCTCAGATACTTCTCATGAGTCCACAGCATTGTTTGTATGTATACGAGATACTAACAAATGTTGTGCTGAACTTTCTACACTTTCGTAGAACTTCAGTAAAATATTAAGCAGATATATCGGAATGTTTATTTAACCTTCGACATGCTCATATAAGTTTGCATTGTTTGAAAAACATGCACGCAACTTTCGAAAAAATCTCAGTACTTTTCAAAAATTCTGAAAAAAAATCTAGAATCTGATACGTTCATAAGTTTGCCTGTAATAACTTCCATCAAATTAATAAACTATTCAAAAACTGCACAGAAATTACAACTTGTCTTTTACAAGTCCTAATAACGTGCATAAAATTCGTATGGAAGTTTTGAATTATTCCTAGTTTATTGTGTTATAAACACTTTCAGGAGATGTTGGATTTCCACAGTAACCTTGTCCTGCTTACACATTACCGGAAAACCCACGTGCGCTGATTCCATAAATGTCTCCCTTAAATATAACTCTTGTTTTCTTAATTCAATTTCTTTCTATTTCTAATCAAGTTTAAGTTTTTCACTTGTTCTTATCTAGGTTGTCAGTTGTTCTTTGTCTTGCATCGGCACTCTTGATGTCATTTTGTTCAAGTTTTGCATCTACCAGTTTTGTCGATCCTGTAAAAACAAACATAAAAAAATCTATTATAACATACTTCTTTGTGAAGTGTTGGATGCTGACCGCTAGAATCAGATTTACTCTGCACTTCGTGTGTAGTGAGACAACTCGCATGAGGTTTACAATTTTAATAGTATTCACACGAGAAATAAACACTTACTTTTTGATGTAGAAGGAGATGTTCGCTCATCACCATGAGGCAAAAAGAGTGAACAACAATGTTTTTGGCTAGAATGAAAGATGTGAAGAGAAAGTGTTGAAAGTTCCGCCAGAGTGCGGCAGGTAGGAAAATTAACAGATGTTTTTGAAAATTGAGCGAAAGGGCATGTATCCAATGGTACTCGAACCATGGACGTCAATCTTTGCCTAACATCCCACTGCGGGGTAGGTTGTAGCGACGGAACAAGTCCGCCACTTCAACAGGCCTTACTTTTTGCTGTTCCGACCGAAGGCCAGGGTTGCCACATTCTCAGATTTATCTAGATTGACACAGATTTTTACATGTGTTTCATACAGATATCTGTATGTAAAGATTACAGATTTTCTAGATAAACCAAGATTTTTAAGAATTTTAGCAATTGCTTATCCAATCAAAAGCCTCAAATTAAAGAAAAAGTAGATTTTGGGATCCATGGGACCAATTCTACTTTCAGTGTGCCGTTTTATACAGTCCGAAAATCAGTTTGTGTTTGACATCATTTCGGGGGATTTCTTCATAAATTTTTGAAGACTAAGAAAATTTTATTGAATTTCCCAAAGATTCTATGAAAAGAAATTCCTTTATGGTGTTTTTATTGATATCAGGAGTTCAGGAGTTTGTAGGCATTCTTCCAGGGATTCTTTCAGGAATTTCTACTGGAATTTCACAGGCAATTTTTCAAAACTTTCTTGTGATGAAATTGTTTAAGGATTCCTAAAACTTGTAAAGTTTTGTGATTCTAAAGGGCACCTGAAAGAACAACACATAAACTATATGGTCATTTCTGAAGTAATTTTTTTATAAAATCATGATTTGTTGGAGAAATAGAAGAAGATTTTTTTTGGATGCATTCCAGAATCTCTCATATTTAATTCTTTACTTTTAAAATCCACAAGAGGTTTTCGAAGAACTTTTCTTAATTTGTCTTGGATGTCTGCAAGGATTCGTAATTTATATTTTCCAGGATTTATTGCAATATTTTTCTCAAGTAATCCGCTGGAGACGTGTATGTTTCAAAGCTTCTAAAGAGATTGCTCCACAAATTTTGGCGGAATTTCCTGCAGGGAATTTTACAAAAATACTGTTAATCCAATAGTTATTTTTGCTATTCGAAACATAGTTATTTGGAATGTGAAGTTTGTTATCTGTTATATAAATTTTCAGTGCGCAAACCTATATACATTTTGCGCTGTTAAACAGTTCCAGATAGATGACACCGATTACAAAAAAGGCTTGTGAGCTGTGGATTTGATGGAGCATCGGCAATGAAGGATTCTGACCGATCTCTCAAAAAGCTGCTGAAACGGGACTGTCCTCATTTGATATTTGAATTTCTGATAAATTTACTCACACAACTAGGAAGTACCCTCTTGCTTCTGGAATATTTCTATCTGTTTTTTTAGATGTTTCTTCCTTAACTTCGAGAAATCCTTATTCTAAAATTCTGGAATATTCTGTTGTTTCGAACTTCGGGAAAAAAAAATTCAGTTCCGTGTTTATCGAGATTTTCAGCCCTGGGCTGGTTCATCTTCCGCCATTCGGGAAAACTCTCTAGCACTTCTGAGAAGTTCCAACTAATCTTTTGGGAAGTTTTTCTCCGGAATATCTGTGAAATTGTATCCTAAGCTTCAGATCTATATTTCTTATCTTGCTTAGCCAATTTCCACTAACCGAACAAAAACGCGTATCACAACAAACTCTTTCTCAACAAAATGTGACAAATCAGTCACTTATTTCCAAGCGGTCGATTGAGTCGACCCACTTGTCACAATTTCGTCGATCTCGACATCTGTAGTAGCAAAATCGATCTGTCGATCAAAGAGACGGTCGACTCGACTTCTATAATTGACTCCTATGACGGTATTTCAAGCGGAACAATGCATTAGGTCCTAAGTAACATTGAGAGATTCTCTTCGTCGACTTTCTCTTTGGTTAACAGTTTGTCTATTAAAGGATTTGCCGATGTATTCGACGTATTGGATCCTTAATCACACTTTATACTACCGTACTGTATGTTGAAAATACTTGAATAAATGTTTAAAAAAGCGTTTGATTTTAGTCATTACTAAGCATCATACCACCAATGAAGTTATGATTTGGCCTGTCATTGGCAACAGAAGATCAAATGTATGCCTATTGCCAATAAAATTAATATCTATACAAATAGCACCATTTTACGCCACAAAACTTGAGTTGTTGCTGCATCTCTTCATCCTCAATAACTTCACACACTCACCAGATCGTTGAGTACCTGACCTGGTTTTGGTTGACCTGAGTATCAAGCTCGCTGCGCTGTGCTCCATCATCTTTGCAAGGCCTTTCACTTTCTTTAAAAAAAAAACTATTTAAAAAAAAACTTTTTTGAGCGTATTAGTAGAACGATTGTGATTGGGAAACAAGGAGAATTTGAAATTAACACTTCATTTGATCACTTTAAAAAAATAAAAAATAAACATTGAAACACCTTTTTTCAAATTTTTGCTAGTAAAGGCGAGCAAATTCCTCTGCTACTAGTAGAATTTAAAAGAATTTGCTCGCGTTTACTAGCAAAAATTTGAAAAAAGTGTTTCAGTGTATTATTTTTTATTTTTTTTAAAGTGATCAAATGAAGTGTTAATTTTAAATTCTCTTAGTTTCCCAATCTTTGCAGGGTTGCCACGAACCAACAAGATGGTTGCCAACCATCCAACAGTCGGGAATCACTGGAAGACAAGTAAAAGTTTGCTGAAGACGCCATCAGGAGGGCCAACTGTTGTTGAAGACAAGAAGAACGCCCTTGACGACGGCCAAGATCAAATCGGAAAACGACATTAAAGTGAAAACTTATTGTAACTACATTCTTGAAAAACACGAATAATTCCTGAAAGATCTACAATAAATTGAAAAAAAAGTCCTCTTTGAGCATGGTCCAAGTTTCATGTCCGTACAGAACCAGCGTTTTGTACATGCTACATTTGGTATATTTGACTTCAAGAGACCAATTCCACCTAAAAACATGTTCAAGCGGATCAATTAGAAAATCGCCTCATCAATCACGAATACTTATCGCTTACCAAAAACTGTAGGTCGGGAATGGAATGCTTATGTAACTAACTTTTACTTTTTTACCCTTCGGACATCCTACAGTACTGGCAAAAAAAGTACACACTCCAATTATACTTACCTTTTCGTTATTGTCTAGTTTATATGTACGGATTTAGTATGAGTACATTCGTACAAAATGTAAAGTTTGGGTAGCACCCGCAGCGAATCCATTACCGTATTTTTTTTTATTGAATTACAGACTCTTTAAATTTCCGTATTATTTAGTATTTATGTAGTATGACCTCCCTTCGCATTGATATCTGCCTTGAGACGCCATACTTTCCACTAGATATTGAAGGTGAGCTTTGGATCATTGTCCTGCTGAAATATGTAGTCATTTTCTAGGGCATCTTTCAGCAAGAGAACCTCTAAATATTCGCAGCCACAGTTCCTTCGATTCGTGTACGTTTTCCAACACCAGACCACGCGATGCATCCCAACATCATAATATTTCCTCTTCAATGCTTAACTGTTTTCTTCACATTCTTCTAAAAAAAACTCCTCTCCCGTTTTCAACCAAATTGCAACGAATCGCGATAAATAATTCGAATTTACGCTTGTCTGGTCCCAACACCTTTTTTTCCGAAAGAAAATCGGCTTGTCGACGTGTTTCCAGACGCATGATTTTGTAGCGTTTACTTATCAATGGCCAAAGAGATGCAAACCTTCTGCAGCCTAGGTCATACTGTTCTTTCGGAAACATTCAGAGACAAGGGTTCGTTCTCCGCTCGACTTGTCAACCTTGTGTTTTGACGAACTTCTCTCAAAATTCTTGCATACTACCCCGGTGTTGTCGTTCGTTTTCGTTCCTGACCAGCTTTACCAACAATTGAACCAAACTGCTAGAATTTTCCAAGACATTTTGCACTGTTGGGAAGCTTACTTAATTTGTGTACCATATTGCGATAATATATGCCTTTCTTTCATATTTTATGTTTATTGACACTTTTCAGAGGAAACATAAAACCTAAATCATTCGCTTAAGAATGTTGCAGAACGAACGAGAGTTATGCCAACAGTAAAGTACACAAAGCGTTGCCCTGGTCACAATCATCGTGCTGAATACTTTTTTGTCAGTTCTGAAAATGCAAAAGAACAGATTTATTTGGAAATTGCAAAAAATACTTTCAACTAGTTTAAAGTTTTTCACAGACATTAATTAGCTCAAAGACTGTAATGCAAACAGGCTCTCATCTAAGCTTGATTTAAAGCAGTGAATTTGCATGTTCAGTTACCTATTCAGGAAACATAATCTTCTCAACGTAATAAACTCAACATCAAATTCTAAAATGAGAGCAAAATTAGAAATACTTTTGAACCAAAATTGAAACACAATCTGAAGTATTATCACTCCTAAATTCCTACTCTGAATAATAGAAATAGTAGCAATTCCCCACTACCAATGCAACCCGTTCCCATGTAACACGATACACAAAATCCGCAATCCCATAAGTGCTACCACTCTCCAAGTTAATCTCCCACAGATAGACGCGACGTCTTTTGTATGTTTATGGGATTAATTACTGAGTCAGGAAAAGCCGTTTACCATTGGAATTTATCTCATTTCTACTTGGCAGCGCCGTTCAGCGTCGCAATGCTAACATACTGGATCCAATATGAACCATATGTTCCGTGAGGGCTATTATGCTTGCGAGCACTACTTGAAGTCAGTCCATTTAAAACGATCCAAAGTACACACGTCGCACAGACGGCCACAACAACGGACGGAGAAATGGCTCGTGGGCGTCCTTCGTTAAATAACTGTTTCAATCTCGCTAATTTATTGCCACGAAATTTCGTTACACATATAATTTTCTTATTTCGGTTTGCACCTCCCGCCATGCCATGTCATACGTTGAGCAGGCCTCGGGTCTGAAATCCTGACCGAGCATTTCATGCGAGGGGGCAAGTGCACCTCTGGATCCGAGATGGAATGTTTGCAGTTTTAAATTGGAGGAGCCGACCGGGCAGATTAAGTGTAACCATTTTTACGAGTCTATTTGCAACGTTGATAGTTCACGATTTTCCACAGGTTTATCGCACCTCGTCGTGCTTTACGGATATGTTGATATAGCGAACTACTGTCTTGGCTCGGAATATGAATAAAAGACTTTGCAGTGGTAAATAAGTAGGCGCTGCTTCAGCACTGACTGTGCAATGTCTCTCGGTATCCGGTTGCATCATAATGCCTAATGCCTGTTTTTCGGGGATATGAGATTGACATAGCTGGCGAAAGTAAAGGGTAAAGCTTGAGCTGTTACGTCGAAATGTCGTATTAACCTGGATTGCATGCGTACTGTTGCTGTGCGAATATATATATTTTGCTGTCCCGTACCCAGGGAGGTCAACTCGGTGCGGCTTGAAATATTCAACAGGCTACGTTGATAAAATGAGAAAACTATGGTAACTTGTTGCTGGACGCTAGACTGGTAAATGCGTTCTTTGTTTGGTTTCGTTTGTTTTACAAGAAAGAAAAATTGGCAAACTTTTCAGATTAGTAAACTTATGGACTAATTCTTATCTGCAGTTTTCGGGAAACCCGTAACATTCGTAATCTAATGTTCACAATGAGAATTCAATTCAAAAATTCACAATGATTATGCCCCTTTTTCAATTCTCTCACATCACCACCATCATTGTTGTTGATACTCCTATAATGCGGTTTGAACTGCTCCAAAGGTCACAACTTCTTCCTTAGCTAGTTTTCTGATCAATAGACCACTGACCGTTTATGCACAATCCGTTTGCTTTGCTCGGAAGAAGGACTACGCATTTTCAAACTTCCGTGCGAAGAATTGAAAAAAAATGACAACATCAGTATAATATGGATGTAAACAACAGGACTCAGCCAAAAGTTGGTTGAATACTGCACACATTTGGAATTGACGGTAAGTGTATTTATATTTATCGGAACAGTCTATAATAAATAATGCTTCAATTTAAGCAGTATAATGGTACTTCCGAGTATATTTGCGCAGAACATTGATAAGTTAAAACCAGAGCTTCCGGTGGTTTTATAGGCTGATTGTTAGACGTAATTTGACGGATTTTATGTATATTTTCCAATATAATCATATAACATGTGAAAAAACAGTGTCCGGTTTCAAAAAGCGGGGTTTTTATTGAGGGTTATGTTTCCGAGCTGGAATTCCATGTAAAGGTGCTTCAGGCGGCTGTAACGATGAAATACACAAACACAAATACTAATACAGTGATTGCGATCTTTTATGTTTGTGCTCATTATTCAATATCACAACTAAAAGCAAATCTCGAAAAATGGTTTGAAATACCAAATTCGCATATCACAAACATTTTGAACAATGAGAATTTCATACAGGGTGTCCGAATATTATATAATATTATATAATGGTGTTAAAACTATCTTTTATCTGGAAAGGGAAAGGTGGCCGAGGTTCAAGCATATGAAACTGTCAAAGTTAGCTCGTCTCCCAAGTAACATTGCCAAAACCATCCAGTTTTATTAAGTTTTACTAAAGTTTTATGAAAGCCAATAGAAATCAATTCGGTTTTATTATGGCAGCAAGAGATGCTAATAGGTTTCAAATTATAGTCAGGTTTATAAGAACCTACAGAGCTTCTTTACAACGATCTTAAAATTCCTTTTACTCCTATCAAAGGTTTTATTTTGACTTTGTAAACTCATAAAATGCTGTTTTAAAATGCCGTTTTAAGACTCATTCATATTATCTTATTAGAGTCAGTTTAAAAAGCATTTTAAAACCATTTTGGCTCCAGTAAATGCAACAGCTTATTGGCATTGAGGAAAGCTACCAAGCAACCATATAGTTTTATAGTAGCAATTGCTAAGATAAATTGGCTTTTTGGCAAAACTGTGATTTCTTGCAATCGCCATATTGAAATATATGAAATAATTGAAATGTGGAAAAATGAATACACAAAATTTTAAATGTAATACAATTAACGAACTGGTATTCGATCTAGATAACCTTATTGAATCCATCAATATTCGGAAGTTTGCTGATTAACTTTATCGCATATGTTCCTTCAATTTTGTTTTTGCTAGTAAACTCGTATAATTTCTAGGCATTAATTTATCAGCTCTGACCGTACCAGATTCACCATAAAACCAAATGCGCATATACTTGGAGCACGCTATCAAAATCGACTTGTTTGCATATTTTGCTCGAACATAATTCACGCAACATTTAGCTTTTTCTAGCCATTTTACTGTTGAATGAATCAGAAGACAGAGAATCGAACTACAGAACTACATAAACCAACCACGATATCGCCTGATGTTTGACAGCTGTGCCATTCGGTCCTATACTGGTTTTGATGGCGCAATAGGTTTTATGATGGTCTCAATGGTCATACATCTTCACTGTATGGTCTGTATCGGTCTTAGAAATTGTTTTCACAACGTCTATAGACTGGCCACTACATTTCGGCTTAAAGATGCATAGAGAGGTGTTGGGACAAACAGTTTGAATGTAGTTTCATCAACAAAGCCGGAGGAGTGCTATACGGCTGACTAGAACTGAAATGTTACTGGCCTGACTGTGGCTTGTAAAGTAAATTCTATTGCAACTGAGACGGTCAACCAGGAAACTTCCAACGAGGTCGAAAACGTCTTCGCCTTTTCTGAAACAACACCACTGCCATCACGAAATATCGAGAATACTAGTCATCGCAAATGAACTAAAAGAGGCCCGAAAACTGTTGCAGCATAAACAGTAAAGAAGCCTGCGTTTGCTGCGAGCAACATTGGCGAAGACCTATGAGATTTGATGAGGAGTCAAAAAGACTGCAATGAATTTGGTCAACTAAGTTGCTGTATATTGTTCCTGTTTTTAAATCAGTTTAACCTCGAAAAAAATCATATATTAAGAAATAAAATTAATCAAATTTACGCGCCTTTTTGTTTAGGTTACTTTCGATCGCATCACCATTTCGATATGAACAGTTTTCAACTGTAGTGTTTTTCTCGGCGACTGTTGCTGCTGTTTATGTTACTAATTAATTGGACGACAAAATCCGAAAAAAAAGTCTTGAGACCCAGAGCTCCATGCCAGTTTCCGTTATCTTGGGCTCAAAAGCACCGAATATCGCAATTTTGACCTCATGCGATTTACATTTTTCTTCACAATTTGGCATCAAAACTTGAAATTTTGATATATTTTGAGAACCACTGGAATAACTGCCTCTGCTCAAATGTTAATTCTCCAGAAGCATTTTTTTAATTTCTCAGGCTTTAACAAACAGTTTTGCGAATGAAAGTGTGTAGATCCGACATCATCAATAAAAGTATTGACCGTTGAAGAGCAGCATATTTTATTGCAAAAAAACAACATAGTACAGTAAACCCCCCGACATGCGCGGATTCAATTGAAGGTCACTACGCGGCGCTAGTGGGCGTGTAAATTTAGATTATAACCTGAATCTTGAGATCAAGTGAGCAAGTTGGCGTCTTCGACAAAGATGTTTGGATGATTGAGACCTTGATGAAGCTAACATTGGTTCAGAACTTGGCCGCTACGTGGCATTAGTGTTCATGTGCACTTTCTGTATTTTGAGATCTAAATCGTGTATGAATTTACTGTTTTCAGGAAAGTTTATTTGTAAAGTTATGAGCTTTCAGACGCTCGACTCAACAGTTCAGAATTATCTCACTCCGTGGCGCTAGCGTGCTTGTAAACTTTCTGTATAATTCGGATCTCGAGATTATTGACATACAGCAAGATGGCATCTTCAAAAAATATATTCGAGGAGCCAGAGCTTTATGAATGGTGAACACATTAGATCAGAATTCGTCCTCTACCTGGCACTAGTGCTCATGTGAACTTTTGGTAATATCTGTATTTTGATATCTAGATCATCTAGTAATCTTGGTCCTCCCAATGGTCGACTTCATACTTCAGAAATATTTCACTGCGTGGCACTGGTCTGCCTGTGAAACCTGTAATAAATGTTTATCGCTAGTGCACATAAGGAGCTAATTACCCCAATATGGGTATTTGCGGTACGTTCTTCTTACAACTTCGGGTTTGTCCCTCAGAGAAGTTCTTCACTAAACTTCAGGGAAGTTATTCAGAGAAGTTCATAAAAGTTCTTCAGAGAACTTCACGAAAGTTCTTCAGATAACTCTATGGAAGTTCTTTAGTGATTATGCAGAGAATTCAAGGAATGTTTTGCAGGGAACTTCAAGGAAGTTCATCACAAAACTTCGGGAAAATCCTTAAGAAAACTTCATGGAAGTTCTTCAGAGAACTTCAGCGAAGTTCTCCAAAGAACTTCAGCGAAGTTCTTCAGAGAACTTCAGCGATGTTCTTCAGAGAACTTCAGGGAAGTTTTGCAGAGAACTGAAGTAAATCTTTCAGAGAACTTCCGGAGAAGTTTTGCAGAGAACTTCATTGGTGTTCTTCAGAGAACTTGAGGGAAGTTTTGCAAAAAACTAGAGGGAAATCTTTCAGAGAACTTCAGTGAAGTTCTTCAGAGAACTTCAGCGAAGCTCTTCAGAGAACTTCAACGAAGTTCTTCAGAGAACTTAAGGGAAGTTTTTCAAAAAACTTGTGGGAAATCTTTAAGACAACTTCCAGAGAAGTTCTACAGAGAACTTCATTGATGTTCTTCAGAGAACTTGAGGGAAGTTTTCCAGCGAACTAGCGGAAAATCTTTCAGAGAACTTCAGAGAAGTTCTGCAGAGAACTTCATGGATGTTCTTCAGAGAACTTCAGGGAAGTTCTTCAGAGAACTTCATGTAAGAAGCTCTCCAGAGAACTTCATAAAAGTTCTTCAGAGAACTTTATGGAAGTTCTTCAGTGAACTTCATGAAAGTTCTGCAGTAAACTTCATGGAAGTTATTCAGAGAAGTTGATGAAAGTGCTTCAGAGAACTTCAGGAAAGTTCTTCAGAGAATTTTAAGGAAGTTCTACAGAAAACTTCAGGGAAATTCTTCAGAGAACTTCAGGGAAGTTCTACGGAGAACTTCATGGAAGTTCTTTAAAGAACTTCAGGAAACTTCATGGATGTTCTGCGTAGAACTTCAGGGAAGTTCATCAGAGATCTTCATGGAAATTCTTCAGAGTTCTTCATGGAAGTGCCCCAGATCAGTTTAGAGAAGTGCTTAACTTCAGCCAAGTTCTTCAGAGAATTTCAGCGAAGTTTTACAGAGAACTTGAAGGAAATCTTTCAGAGAACTTCAGAGAAGTACTTCAGAGAACTTCAGGGAACTGCTGCAGAGAACTTCAGAGAAATTCAGGGAAGTTATTCAATAAACTTCAGAGAAGTTCTGCAGAGAACTTCATGGATATTCTTCAGAGAACCTCAGAGAACTTCAGAGAACTTTATTGAAGTGCTTCAGAGAACTTCACGGAAGTTCTGCACTAAGCTTCAGTCAAAATGTTTAGAGAACTTCATGAAAGTTCTTCAGAGAATTTTATGGACGTTCTTGAGTTACCTTCATGGAAGTTCTGCAGAAAATTTTATAGAAGTTTTTCAGAGAACGTCATGGAAGTTCCTCAGATAACTTCAGAGAAGTTTGTCAAAGAACTTCAGGGAAGTTAAGGGTCAGAGAGCTTCAGGAATGCTTTTAAGAGAACTTCAGTGAAGTTCTTCAGAGTACTTCAGGCAAGTTCTGCAGAGACCTTCAGGATTTTTGTACAGCAAAATTCAGAAAACTTCAGAGCAAATTGTTCAGAGAACTTCAGAGATATTCATCACAAAGCTTCGGGTAAGTCTTTCAGAGAACTTTAAGAAGTTTTCAGAGAACTTCAGCGAATTTTTTTAGAGAACTTTAGTGAATTTCTTCAGAGAACTTGAAGGAAACCTTTCAGAGAACTTCAGAGAAGTACTTCAGAGAACTGCATGGAAGTGCTTCAAAGAACTTCATAGAAGTTCTTCGGAAAACTTCATCGAAGTTCTTCAGTGAATTTCATGGAAGTTCTACAGAAAACTTAACGGAAGTTCATCAGAGAACTTCACGGAAGTTTGTCAGAGAACTTGCCTGAAGTTCTCTGCAGAACTTGCCTGAAGTTCTCTGCAGAATTTCCATAAAGTTCTCTGAAATAATTGCCTGAAGTTCTCTGAAAGACTTCCCTGCTGTTTTCTGCAGAACATCTATAAAGTTCTTTAAAGGACTTCCCTGAAGTTTTCAAAAGAACTCCCCTGAAGTTCTTTGAAGTTCTCAAAAAACTTCCCTGAAGTTCTTTAAAGAACTTCTATTAAGTTCTCTGCAGAACTGCCATGAAGTTCATTGAAGGACTTCCGTAAATATATCTGAAGAACTTCTATGAAGCTCTATGAAGGACTTCCATGAAGTTCTGTGAAGCACTTCCATAAAGTTCTCTATTGAACTTCTATGCAGTTCTCTGCAGAACTTCCATGAAGCTCACCGAAGAACTTCCATGAAGTTTTCTGAAGGACTTCCATGAAATTCTCTTAAGAACTTCCATAAAGTTCTCTGAAAAACTTTCCTGAAGTTTTCTGAAAAATGTCTCTGAAGTTCTCTGCAGAACTTAGCTGAAGTTCTCGGAAAGACTTCTCTGCAGATCTCTGAAGAACTTCCCTGAAATTCTCTGAAGAACTTCCCTGAAGTTTAGTGAAAAACTTCCCTGAAGTTCTCTGAAGATCTTCGCTGAAGTTCTCTGAAGAACATTCATGAATTTCTCTGAAGGACTTACCCGAAGTTTTGTGAAGAACTTCTCTGAAGTTCTCTGAAGAACTCCCCTGAAGTTCTTTGAAAAACATTCCTGAAGTTCCCTTCAAAACTTTCCTGAAATTCTATGCAGAACTTCCCTGTGGCTCATAATAAATATCAACTGCTCCCCCAATTGGCAATTTTTTGCAAATTTTATAAAACTTTTAGTCATATCCCGAGCAAAGGATTATACCAAATTGATAACAAGTTCTAATACCGGGTAACCCTTTTTTAATCACTGAATAACTTATTTTGTTATCACTGCGAACAACTTGATAACAAATCCTGTATTGTAAGCAAAGTTATTGAAATAGTTTCAAATTATGTTATCAATTTGAAATCAAATTTTCATGCTAATAACTGAAAAAATATTTTGATTAAAAGCAAACATTCAAGGTTCAACTTAAAACGTTCATAAAAAATAGTATGTTCAAAATGATAACATATGATAACAAAATTTGCTAATGGTGATAACAAAATTTGTTATGCGATAACAGCGGAAATCAAAAAGATAACTGGAATAACAGAACTTGTTACTTCTATGATATCAGCTTGTTATTTTCGTTTGCTAGGGATGTTGTTCCATTTATTGGGACAAACCTGGAGCCATCTGGTGATACACCAAAATGTTCCTTCTTACGACAGACAAAAATTGTTCTCTCCAACGCATGTTCGGAAACAAAAAATAACTGCGTCCATTCATATGAGGTCTCCTTTTTCTAAACAGTTTAACTGCGTTTTTACGTTGGAATTGGATTCCATCGTGTATAATAGGTTGGCAGTTTTAACTCTTTTTTTTCAGCTGAACGAACATGCCTTGTCCATGTCTATTTTTAAAACTAATCCATTCAAAGGACATCATTCACATCATTCATGCGCTGAACTTCACGCTTGTCTTAATCCCAAACAGAAACTTCGACACCCGATCAAGCGACGAACTCGCTCTGTCCATTTTCCATTAATTATACTCTCGAGGTCCGAGGTGCATAGCTAGATAAAACCATCCCACGACAGCAACAGCAGTTGCTCAAACATTGCGCAATTCATAAACCTACCACACACGTCTCCACTGCCGGACCAAGTGAGAGCCACAAAGCTGTCAAGTTCAATGTCATTCTTCGGCTCCACTCGCGCAAAAAAAAAACTAAAACTAAATAATAGCACACTTGCGCAATCGATTGAATTGTCATGATGCAAAAATTGAATTAGCCGCTACATTATTATGTAAGGTCCACGTCAACTCTCGAGAGCCAAAAGAAACTTGAAAAAAAAAATGAGATGGAGATCGCCCGCAGCTGTAGACAAGTCATGCGTGTCCTAGACCTTCCGATCGCTTGACCTCTTCGTGGAATTGATTCTAGGTTCTTAGCGCTAATAAGGCAGTGGACCAAATTTGGAGCCGAAAATAAATATTTGGCCTGTCAATGATCGTGAGGAGTAATCCAATCAGCTCGATGTGGACAGTTACAAGTTGAGTATAAATAATGTCCTTGCTTAATCATGCCGGGGGTTTCGTGACTAATTGATTAATGATGTAAATTATGAACATGAATTACCTTAATAGCTCCTGATCACTAGCACAATTGTTCGCTTCATTAGAACCCACCTCGTGCTCCTTTCATCAAGATCATTCTAAACTTTTCCAAAGGTAAATCCAGATGTGTAATAGTGCAACCTTTGCCCGACGACATCGTGTAGATCAAGAAAATCGATAGGACATTTATTTGAATACTTTGCATTAAATGGAAACGATCGTGTGGGCTCGCTCGGCAAAGACATTCTGTCTCCACGGATCCGTCACGGCCAGGGGCAAGTGCCACTTCAGCGATGATGAATGGTTACGTAACCGGAGAGAACCTGGCACGGCTGTCCCCCATGGCTGCTCCATTCAGCGAGTGCTGATCCTTTCATGCATGGTTGATCGAGTTTCACATGCGTTATTGGTGGCGATGTCTGGCGCATTTCTGAACTTGATCTTAGACACCACTCCGCATGTCATTTGGATTGGTTGAAGAGGTGTTTATTACCCCAAGCTAGGTTTGTTCCTTCCGTCATTCGCCGGACATGCACGCATGATCACTGAACAAAACCCACCAACGTGTCTGTGAGCTCACTGGCACCTGCATTCATGTCTACTTGCCTAACTTACAAATTCGATCGATCAGCTGTTCGTGTTCCATATTTTGAAACGCCTTCCAATTTTTCAGCACTTGTATTTCTTTGTCAAGGGCATTGCCGGCGGGTGCTCGACCACCAGCATCCAACCTGCCAGAGGGAATAAATCGCCACCAACAACGATTTTGAAGTTCAAGTTGAAAGGTCTCTCCATCCTTTCCTTAAATGTATAGTAAAAGTAGATGCAAACCAAATACAGGAAAGATCATGTTAAGGTGATATTCGAGACTGGCCAAGGTCTAGGTCTTGGAGCGCGTGAGCCTAAGCATTGGAAATTTTTATTGAACGGACATTTCTCGTGCTGATCTTTTAGTTCACTTATGGATCGGGTACACGCAGCTATCTCGAGTGTGTGTGTGGTCATAAATCAGTCTGTCGCTTGGACTGAGTTGTCTATTGTTGTATTCGCGATCGGACATGAGACTTGGATCTTTTAGTTATGGATGACCATATTTAAACGATTCATTGCACTGTGGGTCACATTATTGAATTGCTCGGGTGAAGTACGCGGTACCTTAGATATGATCGGTCTTGAGATTATTGTGAGTCATTTATAGAATATTGTTTCACGCCACATGTGAAATGGAGACAGTTCATGGTCTTGCAGACAAGCTTTGTATGATTCTTTGTGCAAGGCTGAAACAATGTCTGATAAGTTGAAGCAACATTAGAGATTGTTGTGGTGACCCGATTTTATCGCGCCCTAGTTCCTCATGTTGGATTTCCTTGTAATCATTCCCCACAAATCTTTAGTTTTCAAATACCGTACCTCACCCTGAAATTATAGACCCAATGATGGGAGAATCTAAATGTGTCGAGTACACCACAACGGGCAGCAAATGATTCGCTCTTCATGATCATTATCGTCGTGAAAACGGTTTCATTCGGCCACCGTTGGTTGAGGAACCACAAAAATAAGCAGTCCTCCAAACTCTTATGCGCGCCTGTTGAAACATACTTGAAGCTTCGTCGACAACTCCGAGTTGAAGCCGCTCGGAGTATTGAATCTGCATTGTTTCGTATTTTCCTTTCAGCTATGCGATGGATGTTATACTTCTTGCTGATGTCCCTCTATGTCATCGCCTTTCCCTCGAACTCTTGCATGATTTTCACTTTTTGTCGAAGCGAGAGTGAACTGCGCTGCTTCCTTTCGAAATTTGTTAATTTTGGCGACATTTTTCAAAGTTTTAAAATAATCTCACGATAGGAATTATTCAAAACTACATTTCGATACAAATGCAAACCTTCGTGATGGCGCTTCTCGGAACCAAGGTAAATGTACTTTATGAAGTCTGGCGTACTTTGTGGAAATTAATTCTTTCTTCTACCTTGAAGAAGGCAGGAATTGGGTTCGCTCAAGTTTGTCAGTCTACTCTTTTCTTGTCCAAGTTAGAAGCGACACGTTCTCATACGTTTAATCAGGTTCTAGTTTTACCTTTTTTTATTCTTCTATTTGTCTGCTTCACTGCACAAGACACAAACTTTGAAGGACCCAAGTAAAAGTATTTTTCATGTTTTATACATAGTCCTATATTCTAGTTTACATTTTAAGTGGTTAAGCCCAATGGGCTCTTCAGCTTTATTTAAGATGTGTAAAAAGTGTTTAGTGTGTTTCTTGTTTAGAATTAGTTTTGAGAATAGTCCTTGAGTCAGTATTACTTGAAATTTGATAACCTATCTACCTACTTAAACTACAACTACAATTTGAAAAGCCCAAGGGTGGGGAATCTGATTCCGAAAGATCTGGTGATTCGATGTCAGGCAGCATGCTCTATACAGACTGATAGCCTCACTGAATCGCTCTTTGAGTAACTTCATCTCGGAAACCTATTGGAACTGAGGTCTTCTTTTCCTTGCGGGGTGCTTAAGATCGTTCTTACGAACTTAAAGCTCGATTCAAAGTAAATCTGGACACACGGGTTAATACACCACAGCGTCCTTGGTGGTTGGAACAAAAAACGTTTGACAGGCATTTGTTGATGTTTCAGTGACGAAGAAGTTTTTCTCGATTGATCGACGCATCTCGGAATTACGGGTAATGGAACTTAAGAAAAGAAAATGGATTGTGCACAAGAGAATCCTTTGTGGTCTGCCTCAAAAATAGCAAAAGTGTTAAAATTCCCAAAGTCAACCCTGTGTCTTGTAATCAAACGTTACAAGGATACTCTGAGTGTGGATAGAGCACAGCGCAACTATCATAAAAGTGGCACTAAAGGGTGATACGGTCAAAATTTGGTCAAGGGAAAACGCGTGTAAATCGGTGAAATCGTTTATTTAAAAAATCAAATTAAATTTCTTTTTCAAGTTCAATTAGGATAAAATTCAGGAAAAATATTCAGTTAGGCTTCCGCTTTTCCAAATCTGAATTGCCGGGCCTTACGCTTGACCCCTGCCATCAGATTTTGTACAGCCACCTTGTCCACATTCTTCGCCGCAGAAAGCCAGTTTGCCTTGAACTGCTGCTCGTCCTTAGCAGTTTTTTTGGTCTTCTTTAGGTTCCGCTTGACAATAGCCCAGTATTTCTCAATTGGGCGGAGCTCTGGCGTGTTGGGAGGGTTCTTGTCCTTGGGAACCACCTGCACGTTGTTGGCGGCGTACCACTCCATGGCCTTTTTACCGTAATGGCAAGATGCCAAATCCGGCCAAAACAGTACGGAACAACCGTGTTTCTTCAGGAAAGGCAGCAGACGTTTATTCAAACACTCTTTCACGTAAATTTCTTGGTTGACAGTCCCGGAAGCTATGAAAATGCTGCTTTTCAAGCCACAGGTACAGATGGCTTGCCAAACCAGATATTTCTTTGCGAACTTTGACAGTTTCGTGTGCTTGAAAATATCTGCTACCTTTCCCCTTCCTTTTGCCGTATAAAACTCCTGTCCCGGAAGCTGCTTGTAGTCGGCTTTGACGTAGGTTTCGTCGTCCATTACCACGCAGTCAAACTTCGTCAGCATCGTCGTGTACAGCCTCCGGGATCGCGCTTTGGCCGTCGTATTTAGTTTATCATCGCGATTTGGAGTCACTACCTTCTTGTAAGTCGATAGTCCGGCTCGTTTTTTGGCTCGATGCACGGTTGTAGACGATACACCCAGCTTATTTGCGGCATCTCGGAGAGATAGGTTAGGGTTTCGCTTGAAACTACCGGCAACTCTCTTTGTCGTCTCAGCGGCTTCCGGTTTTCGATTTCCCCCCGATCCAGACTTCCTGGCTGTCGACAAACGACGTTCCCCAAACACTTTAATTACATTTGTAACGGTTGATTTGGCAACTTTTAGCGATTTTGCCAACTTTGCGTGCGAGTAGCTCGGATTTTCGCGATGCGCGAGCAAAATTTTGATACGCTGCTCTTCTTGCTTGGACGGCATTTTGACAACTGAAGAGTGAATTCCAAAATCAAAATAGGAGCAACATTCTACACACACACACCTTCAAAATGAGGGGTGTTCAGGTTTTTAAAATGCAAAATTGAAAGAAATACGTCAAGTTGATATTGACCAAATTTTGACCGTATCGCCCTTTATAGAGTGTATGCAGAAGCGATTGCTATCCTTCATCAAAAGTCACAAAGAAAACCCTTTGTTCTGGCCCAATTTGGCATCATGACACTATGCTAAATCTGTGATGGAGTGGTACCAAGCAAATCAAGTTAACATTGTACCAAAAACCTCAAACCCGCCAAATTGCCCAGAGCTACGACCAATTGAGAGATATTGGCTCTGATGAAGCGGGAGCTTTCTGGAAAGAAGCAAGGAATCAAAGACATCAAACACTTGCAGCAAATTTGGACAAAGACGGCTTCAACGATTTCTGAAGAGTCTGTACAAACCCTAATGGACGGAGTTAAGCGCAAAGTTCGAAAAATTTATGCAACTACCGAATAACTATGTTTTGTCTTTACGAATTGTTAAAACACATCCCACGAATCTGAAATAAACAACTATATCGGAAATATAACGCGAAATTTATGTTTTATTCATGTTTTGAGGTGTCCTGATTATTGCGGATACAGACAGTTCAAAGTAATAATGTGATGTGAATTTACTTCTTCAATGGCATTATAACCATAAGCTATAGTGGGCTAGAACTATAGTTAATGTTAAAATCCCAACCATTTGAAGAGATATGAAGCATCAATTAACCTTTTTAGACTAGATGCTCGCAACGACCGTTTTAAATAAATGTTTGTGCTGTACACCAAACAGGTAATTCTGTTTAACTATGCACACCGACTATTCTTTTCGATATATATGGACGTGGCCAGGTGAGCAATCGAGGAGCTCTTCATGGAAATTATTGCGTAAAGAAACGTGTCAGTATCTGGTTCCATTTCATGGTGAAATGCAATGTCTTCAACGATTTATTGCTCATCGTAGCTCCATCCACAAGGTGATCAAACTTCAATGCTAATGCTAAAGCGATAGCAGAACTGTTAAGTTGATCTGCCATTTTTTTTCCACCACTTCTGCATATCAGATCAGTTTTTTATTGTTTTGACACATTTCTTCTGTTTGCTTTTGACAATTATCTAATATTTTTCGATGGGGCTAAAATTTTGACAATTTAAGTGGGTAGAGATTTTTCAATAACGTCAATATGATTTCACTTCTACCATTTTATGACATCCCGTCTGTAATGCCGCTCGGTAAGTCATGCCAAAACTTCACCGGACCGCCGCACAGTGGGACGAAATGAGAAAAAGTGGGACATAGGTATTTGCGGCGAAACTATTAGGTGTGGCCCATTGATGTCTGCTACAATGTTTCTACATGTTTGGAGTACTTTATTTTTGTGATAACAAATTTGATTTAAGGGGTGTATACACCTAGATAAAACAATTAAATTTTTTATTTCTGGTTCAAATCGATAATCATGTATTGAAAAGTTGTAGATTAGGTAATTTCATGAAACTTTGTAGAAGACAAAAACTTTCTATCTCTTAACTGGACTAAGTTGTAGGGTGAAAAAGGAATGAAAAATGTAATACCCCCTTAAAACTCGTTTTTTTATCATAACTTTTTTATTTGAATTTTCCCACTTTTTAAATGTTCTACAGAGTTTAAGGTACTTCAAAAATACACCTTTTTGTAGAAAACAACTTATTATTATCTATTCATTTAAAAGATTAACGTAGGTTTTAAAGAATTTTTTTAGCTATCTTCGAGGATGCGTAGATTACAGGTTAGCAGGTATTAGCAGCTAAATTTAACGTTAATTTATTCAACAGCCGATACCCTTTAAAATTATGTACAAATTATAAGGGGGTCCAGGAGGGCTCCTAACAACTTTTCAAAAAAGTAACTAAGCTTCTTATTAGATAATGTTGCATATATAGTGATTTTTCATCTTTTTGAATAAATATTTAGACTTGCTGTCGATGCTTAAAAAAAAGGCCAGTTTATTAGTTTAGCTTATAAATATGATAACGAAAAAAAGCCATCGTAATACTGCAAATCTTCATTTGGTAGAAATACGACATGGTTCCTTTTTCACCTATTGTATTTGCAGTCGAACGATGGTCTTTTTTCGTTATTATATTGAAATAAGCTTTATTATTTAATAAATTGGCCTTTTTTTCCTTTTCGACATTAATAGAAAGCCTAAATATTTATTCAAAAAGTTGAAGAATCACTGTTTATGCCACATTATCTAATGAGAAGCTAAGTTACTTTTTTGAAAAATTGTTAGGAACCCTCCTGACCCCCTTATAATTTGTACATCATTTTAAAGGGTATCGGTGGTTGAATAAATTAACGTAAAATTTAGCTGCTAATACCTGCTAACCTGTAATCTACGCATCCTCGAAGATAGCTAAAAAAATTCTTTAAAACCTACGTTAATCTTTTAAATGAATAGATAATGATAAGTTGTTTTCTACAAAAAGGTGTATTTTTGAAGTACCTTAAACTCTGTAGAACATTTAAAAAATGGGAAAATTCAAATAAAAATGTTATGATAAAAAAAACGAGTTTTAAGGGGGTATTACATTTTTCATTCCTTTTTCACCCTACAGCTTCGTCCAGTTAAGAGATAGAAAGTTTTTGTCTTCTACAAAGTTTCATGAAATTACCTAATCTACAACTTTTCAATACATGATTATCGATTTGAACCAGAAATAAAAAATTTAATTGTTTTATCTAGGTGTATACACCCCTTAAATCAAATTTGTTATCACAAAAATAAAGTACTCCAAACATGTAGAAACATTGTAGCAGACATCAATGGGCCACACCTAATAGTTTCGCCGCAAATACCCATGTCCCACTTTTTTTTATTTTGTCCCACTGTGCGCCGTGCAATTGAATGAATGGCAAAATTCGCTTCTGAAAACACTCCTCCTTGTATACCTGGCCATTCTTTGTCGCTTCAGTGATGAAAACCTCCGACATATCATCAACTTGCGAGCAAACTTGTCTGCATAAACAAATTTGAATCTGCCTTATGCGTATCCATTCTATTCGATCCATGGCTGCAGTTCACCAGCACGTAGTCTGCGAAGGGTCTGCAGATCGTATATTACTTGATTTATCCACCTTGTTCATTGCGCAAAATTCTTCTTGTACCCGTCGATTTGTCATCGAAAATCATTTTTACTGGGCTATTTTTATATAAATTTTTACATAAAAATAAGTAATGAATTATAACAGGCGCGTAAAATTTCCCCTCTTTTAATTTCAAGGCAAAGGAGGTGTAAACAACGCAATCGTTTGCAATCTTTCATACGCCATACAACAATGTTTGCAATCTTTCATACAATAGACTAGATTCAGGCGTTATCTAGCTGAAGTTTTCATGAATTATCCCATTAATTTCTGCCAAATCTAGGATTCTCTTTATGTGCATTAGATAACGCAGAAAATTCAATGTTTCTTTTTATCTGTGTGGACCGTCAAAGATGCAGTTTAAATTTTGGGAAATAAGTCCAACTTCGGATGAACACCGAATAGTAACCCAGCAAGCCGAGAATTCGCCTTCACAAAATCAAAGAAGGAATCATTATTCTACAGTGATGACGGCCGACGTAAGAAAATCATTCAATTGTTCAAGCTTGTCCACGACGGATGTTCACCAAGGATTCATATTCGAATGCAACGTTCTGGAACGGAGAGTAGTACTCTAAAGAAGGAGTCGAGGTAGTCGTGGAGAGGTTGACATAATGGCGAGGATGGTCATTTAAAAATGGATGCAAGAAGCGACACTAGATAGCCCAACATAAAACAGAAGAGTTATTGATCAGTAATTGGTACAGTATGCTCTGCTTTAATGACCATCGGATGTGATTAGAATACCTCGGAGTACACAGAAAAAAAGCGTTCCCGAAAATGACAAAGGACCGTGAACTAGTTCACGTTTTCGGGATTTTTCCCTTTAAACGTAATTTAGTTCATGATTACGTGATTCAGTTCACGGTGTATTTTTGCTTGTTCTCAAATTCATAATTGCAGTTTACGGATCTGGGCACGGATTTTTTTCCGTGTAATGATCGATGACCTGCAGAACTTCAACAGCCTCGTTGATAATGCTGAATGACTGCGAATGAGGCATTATTGTGGCAAGTGTATATGCGTCGGTACTGACATTAAATATGAATCCATGTTTGCCTCTCGCCCCAGTCAGTCTGGTATCAATTCCAGTCAGCGCCGATGCGGCTTTCTGAGACAAAAAATCTCTGATCACGTCTTACATCCGAAATGAAGGTTGGTCCCGGCCCATGAATTGATTGGTTCGATATGTAGGGTTCAAGTCGTTTCGCTGTCGTGAAGAACTAGCCTCAAGCTAAAAATTAACTTTATTACGAAACAACAACAACAACAACAAACAATGTATTTTCCTTCCAAAATTCTACATCAAAATTGAAATGACGCTAGGAAAACTGGCATCGTAAATTTATCAGCACAACAAGATTTGTTGCCTGCTTGGCATTTGGCATTCCATGCTGATTGTATTATTCAAATTTTCAATCTATTGATTAGAATTTGAATAAAAATTCTCACAGCCTAACGATTTCCTCAACTGATAGCTCGATCAGCTGTGGCTGGCAGATTCAGCACACAATCAGATAAGCGGTGGTAGTAAATTAAATAAGTTATTATACAATTTCAATTAACGGCTATTTCCATATCACTTAACCAGATGAGAAAAGTGCGAAATTGACTCCAACCACAGTCTGAAGCAATCTGGCTGCAAAAGTGGAATATCATCGCCATAATGTCGGTTTGGAATGCAAATGATTTAAGCTACTCACCAATAGTCGCCGGTCGGACGGTCGGTCGGTCGGTCGGTCAGTAGTGGAGTGAGAACCACCCAAACATGATGTCCGAGTAACCAGTGCAAAATAAGCTGCCATTATAAATTACTCTCGATCTTGTTGCATGGATCCAAACTTAGCCCAACAAACCGCCCTGGTTGTGAGATAGTGGCGATTTGTTTCATGCTCGGTCGGTTCGCATTTCTAATCACCCGGCTAAAAATTCATCATTAAATTATAAAACTAAACCGCCGGACCTCGCTCGTTTATCAGACATAGATTTTCCTTGTTCGATAACTTTTCATATAATAATAACCACAGCAGCGAACAGACCTTCCGAAGCGTTTATTAAAACTGATTATGGTTATTCCATTATGAGGGGAAAATGTAAGTCAGCGGGCTACCTGTGCTCATGAGCGGCAGTGACAGCGAGGTAAAACAAAAGAAATTACAATGAGACATGTAATGCTAATTATGATGCCGGTGCTAAACAAAACCCATAAAGTTATGATTCTGCTTCGTCTTGGAGACACTGGTCGCGTGCCGAGCAGCCATCGTTCAGGTGATGATGTTACACTAGGTATGCTAAATATGGACCGGCAGAATGGACACGGTTGACGATGGTAGAAATGTAAGCATAATCGGTCTTTCCACGGACGGGTTCAATCTGATATGGTACTAAAGCGTGCTAATGGTTATGTCATCTTTCGTCACGATCATCTGCGGGGACACGATTCGATGCGGGTTCTATTAGGGGTCGTTTATACTTTGTTGCATTTGGCACTTTGCTTATTGTGAATTAAAGGGGAGTTATTCAACTTTTTCACGATCACCCTTGAGAGTCACTTCGGAACATTCCCCAAATTGAGTCTTGTTATACTCTATAGAGAAAATTATGATTCCGTAAGGAACTGTAAAATTAGCGTGAAACATAAACTGACTACAACAGATTAGAATTTGGTTCTAATTCCAATCGATAGAGGGCTGGATGAACACGTATTTTGAAAAAGTATGTCACAATGCCACAGAATGGGTTGTATTTAAATTTGACAGACGAAATAACTACAGAATTACGATTTTTTGACGCACAGAAAATATAATGAATTTTAACAGGCACGTAAAATTTCCCCTCGTTTAATTCTAAGACG